>CALNHX010000422.1:0-342948 GCA_940337035.1 Agriotes lineatus | reverse complement strand
GGTTTTCCTCGGTGATGGTTCTCCTCGACGACACCACTCCATAGATTCTCTTTTTGAAAGAGGATCATAATAAAGAACCATAGTTTCGTCCCCGGTAAGAATGGAATCAATTACTTCGTTCTTGTTATCACGACCGATGTCCAAAAATTCGACGCAACGGTCAACTCTTTGCTGCTTATGAACAGAAGAGAGATGTTTTGGTACCCACCTTGCACTAATCTTACTCATGTGTAACTGGTTATGAAGAATTTGAAGGGTAGTTATTTTAGAAAGATTGGTCCTTGCTGCAATTTCTTTTGTTTTTAAACGGCGATCATTCATGATCTCTACTTTAACTAATGCAACATTTTCTGGAGTAAGCACTGTTACGGGCCGACCTTCAGGAGGATCAACTTCGAGAGATTCTCTGCACATGCGAAATAACTTAGACCATTCTTTTACCGTGCAGAATGAAGGTGAGGAGTTCTCATAAATATCATCAAATCGTTTCTTAATTTCTGTCGGAGTAACACCTTCTTTTGTGAGAAACTTTATCATAGCACGATATTCAATTTTAAACATTTCAGAAATATGTTTCAGGAGACTTTGATTTTTAACTGTCAATAAAATACTGTGTCACGTGTACAATTCGCTTTTTTGTATAGCCTACTAAAGTAATAAAGTAAATAATGCACTTGAAATTTTCAGTATAGTGCCATCGCAAATATATTCCTGCTCTTTCTTGGTCTTCCCTTTTTCCTTTTATTTGCTGGTTTTCATTTCCAAACTTTTTGTGGTAGTATCTGTGCGTTCATGCGTCTCATACGCCCATACCACAGCAGCTGTTTTATTTCCAATGTATGTACTACTGAAGTTTGAATTTCCATTATTTGTTTAATGTTTTCGTTCTGCACATGATCAAATAATGTTTTTTTACAACACCGTCTGTATTACATCATCTCTGCTGCTGATAATCTGTCTTTCATCTGTTTGGTCCACACTTCTCCCCCATAGGTAAGGCAACTTTCCACAAATGAACTGAACATTTATATTTTTGATTTATTTGAGATTGTGTCATTCCACAGCATTTAATGTATTAGTTGTCTATTTATAGTTTTGCCTTTTCTAAATCTATTTTGAATGTTCAGCTCATCTCTTCTACCAGATGTTACTGTGACCCCTAAATATATGTATTCACTTGTTGATTTTACTACTTCATTGTCTCTCCAATCTTGTCCTCCAATCACCATGTACCGCGTCTTGACCATATTAATTTCCAAACCTCACCGCTCATATTCTTCTTTCAATTTCCTAAACATGTAGTTGATATCGTCTTCGTCTTCAGCTAATATGAGCTGGTCGTCAGCGAATACTAAATTATAGATATATTCTTCTCCAATTTGCACACCCATTCCTTCTCCAGTCCCTTAGTATACGATTTATATATAATTTAATTAAAGTTGGTGACATGTAATTTATTTCTATTCCGCTGTCCTTCATTGCCTGCCATATCTGATTTACTGGCCCGCTGTCATAAGCTTTTTTTTTTAAATCTATAAATATTAAGTGCAGTTCTCTCCCGTATGCTATGCTCTTTTCTCCGAGTGGCTTAAGGCAAAATGCATTATCAATACAAGACCTACACGGTCTGAAGCTACTCTGTTCTTCTGAGTCTTTTAGATGTTCTTCCATCCTTGATTTTAGTATTCGTCCATACAGTCTGTTCATAGACGACGTTACGCTAATTTCCCTATAATTTTCACAAATCCTTTTATTTCCTTTCTTGTGAATAGAACTTATATATGCTACTTTTCATTCCTCAGGGACGTCACCTGCCTTCAAACAGTCATTAAATAACTTGGAAAGTGCTTCTAGCTTTATTGTTGGGGAGTTCTTAATCATTTCTATGGGCATACCTTCAGGACCCGCAGCTTTATTATCTTTCATGTATTTTAGTGCTTCTGTAACTTCTTGTACTGATATTTCTCTTACTTCCCGATCGACCGGTGCGGTTATGTAATTCACTGTCCTAAATTTCGCTGTGTGTTCTGTTAGTAGTGATCGGTAGTAAGTTTTCCAAGCATTTATTCCATCTGGGTCTATAGTTCTATATCTAAAAGTTACACGGGGATGTAAATGGTTGGAGCGACATCCAAAGCTTAAACTCTCCTCTATGAACATTTTTGTTATTCAGTTACATAGATCCAGGCCCTTGACCAACGTCGTGTGTTGAAAACGTCCCCAATTGACAGATGTTAGTCGTAGAGGTTCTATATAATACTTAGATAAGAGTTTCGACAAAGCAAATGTCAGCGGCTATTTTTGATTCAAAAATAAATGACAGCGTACAAGACCAGAGTTCTTTTCTCTAGTATGTGTCATGTTGATAAATTTAATCCACGGCCTGAATTGTTTGACAAATGTCAGTGACTTTGTGACATATTCAGCAGGCCGTGATTTAATCAATTGCCAGTTTGATATTGTCAGTAAATTTAAAGCGTCTATGGAAACTACGCCGGTAGGGGTATGTTCTGTGCCGGTAGGTTTCTACTACACATACTGTATACTACACACAGATATTGAATTAGAGTCTATCCGTTATCATTGTACACCTCCTGTTAAATCACTGCTTGATTTCAGGTAGTACAGATTTTTATTAGTTTAATAGTATATTGTTCAACCCCTTTACTTTGATGAATAAGTCCCGTATTGAGAGTTTGCAAAAAATTCAAAATAATGATGTAAGAATGACAGTATTTGAAGTTGTAACAAATATAATTACCCCCATTTGCGTGATGGTAGCCAATTACAACTAAATTAAAATATAATACTTGTCTATTAATACACAAAATATTAAATAGTTAATGTTAAAGTACCTCACTGATAAATTAATGTTTATTAGGGACGTTCATGATTAAAATACAAACTTATACAGGGCCCGGCAGCAATGCAGGGGTGGAAGATAGTTCTACAACTATGACAGTTACATAAAATTCGTTCATACTGTAAAAGTTGTTCTAGGTACGAGGTACGAAGGTGGTGTATAACACTAAAATAGTTTTGATTCTATAGTCCAGAGAAATTAGGCATTGCTCTTCGGAAAAATTCCCGGAAAGCTGGATTTTGGTATGAGCCTTGATATTGTGGTTCTAAACAAAATGTCAAAAGTCCTCATCGATCCGAGTGCCGCTAAAAGTGTTAAGGGGGGGGGGGGGGGGGGGGCAAAGGTCACCAAAAACGGTATTTCGTGAATATGTCGTTAACGGTCACTTTTACAGAAAAAATATTGATTATCAAATTTGTAGCTTATGAAATAAAGATATCATGACTTTTATTTGTAAAAGTAACCGTTTTGGAGATAATTCGATTTACAGAGTTGTAACGAATAGATGCACTCCTCAATGGCATGTATATCTCATTGGAGTTGCGACTTGAAATATTCCAGAATTTTCTTGCTTCAGAGCCCATAAAAATAGAAAGCAACACATGTATAGTACACTGTAGTCTAGATAGAGAAGGAATGTGCTCCAAAAAGTTCCCCTCAAGGGACATCTGCTTGCTATTCGTGTAGGAGCATAATAGTATATTATGTTATTAGGAGCAAAAATTATACTTTATTTGGCGTGGCTGGACTGTTTATCCGCCGAACTTGCGAGGCAGAGAATTACAGCCGAGCCACATAAAGATACTTTTGCTCCGAATAACATATAGTATTTTTTCTTCAAACCTTTAGAACAAATTATTTAAGAAACCTGGAATTATTTTAAGGTAGAGGATTGGGTAGACTGATAAATGTAGGGTGCTGTGGGGGCGTCACTATGACTACACTATAAACAACGTTGTGAACAAAATAAAAAAAAAACTTTATCTCGTCATTCATGCTTAAATGTAACAACCGATATAAATGACGTCGATACTTGCGACTCCACTGAAGATGTAGATCCATCACGTTTCCTGACTGAATCTATGGAAATAGAGAAGACAGCAGAAGAACAAGAAGAAGAAGAAGAAGATGATGAAGAGGAAAGCATACCGATTGAAATAGAGTCTGAAGATGAATATTAATAACTCCTGTTTTGAATCCAAAATTGATTAATGAACAAGTTCATAATAATTTGTTTTAAAAATAAACATTTTTCAAACAAAAATAAACGTGGAATATGCCTACTGGGAACACCACATGAAAAAAAAACGCTCCTTGTACTCTACCTCGAAGGTGGTGTGGAAAAGAGTGCATGTTTCAACTCTGTAAATCGAATTATCTCCAAAACGGTTCCTTTTACGAATAAAAGTCATAATATCCTTATTGTTAGAAATTTCATAAGCTACAAAATTGATAATCAATATTTTTTCTGTAAAAGTGATCGTTAACGAGATATTCACGAAATACCGTTTTTGGTGACCTTTGCCCCCCCTTAAAATTTTTAGCGGCACTCGGATCGATGAGGACTTTTGACATTTTGTTTAGAACCACAATATCAAGGCTCATACCAAAATCCAGCTTTCCGGGAATTTTTCCGAAGTTTTGCTTTTATTTTGTCTAATTTCTCTGGACTAATAGCATTTTTTGCATAAAATCGTTAATATCTTAAAAACAGTTGACGTTAGACCTATACAACTTTATCTCAAAATGATTAGTATTTCAATGCAAAACCTCTAAGCTACCTAAATGTAGGGTATTCCATTAAAAAAAGTTACTTCGCCACACTTTTTTGAGATACCCTATAAAATCAAAAATATTTTGGTAATGTGTCTCACCTTCGTACATTATAAGGTTTATATACACAGTATTTATGTAGCTCTCAGAGTTAGAAATATCTTCCACCCCGCATTGATGCAGGACCCTGTATGTTAAGAAAACTAATTTAACTGTAACTATGGCGTCGTTATACAGGTTGTCTAAAATTGTACGGAACAAGGCAATTTCATGGGTTCGAAAAGGTTCAAATACTATTTGCCATAAGAGTAACCGAAATACAAAATGCAATAATTACTTTGGTAGCTAGGCAACACGTAGCTATTGGACCTACTTGTTGATTAGCTACCAAAGTAATTATTGCATTTTGTATTTCGGTTACTCTTATGGCAAATAGTATTTGAGCCTTTTCCAACTCATTAAATTGCCATGCTCCGTACAATTTTAGACAACCTATATATAAAGGTTTAAAGAAATTTAATACATTGCCTTCTGAAGTTAGATATTTTAAAACCTTGTATTTGTTTAAGCAATTTGGCGTATTTGTCCTTTCCAGGGTACGGACAGATCATTGTTTCCTCTCACTCTGAAGTATAGTAGTCCAACCAGAAATTGGAAAGCTATTTAAAATCAGGCCAGCTTTGAGAACTGTCAGTCACTATGTAATTTAATTCATAAAATTATCATTTGATTGTCATTCAGTGACACTGCGATAACCTTCAAATTTGACATATGCATTGGAAATTTTGGAAGGCATATACGTTTTCCAACATTTTCTATGCTTGTATGTATACGGTTTTAAAAACTGAGGTGAAACAACAAGTACCTACGTAAATCATGCAAAATGTTACAATGCCTTAACAACACAGTTACATGTACAATTTACAGATGGACTGTCATTACTTGAAAGCTGTTTGACATTGGAAAATTAAGTATTGATTGTATGAACCCAACTTAGACGTGACTTGCACTTTTCATGATTTAAATACCTTTCCAATGTTTTGTTGGAATACTATACTTTTAGAGTGAGAGGGGATAATACACTGCCCGTACCTTGATCGTTGTCCCCTCTCGCTCTAAAGTACTTTATGTTGAGTTATGTATGAGTTTATTTATTTATTTATTTAAATTAGGTACACATAACAGACTGATGACAAGGGCATACATAATTTAAAAAAAAGCAAGTGAATCAGGCATCAATCCAAACCGCAGTGTACACAGCGTGTTAATAAAAGAAAAAAGGAAACAATTTACATATTATAAAAATATACATCAACTTTACAGTGGAAGTACATTACTAGCCTAATTCTTCGTTTAACAGGCGGGAGTTATGTATTTGGCGCTTATATGTATCTAAATTACTATTAAAGAGGTCCACATCTCTGTAGTTGGCAAAAAGCACGTTAAAGGATCTACACATTCTGTATAAAGGGTTGTTATACGTAACGTTAATCATACATGTCGGGATGTCAAATACCATAGAATTCCGCATACGAGATAAGGTATTAAGTGAAATATCTAACAGAAGTGAGGTATGGGCACTATTATTTAAAATTCTATGCAGATAAATCAATTCATACCTTTGTCGTCTGCTTGATAAGGTATCAATCTTAAAATGTATAAGTCGGGCCTCATATGAATATAATTGTCGTTTAAGACCATATCGATAACATAACGACCTCAAAAAAGAACGCACATTTGATAAGAGGAATTAGGTCGCTAATAATATCAAAAAGAATAACGGACCCAGGTGTGAGCCGTGCGGCACGCCGGAACGTATGGCAACAGAGGAAGATATATATCCAGAAAGAGCTACCACTTGGCTCCGATTACTTATGTAGGACTGGACCCACCTATGCAGACGCTCGTGTATGCCGTAGGCAGCAAGTTTGTGACATAGTAGCACATGATTAACTTTATCAAACGCTTTTCGAAAATCTGTATAGATAGAGTCAACTTGTTTATGTTTTCCAAATGCCTTACACAAGAAATTTTTATACTCTAGTAAGTTAGTGACAGTAGACTTCCCCAAAAACACTATGCTGACGAGGCGAAATTAGAGGATTGATGTGACTGTAAATATGGGAGTAAACCAAGGACTCAAATACCTTAGCTATACAAGACAGGATGCTAATAGGACGGTAATTTTCACACCGAGAGCTATCCCCTTCTTTCAATATAGGAATAACGTGAGCAGTCTTCCAAGAAGAAGGAAAAATTCCGTTCGCTAAGGATCTGTTGAATAAAATATGCAAATGATTTAACATTTATGTTCTGTACTGTATATTAGTATATTTGCTAAATAAATCCATTATTATTATTATTAGATACTAATATAAAAGGTTCCATAAAAATAAAAAATAAGAATAATAGTTTTAAAGATTATTGTAACAAACAGGGGAAATGTATTTGTAGTTTTGAACATAAACTTCCTTGGAAGTATTTGAAGTGTTACTAAAATTTAACTAATGCTGTTTAGTCTTTTTGTGTACTGTGTGTTTACTATTGGAATGGTTTCAAAGGCAAATATTTAATTTTTATGAAAATACACTGCTCAAAAAAATTTTCCAACCGCTACTAAAAATGCCCACATTATTCAAACAGATAAATATATATTTGAGATTTATATTGTAGCAGTACAAATTAAACTTTTATTAGGCAACCGTGTCCTAAAATTCTTTCAATTTATGAAGGTTGCATGTCTTCAGCTACAGTATTCCTATAATGAAACATGTTTTTCAACTTAGTGAAGCCTGCAAAAATGATGACAATTAAGTACTTATAGAAAAATATTGCAAGAGCGATTGCTTTGGTAGATGACGGTAGAAGTTTTCGTTAGGTATGTTGCAAGAGTTGTCGGTGCGCCATTTTGTGGCTTTGAGGTTGTGGTATTAGGTACTAGGAGACTGAAAATCTATGTAGAAGAGTTAACCAAGGTAGGAAACGGAAAACAACTCTTCGCCAAGACCGTCATGTTTTCAATTGTGGTCTACGAAGGTGCATTTCAACTGCGAGAGGTCTTAAAAATGAACTCCTGGGAGCCCATGGAATCCAAATTTCTCATCAAACTGCAAGGAACAGGTTGCGGGAATATCATCTGATATCCAGGAGGCCAGTTCGCAATTGGCGTTTAACGCGGCAGTATAGAAGAGCTCGATTAACTTTTATTTTAGAATATCTGAATTGGGATATGAACCAATGGTTCTTCCTCCTCTGTTCTGATGAGTCAAGATTTCGTCTTAAGCATTGTGATGGTGGAGTTAGGGTGTGGGCTTGTTGTGGGACGCGTTATTCCTAAGGGGTTTACAGGAGACCAACAAGAATGGAGGTGAATCCGTCATGGTCCCTATTTAATCTACAAGAATGGGATGATATTCCGCAGGAAGATATATGGCAACGCAAGTATGCCCAGAAGATGTCAGGCAGCCATTTTAACCTGTGGAGATCACCCAGTTATTAGTTGTCTTTAAAAACACATAAGCAAACATTTGTTGCGACGTTACTGTAATTTAGTTTCTGTAAAACAATGAATAATGTTTTCTTGTATAGCTAAGAGCTTGTTAATTTGTTAGGTTATTGTTGTATTTTGATTGAAATAACTCCACATCATTTCAATCAGTTACTATTATGCTTTTATGCTATAACAATTTACTATTTTCGTAATTTTTAATTGTGGTCCACATTTTTTAACAGTATACGGTACTACGTAGCTTTTCACGGAAATCTTCACTTTTGCTAGTTATTTCCAATAAAAATATGTAATTAGTTAGCTATAAACATGTATCCAGTTGCTATTTCAATTATGATGAAAAGTCTGTAAATGTAGATTGATGAAATATGTGTGACTATTCAACACTGTAACATATAAGCCAATCACATTGCAGAAATTTGCTTTTTTCAACCAATAACAGCAGTATATCACTGAATATTGGGCACCATGCAAAATATTCACAAAACAATGTAAGTACTCAAAAAATAAATAGCCTTGTTGCGAAGTATCGCTTAGCAACGATGTTATGTCCTTAGTGATATCGCTAGGTTACGTAACACTAAACTCCAACAAACTGTGTGGCTTGTTTTAAAAATTTTAAAATGCTGTGTTTTGGAAGTATTCCTCTGAATTTTATTGAGAATGAATAATTATATTAATTGTTGGATTATTTTTCAGTAAAGTTAATCGTTATGTATTAATATTGTTAAATAGTCGTCCCAAATACCACTCGAAGTGGATATATTTTTATTAAATATTTTGCCATTTCCATAGAAATTATTGCAAATTTCACTCAACAAAATCACATTTAAATGTCACTCGCCTTCGGCTTGTGACATTTTTGATGTGGTTTTGTATCGTGAAATTTAAAGGCAATAATTTACATGGAAACGACAAAATATTTGTCAAAAATATATCCACTCCTTGTGGTATTACCCTTGACTATTCAGTTCACCTGTCATCTGTCAAAAGTGGACCAATGAAAACGTCAGATTTTGCATTTCATAGCCAACCAAAATAAATTGTAGTGACTATTGTACTAGTACCGAATTGAAGCGGCTATTGTACTAGTAATCAAGTGACTATTTTGAACAAATTAAAATATTTATTGTAGATTTATGTTATTTTTGATTACAGCTGTATTATTGTTAATAATTTGGATTGAAAAACAAGTCAAAATATTGTCTTATTTTCCAGTAGAAGAGATTTTTCAGCTACTTTGTTGATATTTCATTTACTATACTAATCGTTGTGTGAAAACTGATTTAGAAATAGAAACAACATTTGTTATATTAATGTTTCGCTAATTTAATTTAGCTTCATCAGTACAAATTAAAAATTTTAAGATTATTACAATTAAAAAAGGCATTTGTTGCTATTTATCTTTTATTTTTTTCGCCATTAGGCGAGTTTTTGTAATTATTTAAATTTGTGGTATGGGTTTTGATGTGGGTAATGGCATAATTGGGTTTTAAAAATTGGAACATGATTCTTATTTTATTAAATATATTCCTTTTATTTGCTATTTAATTTGGGTTTTTAATCAACTTGCTTCTTTTTGGAGTATCTTAAAGATGAGATGTTTTAATAAATTTCTCCTCTTCAATTGCGATTAGTGTTCTTTCTTTCTGATATTAGAGTTATAGGTGTTATCTTCTAATAAACATTTTTTGGAAACCAATTATATTACTATTATCTTGTTGATAATTTCATTTACTTATTTAGTTTGTTATATCCTCTGGACATATTTTAATATTCTTTGCTTTTATTAAGTTCATTGTAACATACTTAAACTACTTAGACGAACGATAATAAGTATTTGAAATATTCGAATAATACTAATGTGAAACGATACTTATTTGTACAGTTTTTTATAGGGTTACCTATTCATATTTAGCGTATACTCACAGTTAAAGTAGTTACGACATGCAATTTCTACCGAATACAATAGTTTCATAAATTTGAAATTGTCAAATGATGATTTCATATTTGTTCTCGATATTTTAAGCAGGTAATAAATTATTGCCGAAATTGATACATTTATACATATTAACTTCGATTTTGAAAATTACATTTAATTTGATGTCGATAACTTTGTGCCCTACATTACAAATAAAGGCATGGTTAGTGACATTCGTGCCATCACAGAAATTATGCAGACGTGTGTTATGGGTAACTATATCGCAATAACACCGCAATAGCAATAGAAGGTGAATGACCATAAAAATGAGCTGCGCTTCTTATGCAATATATTATGGAAAATTTGTGTAATTCCACTAGTAGTCTTATTTACGTAACGACAATATAAGTATACGTTGATATCATACGAGTTTTGGAAAAACAATAGCACGAAGCCGAATTTCAATGGGATGATGTAGAGAAAATTTAGTTTCTTATCACTAGTGATCGAGGGAGAGGCGTGGTTGCGAAATTTTAATGATTCAAAATTAATTACATATATATTTTCTTTTTAATTATAGCAACAACATTTTTATGAAGATCATAACCGACCTCGCAATTTCAAGTCGATTTTAAACTGTAAATTCGGTAATGGGCATTGAGTTAGTTAAGTTCAAATACGTCGAGCTTTAACAAATACATTATTATCGGAGCTGCGGGACATACCGTGTCATTTAAAGCTAGTTTCATAATATTTTTGGTTGGAATCGTATTAAAGCACTAAAATTAATGTATCTTCCATATCACTGGGATGAAACTGTTCAAATCAACGGATTCAAAATAGCAACATAAAAACTTCATATGTTCAGATAATATTCTCCTGTTAGCATAAAATATCTAACAAAAATTCCCTATTTACAGTAGATACCTATGTAGGAATTATGTCTACTTTTTTTTAATTATAAAAAAGTAAACGAAACTGATGTTAACCAAGAAGCTTGCACAGTATTTAGTGTTCCCGATTTAATTCTCCATTGGTGTTGGTGTTCGAATTGTTCCTTTCTTTTGAGCAATCATTTAGAATCTAGTTGCCAAATTTGAAACCTGTGCTTTAGTAGTGTGAAGAAGTTAATTTATTACACTTGATTTGTCGCAGCTTGCCATTATGGATAAAATTAAGACTAGAGTAGCGATAAACTATCTTTAAAATAATTTAGTTTCCGAAGGAGATATACGAAGAAACGATAAGTGTGACGTAGCTACAAAAAAATGATCTCGCGAATTTCGTGACTAAAAATTCTCCCGAGAAATCAAAGGTGTCGGTCCACCAGCAGAGCTGTAGTTAGAGGGGGTGGGGGCTAGCAGGGCGAAGCCCTTGTAAGAATTTCGTCCTTTCTCGAGCAATTTACATGATTCTTTTTCTTTTCACTTAGGTGTTGAATGCCTACCTACTTTCATCATTTTACAAATATTGAAACTAATTATCTTAGGAGAATTCAACAACAGGTATAACAGAAGGTTGCAAATACTTCTATAGTACACATAGTATTACTGAGGACAGTGTTATTGCGGTCCTTATGGTAACGTTTTCTATGTATTGAGAGTATTGCGTATATACTCTGTTCACGTCTTTTTTGCATGAAGGTAGGTCCTGTGTAATATTACTGTGAGGTGTTTAAACGAGGTTTACATTGGAGATTGTGGTTTCCAATTGCATTTAAGTTAGAAAATGTGACAAAACACCTTCAAATACGAAGTTGCCATATGTAAGAAGAACACAAACTAGAATTTTAGTGTTTTTAAGTATTTTGTTAGCATCAAAATTGATTCGTCAGCAAATTCTCTCAAACAAAACAAACTTTACGACTACTTGGATAGTTCAGGAAGACGGTGTGCAGCTGTTTAAGTGCTAACAAATGATTAAAAGCCAAAAGGGCGCCAACGAATCTTTACGAATTAACGACAAGTGTATACAGGCATTCCACTAAGAATTCGTAAACTTAAGCAGCACATAATTTTCTGACAGAAAAGCTCAGATAATGCACAGGTAGCAGTAACAGATAATAACACCAAAATTCTAATATCACACTATATAATCACAAATTAAAATGTCATTTAGTACAAATTTCAGGAAATGATTGGCCAATTTAAGGTGCACCTCAACAAACTCGGCTTGGGAGAACAATAGCTTACAAAACAGATTAAATAGAGGTACAAATATAAACTACAACAGTTTAAAAACAAAATGGGCGGAAGCAGTGGTGCAGCAGCTGTCAAGGATAATTCCCAGAATTGGAGGAGCAAAGAGTAGTAAAAGAAGAGTGATTGCTACCGTGGCTTACTCCATTGTCTTGTATGCCGCACTAATTTGGAGAAAGGCTATGGAGTACAAGAAATATAGGATCTCAATCTGAAATTTCGAGACGAGATCGAGAATTATTTCTTCTTGGAGGCGTCACAACTAACAGGCCCATTCTGCAACGTTTTTATGTGGTTTTTAAGAATACTATTGAGAAGCTGTCGTGATTGAGAATTTGGTTTATATCCTTCGAATATTCGAGAATTTGATTAATCTCGTCTCAAAAACTCGAGATCGAAAAATGTCAGTCTTGATCTCGAATTTCGACAGGAGACAAGACGAGATCGAGAATTTTCACGTCTCGGCGGCATCACTATTCATACGCTAATTTGATCTATTATACTTGACGCTTTCCTACTTTTCCTTTATCTTAAAGATTTTAGAATATCCCACAATTTTTTGTTATTACTTTTAAATGTTGCCTCTACTTCCTGTATGTGTCTCCAAACTCTCTCCAGCTTTTCTTTCGAGCTTCTTTTACTACAGCCTTTGCTTTGCTTCTAGCTCATATTCATCTATTTTGGTCTTCTTTTTTGCCCGTTTCCCTGTATTTTTTCCATGTTGATTTTTTCTTTCTAATTACTTCTTGGAATTTTTCTGTTCACTATCTTGTTTTGCATTTGTTTGCACTTGTTTTGCCAGATACCAACTTAGCTTTATTTATCAGCGTTTTTAAAATATCTTTCATTTTAAGTAACAAACGACTTGGACTGTGTCATTATTGAGGTTGAAAAACTCAGCCTTTCTCCTTACGATCGTTAGAAGAGTTTCGCCTCTGTCGTGGTTTACTCATTGAGTTACCGTGCTCTTCTATCCCTTCCCTTGCAAAAAGGCTTCGCCTCTGGCGTGGTTTACACGTTGAGTTACCGTGCTCGTTTGCTTTTCTTCCTGATGAAGCCCCTTACGAAAGTGGGCGCAACGTTGAGTTCTTCGACCTCAATAATGACACGGTCCGATCCCGGAAGTCGTTTGTTACTTAATGACAATGGCCGCGAAAGCCTCCGAAATCATCTTTCATTTTCTCTGTCTACTTGTCCCCTGCTATTCAGCCATTTTTATATATCTTTATTCATTTCTGATTGGAAAACTTCTTTCACACTTTGATACTTTGATTCTTGTGTATGTTTTGTCTTACCCTATATCTTGTTTATTTTAATTTTTGTCAGTATTATTTATGATCCGTTCCTAGTTGGATGTTGATGCATTAACTGAGACCCCTTTTACTTTGTATCTCTCTAGTGTATGTTATATATGTAATCTATTTTGCTCTTTTCTTCTTTTCCTGCTGTTATGTATGTATCTTGTTATGATATATACGTTGGTCGTAGATAAAATTAAAATGTATAAAAGAAATTGGGATGTTAGTACAATTCATATTAACCCATTAAAAAGGTCGATGGTGCTTATAAAAGTTTCATGAATAAATCTGAGTTAGAGCAAGTTAGTAATGAAATGATAGCTATTGAACATTTAGAGGTGGTTTGAATATAAAAAGAATATTTAAAAAACGGTAGTAGAAGTAATGACAAATGCAAAATTCTGATAAGGATATAATTAAAGTAGGTAGATATCAAATAAGAATAGGAGGCAGAAAGAATGAAAATACGGTAGTTAGAAAGTTTGTTCCCATTATTGAAAATAACAACTATAAAAATATGTAAGAAATTAATTTTGGTCCCATTAAAATATTGAATTTAATCCTCTTTTGCTGAATAAAATGTTTTGGATTATGTAAGTGGTGTTTTAAAGAAGTGAAATATTAAATAGCAAAGAAGATAAGTAATGGAATAACTACAGAAGAGAATTGGAATTGGTAAACTTAATAGATACTAGCATGATTAATTAAAAGTGATTAATTGAAGAGTTATATTAAAACCGTTTTAGTGGGAAGAATACAATTGACAAGTAACATAAATAATAAAAGGTTACATCAGTTTGGGTGTTACTAAGTAGAGAGACCGTAGAAGTATTAGTGAAGCTAGAGGGTCCATTCCGGAAGGAGGTAGCAGAGGCAGGAGCAGATCTGGGTTTGTTCTGTTGGCTGGTTGCTGTCAAAGATTTTGGGTATTGGAGTATTGGACGAAGCTTGACACTAGTAATCCGTACGTGATTGCTGCATTGCAGAGAGCTGCTTAGAGAGGATCCATTTCGGCAGGTGGTGGCAGAGACAGGAGCAGATCTGGGATTGTTCTGGTTGCTGGTTGATGTCACGGATTTTTGGTTTCGTGGTATTGGACGAGGCTTGGCACTGGAGGTTTGTACGTGAGAGCTGCATTGCAAGAAGCTGCTTGAAGGAGTCGATTGTGGCTAAAGGATAGGTTGCAGTCTTGAACATTTTGGAAGTGCAATATACAAGGTGGGTAATTCCTTAGTTTATACCAACTATAAAGCAAATAAAGGCATTTTGAAAAGTGCAATTAATTAAGAAACAATAACTTACCGTATTATATAAAGTTATAATGTACAATTCTAAGAATTGGGCATTTGTCATTGAGATTTCAGAATTACTGTTGACATTTAGTTGACATTAGAAGTGACATTCAATTTGAATGAATAGTTGAAAAATAATTAAAATTATTTTTTCAGAACAAAGTAACTAGATAATTGAACCCAATCTCTTGAAAGAGTCTCAGGCGCTATCGTCTTAATATTTGAAAGTTTGCATATTGAAAAGTCAATTTAAATAGAGTAGCCAGTGCATATTTAAAAAGGTGTCGCAAAGTGGAGCCTTAACAATATATATCCTCTATTTTATGTTTTAAACATCCATTGCCTATTAGTAGCTCACTTGATATGCAGAATTGAATCATTTGCATTTGATTTCTGCTTTTGGTTTCTTCTTCATACTGTCCCATTGTTCTGAGTCCTGCTCTGTATCTTATTGATAACTTCTTGTAATTCTTTGCAGACATTTTCTATTACTAACATTTCGTACCTCTTCCACAGGTGCATATATTTGTACTACTGTTATGTTTTTTAGAGTTTCAATTGTATATAAATAACCCCTAAGTTTATAGGTTTCCATTTCTTAACTCTTTTTGTTTACTATTATTCCTGCTTGTTCTTTTTTGATTTCTTTTATTTAACTTCCAGGATAATGTATATATACATCTCTTATTAATGTTCTTCTTTTCAGTTATTGCTTTAATGTTATTTATATAAACTAAAAATTCGTTGCCCGTATTCTATTTTTTTTATTATTTATGAAGATATATGTTTGCACTTTCAATAAAATCTTTGGCTCTCCCTAGAATCATTGTCTAGCTACGGGCCAGTTCAACACAAAGTGTTTCTGCGTAAGAGAATAGTCATATGATATTGTGCTTAATGATCGTAAAATGATGACAATAATAATAGTAGACATTACGAACTTGTCCGTAATAAGACAGAGCGCTGCATTTAGATGTAAGTTTGTAACTGATGTATTACAGCAAATCTGGTTTGTCACGAATCATGTGATATTGAACGAGACCTGCACTCATTATTTCGCTACAGAATCAAAGAGACAAACTACATAATGGAGAAGTCTAGGACCTTCACATGCAAATTCGGAAAGGTTTCTTAAAGGAATTGTATTAGTAGATTATCTATGCGACGGGATTTTATCACAGGACAGTATTGAATATTAATATCCAAACTACATAAGCTATTTAAAAAAAGTGGTTGTGTGCTTCTGCACGGATTGTCTCATAAAACCATAAAAGTCACCAAACAATTTCATTTTAATTCCAGAGTACGTAAGTGGAATAAAGATGGAAGACCATAACGAGTTTATCAATGCAGTGGAAGAATGGCGCGATACGAAGCCGCCATCTTATCTTGGCGGATTAATATTTCTCTTAAAATGTAGGTGGGAAAGGTGCATTTCAATTGCAATAGAATGAGAGTATATAAAAAACAATAATTCTGCCAATAACCCAAGAGCAATACTGTATAATGTTAGTATGTATTAATATTCAAAATCAATTCACATTACATAAGCGTTGCATTTCATATGTTTATAGAACGATTTTTGATAATCCCAGTACTGCATCGCAAAATTTGAATGAAGTTAAATATAAAGCTAGTAGGCTGGCTCCGGCTTTAATTAAGGATCCTTGTTCCGGAACCCAATCCGGGAACGCATTGTAGCGCGGTGTAGACCGACACGATTACAATTAGTGACGTCACGCCGCGAATATGTGTCAACGGGAACGACGAGGGTGAGAATTAGGTTCGTTACGGCGAGGGTAGCTTTGGATTTATCATGTTATTGGAAACTACTTCAACAAACATGATAGCTCTATATATTACGTTACTACTACTTTGCCCCGACTTCCTCGGCCAATAATTCCCGAACTAAGTTTTATTGTTTGTTCGCTAAATCACTGTTCACTGAAGGTCTAATTAATTGCAAGTAAGAACTGGATGAAAGAGATGCGAGATTCTAAATTATTTTTATGGTGTCCAACTTGGTGTTATTTCGTTTGTTAAACTGATTTTATTGGACATATGGAACGATATTTATATATAGGATGTACAATAAATTCCGAAATAAAGGTAAATCATAAAGACAGAATCGATTGTTTTAGCTATTTGCCTTGCAGCAATGAATCATTTTTTTAATATGTAAAACTGGTATCGGGCTGCTAAACGTATCAATTTAGCACAGAAAAGAAATAACTTTTTTCATAATTAATATGCACTGTAGCGCAGTTGCAATCTGTGTAGTATATACAAACTTGTGTGGAGTTGTACATGAGGTATTATTGGTCATCGAATGATATTTCTATTTCTATAGAATTGAAATGAAGTGTATGCGAATTTCATAAAAAATACTCGTTTGGTAATTTAAGAAAACGCTTCACTAGTAGTTCGGCAAACGATGTGCTTGCAACATATTGGTTGTCCAGTCCATTTTGAACGAAATATTGGAATTGCTTTGAATAATCGCTCTCTTGGTAGGAGGATGAGAAGATGTGGCTCAGTGTTTTTGCCAGTACGAACGTCTACTTTTCCACGATTGGATTATTATCCTTTGTGGGGCAAATTGTTTATAAACAGTGGCTAAGAAGGGCAAAGACATTGAAGGTATTCGGGACCACAATTCTTTCCCCGTAAAACACAAAATTGGTTGAAATAGGGGACATCTGTGACATTTTTCGCTCTGTTTTTAATGAATAATGTTACATTTGCTCTGAAAGTTGCAAAATTTATTTATTTGTTGTTTACTAACATTAATAACTTATTAATTACAAAGATGTAGAGTATCAGGAGTACTAGGTACCACTGATTTGATCAAGACATTTTCACTTACAATGACTACACCACTGTTTTCTTCGAAACCAATCGTCCAAATAACCTATCCACGTTTCCTCTGTGAGCTGGACACATTGTTCATCATATTCATATGTCTTCAGCAACTCCTTATTAGTTGAAAATCGTCTTTCTTCAGATCTATTCGTGCAATAGTGGAGGAACGCTACATTACAGGATGCAAGATTAGGGCTATAGGGAGGTGTACAAGTACATTTAACCTGGCCGTTGCCAAGTCCACGACAAACACATTGACGTGGTGCAGAAATCAGGTATTGGACTATGACTTTGGACAGAGTCCTGTAGGACGCGAGTTGGACATAGTAGCTATGTGTACCACTTAGCAGTGATCATCTCCTGCATCTCCAGCCTCATGCATTCTAAAATTCCTTTTGCACTGAAGAACACGGCAATCATCCTCTTTTTTATTGGCTGTAATCTTCCAATTGTGACTGACGCTGTTGCCTCTGCGAACACCCACACCATGTTCTGTGAATTTGTCGAGACATCGTAGTAATAAAGCCACGCTTCCTCACTAAATTTTACGAGGAGTTCTATTTTCAAGCTTTTCTTCCATTTCCCAATGCCAAACAACACGATGCCTCATTTGCTCTTCATAGAGAAAAACCCTTGTAACTGTTATGTCATATAGCACAAGGTCTCCTTTATCTGTATGTCAACCGCCTCTCTGCGCCATATCCAGAACTAAGGGGAAGCTTGGACGTGCCTAGCAACCCCTGAATTCAACTTAGCGCCCCTTGAGCCTGGGCTCAACATACGATACCTATATAAAATGCGTTGGTGATTTTACAGAAAAAGAGCTGTGGAGCAATGACGATTTTTGCTTCACTGCGAACAATTAGTTAACATGCCATACGTAGTTTTTTTTTAAAGAGGCCTAGATATTAATTTTTACGAAATTTTGAAATTTCTGGGGCGTGAAATAGGGAAGTCGCCACTTGTCCGAGTTGCACGAAAAAGTTATAATTTATAATTATCATGGAGCTTCAGTAGCGCTAAATTTTACACTCTAGTTACGCCTATGCCTCTTGGTCCAGAATTTTCCGCGCGTCTGCAATGTTTTTGTCAGTGACGAAGGAAGAACGCCACCTTGGATGCAGGTCTCCTTCAAGACTGACATTTTCTCTCTGGAGCTCTCAATATCACTAATAATAGTGATATGAGCAACCACTAGCACAAGTCCAGCCAGTAAAATTCGACGGTACCCATTTTTCATCCACTGCGACATAGTTCGATCTTCGAGGTTCGACCGTTTGAGGGCAACAGGCAGCAGATGTATACAGTTTTGTTTGCAGATACAGGTTTGAACACGTAATCACACTATTAATAGCCCACTGCAAAACTTTACTAGTGTCTTTTTTATAATAGTCTCTCTCAGGTATTTCACATTTGCCAGCTATTTATGTGTAGATAATTATAATCAGTAAACGTTAGCAAAGTCATTATGCGGTTGTTAATTTCAAAAGTAGGCGGAGGAGACGATTTTCGTTTTGTTAGAAAATTTTAATTAATATTTTGAACGGAAATGAAATATTTACTGAAGTCCACTAATTCTAGGATTTACGTTACGTAAATATTTGGACAAAATGCTTAAGCCATTGTCAGAATCATATTAAAACTAGGCCGTATTTCTTCGAAAAACTGGATGATCAATTACTTAATGATTAGGTTTGATGTAGTTACTCCATCCATCAACGTTTTAGCAGTCGAAACACTTGATGCCATAAAAAAATACTATAGAACAATACTTTACTAATCCGAACAGTATTACATACACATTGTGTATATACACAATATACAATTACAATGTTTGAATGACAACGGTTTTCTGTTTTATTACCCTCTCTTGGGCATCTTATCATGAAAGATTATTTTCAAACTGAAAAACTGCATCATCCGATACGTACATGTTCAAACGTCTGGCCTGCGGCCAGAGGAGGCGGAGTAAATCCGTTCGCCCCCTCTCTTTCCTGCTCACACAATTGACTCTTTTTAGAGACGTATTTTGCGTCCCAAAACGGATCGATGAAAAAGACACGTGCGTTAAACTACCGCCGAGAAACGCTTGTGAACCAGCACATGTTTAGAAATGCCCCTTTACAGGCGGGATTTTAAATTCAGAAACGAGAAAATGCAACAAATTGGAACTAAGTCGTAAAAACGGAAAATGTCCTCACACGTTCTTGAAGCTTGATTTCTGTTAGTGTGGAATTATTTGTCCGGTATGCCGTCGATGGGACTCTCAGCATTTGTCAATTCTTGCGAGAGCAGAGTTGTTGCCATACAGTTGTTGTATCATATAAACCAGCTGTTTTATTACTTCCATAGCAATTAATATAGCCCATAGCTTGTTACATTTTACATTGTCAAATGCTTTGCTGTAGTCAAGGAAACATTTAAGGTATACAATATTCTCTTGCCTTTTCAATAATCTGTCTGATATTTAGTATGTGTTCCCTAGTACCTCTTATCCTCGCCAAACCTGCTTGTGTCGAAGAGATTTGTTAAAAGAGATAGTGTTCTAATCGGACCTGAATAATACAAAGTTAAACTTGCTGGTGTGCGAAACAATGGCAAGTAGGTAATCGATAGTTGCCGCAGTTATTAGAAACACCTTTCTTATGTAGGGAGATAAAAATTTATGTTTTCCAATCGTCTGGCCAACATCGCTTTTGCAGGACCATTCGAACTGCACTACAGGGGATGTGGTCACTTCACAACTTTATGTGTTTCTCTGGCAACGAAATTCGAAGTATCAACGGAATTGGTTTTTGGGTAAATGAAAAATTTTCACATATAATCTCATAAGAGCATTAATTCTTTCCGGAAATTTTTTGAGTGCGTTCCAACAACGTCGTATTAATTTGCCTGAGCGGGACGCGAGGGCAAATTAGGACGTTGTGGGAATGCACGAAAAATAATATCCGAATATGAATTAATGCTCGAATGCAGATTCGGTAAGAAAATCGTAACGACACAAACCTTAAAAGGAAATAATATCTACTTACAAAAAATTTCCAAGAAATTTTGTTGTTGGCTTGGTTACTGTTCGTCAACTAATTTTTCTATTGGTCATTAATGAGTGTCGTACGATTTTCAATAGTAATATAACAAGGGCGAGACATACTTACCGATAATTTTGCACACCCCAAGGGTCGAGTGCTGGTTGCAATGAAAACTGTCCCGAGGGCTTGCCCGAGGGCAGTTTTCTAAGGGCAACCAGCACGATGACTCTTGGCACTGGCAAAATTATATGTAAGTGTGTTGCCCGCGTTATATTTTGGAGATTATTACGCGAAACCCGTAGGATTTAAAATTGATCTAACAATGCCAAAAAACTCAAATTGCTTGTTTCTTGCATTTCAATTTCTAATTATGACACCATCCACGGGGTCGATAATCATCCCTAGGGCGCTTATCGCTTGGTAAGCAGCCCACGGGCGCTTATCAGGTAATCAGTTCGGGATTGGTCGATTTTCAAAAAAATCATGGTTTTCATTGGCTGATATCAGTCATGTGACAGTTGTGTGTAATAATCAAATTCAGTTTTCGGCTACAATACCATCAGTGACAGAATAATATCTCTGTGAATAAATAATATATAATATATGGTCGCTTCACTTTTACCTGATTTATCCTGATTTATAAGACGTCAAACGATTTTTGTATATAATAAAGGGACGTTTAAATATAAAAAATCTGGAGTGATACACTTCCTTTTACAGTGGTCTTATAATTAGCCAACAATTTGATTTTTAATTTTTAAGTATATATTTTTCAAAAATTTATATCATTCATAAATAGTTAGTCGAAAAGAAAAATTTTCACATATAATCTCATAAGAGCAGTAATACGCGAGGGCAAATTAGGACGTTGTTGGAATGCACGAAAAATAATTTCCAGATATGAATTAATGCTCGAATGCAGATTCGGAAAGAAAATCGTAACGACACAAACCCTAAAAAGAAGTAATCCATAACTACAAAAAATTTCCAAGAAATTTTGTTGTCTTGGTTACGGCTCGTGAACTATTTTTTCTATTGGTCATTAATGAGTATCGTACGATTTTCTCTAAAATTTTAAGCTGAATTCAAAAATGTAATAATATACCGGGTGTTATATTTAGAAAGTTTGAAAAAAATCGTTAAGGGTCGCATTTGAAAAAATCGAACAAAACTGAAAAATCACAAGAGGTTAACAGAATACTTCCGGTTATGTGATTTTCTTCAAAGGCTTGCTGTCGCATCTAGATAGTACACAAAACTTATACATGAAGTTTCAACGTCATACCTCCTTTCGTTTTTGAGCTACATATTCTGTTCACACACACACAGCCTGACTGACAGACAGACCAATGAACAAAAACATGAAGATCTGTTGAAAACTCAATTTCGAATTTTTGGGGTGAATCCAATAATTCCTTTATTATAAAATTAAGTAAAAATACCATATACATAATTTTCGGATAGAATAACTCAATCGTGCATCTGTGTTTCAGGATTTCATAAAGATGTTCATGGCCGTAGAAAGTACTGTTTAAAATTTCACAAGAAAGATAATACGCCTTTTATAAAATGGTGATTTATATTTCTTTTCAATGTTGAATTCCACTGTAAACAAATTTGCTTCCCTTCATGTATTCTGAGGTAGGGTGAATTGATTTTTCGGTACCCATCTGATTACCCACTGACCCCTTTTCGTTTGATACATGTACTGGTACAGTGATCATTGTTCGAAAATCTAATGATTTTTATAATAGATCGTACTATTTGGTAGTGAAAAGGCAGTGAATGTGTGAATGACTAAGTACATAATACCATGAATAATTACTGATAGATTTAAGACAAGAAAAGTACTTTAAACAGTTTATTTACGTTATTTATAATACACATAATACATTCTGAGTCACCTACAAAGAATAATTTGCATGCACTCATGAACTACTGCATCATATATGTTTAGGCATGTGTAAACAGGAACATAATCAATTTACACAACACCCTCGCTCTGGCATCATACAAACCGTGATGAAAGGAGAAACATTAAGTAAGTTACGCAATATACGACATAGCCAAGGATAAAACATTAATTTCGGGATTATTTTACCAATATCTATAATCGCTCAAGCATCCGCCGGTTTTAAATTGATAAAATCCATTTATAAGGGACGCTTGAGTTCACTTATACTGTATTAGCAATCGCTTTATGTGATGTAGGTCCAAATCCCCTCGCTGCAGTCTATCATACGGGGTGATCCTTCAGGGGTAGGCGCTTCTGGGGTACACAGAAATCACGACAGGCGCCAAAACGGTGCAATTTACAGCGGCCCGCCCACCCGTCACTTGTTAAATTAAGAATATGATTCTCCAACTTAATTCCAGTGTCCTGCAGTGCGACTCCTAATTGCAAAGCCTCTTCCGAATTGTCGTTTTCGAAGGGCGGGTAAAAGGGTGACAGGATTCTAACAAACTGAATTATAAAAATCGGAGCGCTCTATGCACTTTCGTTAGTGATTAATAAATGGTGTTTGTTATATCTTGATATCTGTTGGTTTGCTTGTGTTGTTTCTGGCGCATTTGTTATGTTTAATTTATTGTTTATGCTGCTTCAATAATAAGAAATGTCGTGAACCGTGTTTGTTATAAAGTTGTAGTTTTTTATAATCAATAATAGGAAATTGCATTTATATTAAATATATATAAAAATGTTAAAATGGTATTTCCTTTTGTAGCCTACTTTGAGTACTTTGATCATTTCCGTAATTATTTTAGGAAGGGACTGTAAAGTGTGGGTATCCTACACTTTGATGGAGCATTGCTATAAGTGTTGCCTATAGTGCTCCCTGCATTGAATTGTGGATTTTTACTAGTTACATGGTAAAACTTTATTAGTATTAAAATGGTGTTTTTGTTTTAATTTATTGTTTACAGTATATATTTAGTAATTATATTTTACAAGGTGCCGAAAGATATACAAGATCTGGTGGCGCAGAGCAAATACGTATATTATAATGGAAGGCTTTTCACTTCCTTCCTGCTAAGGCACTTCATTACAAATTACATTACATCAACACAGGGGCGGATGGGGTGGGGTAAACCGGCCCGGGAAACCATTAACATCAGCCCGATCCATTTTTATTAAAAAAAATTTTTAGGCACTTTTTACTAAGGGAGCTATAAAAAATAAGTACTTATTCGTATTTTTCAAACGCATTTAATATTTCTCTAAGTAAAAATACATAATATGTACATGTTAGGATAAATAAAAACTAATGGCAACTAGTTCCTGGTCTTGGTCATTGGTATTGGGGAGAAAAAAAATGTGAAACACATCATATTTTTTGAAAAAGCGGGCCTACATATCCGCTTATATTTTTGTTTTCATAAACATAGATATTAATATGTCGGTGCTTAATATAAAAGCGAGCTTTTAAACAAATCGCTTTCTTCGGCCAAAACATTGATTACTTTCTCATTATTTATTTTGTTTACGACTGGAGCCTCAATATTCATAAGCATGAATGTTATGCTACTAATATTATTTCGGTTAAATCCGTGATTCTTTTTGTGTGCTACGTTTTTTTACGACGAATGGAACAACCACATCACTAGAATGCACGAAGACCGCCTAGTAAGAAGAGCCAGTGACACGTCACCTAGAGGGAGACGAAGTATAGGGAGGCCGCGGAAAAGACGGAGCGACTCCTAATCCGGTAGAAACAGGCCAAAGGCCTAATACCAAGAAGAAGAAGAAGAAAAGAAGAAGACGAAGCTTTTTTTATATTTTTTTTCAAGGGTCATAGCGATGAACCGGCCCCCGTTATGGCCGAAGCCAGCGGCCCTTCGGGAAATTTCCCAAAATCCAGACTGGCCCATCCGCCCCTGCATCAACATTTACAATTATTCACTATATTACTATTCGTAACCAACCCTATTATATCTTCTATTAATATACAGTATTATTTAATATGTTCGTTGGAACACGGTTCATGCATACATAGCGAATGTTGAAGGCGGCATATTCCTGTTGTTAAAGCTGACATTCTTTTACAAATATTCTCAAAAATTTCATTGTGGTATTGTAATATAAGCAAAAAACAATTTTCCAAACATCTGGATTGATTAATTAGTTTTACACTTGGAGAAGGCTTTTGGCAAAAATTATTCCGAATGGTGGCATAATGTTTTTTTGAGAAAAGGTACACATTTCTTGTATATGCACCCTTTAACATACAGGCCTTTATTGATACATAGTCTAGTAATTATAAATGATCTGGTCCTGCCTTTTCAGTATAGGACTAACCCATGTATTAACAATTGTAGCTTTTCAGCGTCAGTGGACATTTTATATTGTATTATGAAAATTTAAAACTGGAAACAAATACGGAAATTAGGAACATGAAATGTAAGAGGAATAAATGGAAAAGGGTACGAAATATACTACGATTTAGCAAACTTAATATAGCCATTATAAAGTTGAAATAATAAAGAAGCCAACCTGCGATCGATTACTAATAATAATCTATGGTAGTATAATCGCAGATCAACCCCCTTATCATTTATACACCACGGTAGCTCTGAAATGTTCTTACTCACCGCAATGTCCTAGCTAGCTTCAAATTCGGTGGCCTTGGGTCGCAGATTTCTATCATCAGCTGAACCGCTGCAAGCTCTTTTAATAATAGTAAAAAAACACAGGGCGCCAGAAATCACAGATTTCGAGAAATAAATAAAATTACAGCAACAATTAGGTTTATTTAATTAATAATCAATAGTTGCTCGCAACATCGTAATTAGGTCTGTAAATTGTTTATCACAAGGTTTAAATACAGTATTTAATACAGTATATTATTAATACTGAAAATGCAGCACGCACAAAAAATATGCGAACCTCTTTTGGGCTCTTGGATTGAATGTGATCACAACTCAATGAAGGAGTAAGCTTACCACTGTCATATGTTTTAACCGTTATCTCGGTAATGATAGTAAAATGGCGTGAGGGCACTTTTTACAAAATTCTTAGTACGTATTCATTTAGCAAAACTTTAAATTTGTGAATTATAAATTTGGGAACAATTAATACATTATGTTTTAAATTTGTAAAGCATAGATTTATGAACAATTAATACATTACGTTTTAAATGTGTAAAGCGTCGATTTGTGAATAATTAATACATTACGTTTTAAATTTGTAAAGCGTAGTTTAAATTTGTAAATTGTAAATCGGAAGCGTCGTTACAATCGATTCAGCCAACAATTCATAGGCGGACGTGGTTATCAACAAAAGTTGAAACAAGACTAACCTGGGTGGTGATAAAAAACGTTGCCGGCAGGCACTGAATTGGTCCAGGATTAGCTTAGCGTAAGCCGACAGCAATCTCAAACTCGTGGCCGAAATTGATAATGGAACGGGCGTTCCTTGTATCATTTGGCAAGCTCAAGATGACATTCCAGAAAGGAGTTGCGGGTCCAAGTTATTGATTAGGGTGTTAATTAGGAAACCCAAATAAAGAGTCGTCTAAAAACGGCATCAAATAATGGCGTTGAAAAGTGACGTTAAAGAATATCGTCAAAGAGCTAATAAAAAAACGGGAAATTACTAAAATGAATATTAAACACGAAGCGTAGACATACCTGATTTTAGTCATCAGCTCACAAACGAAGTTAATTAATAATTGGTGCAGTAACACGCGGGAATGCCTTCGTAGAAGCGAGTTACTTCAAGCGAATGCAGAAATAGAATGCCCGCAAAACAACGGAATAGCTGCTCGCTGACGCAAAGCGATAACAAATGAATTTCGGAAAAACCAAATCCAGTACTTTTGCGCGGACAATATTTGATATCGTTTGAAATACAGCGAATTATAACTCAAGTGAAAATATACAGGCTGGCCCGAAAGTGATTAAATGGCGAAACAAATAGCAGGAGCTAAAGATTTGTTTCAAAGTATCCAGGATATACAGCACATTCGGAGAACATAGATAAACAATCCAAATCCTATAGATGAATTTATAACAGACTAGCTGTTATCCGCGGCTTCGTACGCGCGAGGTTCGTTATTTGTGTATTAAATAATGACTAATTATTTTCTGTCATTCCATCCCATCCCCGTCTCCGTCCCCGTCCCCGTCCCCGTCCCCGTCCCCGTCCCCGTCCCCGTCCCCGTCCCAGCCCCTTTTCCCGGCCCCGTCCCGTCCCTTCCCGTGCCGTCCCGTCCCATCCCGTTCCTTTCCTTCCCGTCCCGCCCCGTTCCCTCCCCTCCCCTCCCATCCTATCTTATCCCTTCCCTTTCCGTCCCCTGTCCCACCCCGTTCCCTCCCATCCCCCCCATCCCATCCTTTTCCTTCCCGTTCAGTCCCGTCTTGCTCCGTCCCGTCCCGTCCTGCCTCGTCCCGTCCCGTCCCGTCCCGTCCCGTCCCGTCCCGTCCCGTCCCGTTCCGTCCCGTCCCGTCCCTTTCCCCTCCCGTCCCGTCCCGTCTCGTCCCGTCTCTTCCCCCCCCCAACCCATCCTTTTTCTTCCCATCGCGTCTCTTCCCGTCTCGCCCCGTTCCCTTCCCCTCTCTTCCATCCCATCCCATCCCATTCCTTGCCTTCCCGTCCGGTATTGCCCCGTTCCCTCCTCTCCCCTCCCATCCATTCCCATCCTTTTCCGTCTAGTCCCGTCCCGTCCCGCCCCGTCCCGTCCCGTCTCGTCCCTTCCTGTCCTGTCCCGTCATCTCCTATTTTCACCTTCAGGGGACAAATTTCCAAAAACTTTGAATGACTTATTTCAAAATTTGATCTTACAAAATTCCAACCCCTTTTTTACCCCTCTAGGGGTTGAATTTTTAAAAATCCTTTCTTAGCGGATGCCTACTCCCTATGAGAAATCTGCCTGCCAAATTTCAAATGCCATTTTCGCAATCAACGTCCCAAAAAACCTCAATAACGACACCCATATCGAATTTTAGGCTTATTTACCCCATTTAACCCCCTAAGGGGTTGATTTTCGGAAAATCACGAAATACGCGTTTACTTATTTGTTTTTAGGAGTACTTCTACGAAGTTTCAAGTCGAAATGTCTATTTACTATTATTTTTTTATACAAAATTGCAACCCCCATTTTACCCCTTTAGGGGTTGAATTTCGAAATATCCTTCTTTATTCCTTGTATACATCATAAAGGGAACCTCTGTTCAAAATTTCAGCTTTCTAGGTCCAAGGGTTTGGGCTGGGCGTTGATGAGTGAGTGAATGAATGAATGAGTGAGTCAGGACTTTCAGTTTTATATATATAGATTACATGTTAGTGGAGTTCTTATGGATAAAGAAAGAGATGAACAAAGACATTGAAAAACGAAAGTAGATTTTCAAGCCATAAAATTCTATAGATTAAGAAAAATACAAAAAAAAAAACAGACAGAAAACAAAGAAGTAGACGAATTGTAGATATTTAAAAGAATACTTACATAGACAACGACTGAAACCTGCAGTGTACTGGCAGTAACTGATAAGTATCGAGAGATCCAAAAAAAACTGTTCCTCAGCGGGCTGTGGAAATTCAACGTATGAATAATATGTTGGTGACACTGTACGTCAATGTCAAATTCGAGGTTATCAGGTTAGGTTTTCCGTCAGTTATGACACAAAATGACGCAAATCCTAACCTGCCAACCTCGAATTTGACATTGACGTACAGTGTCGCCAACATATTATTCATACGTTGAATTTCCACAGCCCGCTGAGGAACAGTTTTTTTTTTGATCTCTCGATAGAAGAACATGATGGTTGGACGAAGAGATCAAGCAAAAAATAAATATAAAGAAACACAGGTGGAAGAGATATATATGAAATAGAAGAGAAAGCAAATATGAGGTATATAAGGAACAAAGACTGAAATTAGAAAATATAGTGAGAGAGTAACATTCGGGGAGAGAATGTAATAAAACAGCAAGGACAATCAAAAACTGTTTTACAGAATACTAAAAAATACTAGAAAAAACACCTAGGACATGAAAGAACAGAATTACCTTTAGAGGTGTGTGATAAAGTTTGGGAGGAAGAAACATACCAGAGGTTTGGTAAATATGAGTCATATTGCTAATACATAAGAAAGGAGATAAATGAGATTGTAAAAACTGCAGGGGAATATCGTTGTTAAGTACCGCAGTCAAGATATTTGAAATAGTATTGGAAAGGATATTCAGCAGATTCATAGCACCAATTTTAGAAAAATCTCAGAAAAGACAGAAACGATCAAGACCATATTGCTACTCTAAAACAAATGATACAGAAAACTACGATAAGCATAGCAAAAACGTATTTTGCATTTATAGATTTAGAAAAGGCATCTGATCGAGTGCAAAGTTAAAAAGAGTAGGACAGCATGATAAGAAGATGAGTAAATACTAAGCTATACCAGGTGAGGCAACACTTCGGATATTTGTAAATATTTTTGATGCCATAAGCTATAGCAAAAGAAAGTTCACTACAAATCTTCGAATTTTTTTAAATGAAACTGGGACTTTCTCTTAATCAAAAATATATGCTAACATTGTAAGTGTTGCCTCATTTTATAATAAGAACCTAAATTATGGAACAAGTAGAAACAGAAAATCGAAAAAATCTGTAAAGGGTTTTACTCAGAACTTCCCTAGCAAGTGGACGTTGTGACACTAAACAATTTTAAAAATCAAAGGAAAATAGGAGTAAAGATATCTTCACGTTCCTAATAATACTGAAACAATAAAAAGAAACACTTGGCAATGCAAATTAAATCAATTTCAAATAAAAAAATTACCGGTGGGATTCGAACTTCAGCGCCTGAGAATGAGCCAGCGAATGTATTACAGTGCTTTGAGCGTAGCGCGAAGTGAAGTACGCGTTCGCTGGGTAAAATGCGGCTGCCTTAAATAAACGCATTTATTTTTAACCCATAGGAAGATCGCGGTAAAAGTATTTTCACGTTCGCAATAATACTGAAACAAGGTAGGTATATAATGTGTATGCAAAATAATGTCTTCCTCCAACAAATAGTTTTTGAGTTATACCGCCAACAGACAGACAGACAGCCGGAATTGAGAAAACCGGTTTTTCGTCATCTAGGGACCCTGAAACGCGAAGATCTGGAGAAATCTCGGACGGTGATTTTTCGCGATTGCAATACTTCGTTTTTTAGACGAGGGCAGTAGAGAACGGAATGAAAATTAATACAACAGATTAAAGCAATGATGCCAGCCCAAGAACAAGTACTAATGGACATACAAATTGAAGTCTTCTCCATGTATGCTCCTGTATCGCACAAGTAGCCAAATTTAAGTATCTAGAACAACAGAAAGTAGTAGCTATTCATGAAAGGATTGAAAAATGGTCAAAATATACCATGCAACGAAACAAAATTTCATTAGGAAAAAGGATTTTACTTTATATTGGGACACAATAGGCCCATGAGACAAGAGTGTCTTTTTGTTGTCAAAAACTTCAGGCTATTACATTTTGTTATTAAAATTGATAAAAACTCCCGCACAAAAAAGTTGGGGCAATATTTTCCTTAGCCCCCCCTCCCCCTCCCAGTTTTACCCGTCTATGTGCATTTATCATCCCCAAGAGTAACTTTTTAAGTAGAAAAAGTTTAGTAGGTGTACACAGTTTCAAATAATTATATCTTTGAACGTTTCGAAAATATTAAACAAAAACGATCCTCAGCACTACACTTTTAACACCCTGTATCTGGAAACCAAGGATTTTTCGGCCTATGGTTATATACAGTTTTCGTAATATTTCCGGTTCTAGAATTCGCTATTAAAGTTTGGCAGGCTAATTTTGGGACACCCTGTATAGAGGAAAATCAGTTGAGTAGGTGGGGACATCTACAACGAATGGAAGGAGACAAACAGGTTAAGAAAATATGGGCCGATAGAACAATAATGAAATGCGACAGGTGAATGCCAAAGAAAAGCTGGGACAACATAATAGCAAAGGCAATACAAGAAAGAGGACAAACAGTAAACGAAGCAAAAATAACAGCACAAGATAGAAAACTGATTTTTGTAAATATGTCTATGATTTCTCAAATTAAATTCACATAAAATGACAAATCCCGTTTCGTGCAGTTGGTCTTCCAACATCTAGTTTGAAATAGTCACATATAATCTCAGAAGAGCATTAATTCTTTCCGGAAATTTTTTTGAGTGCGGTCCAACAACGTCGTATTACGCGAGGGCAAATTAGGACGTTGTTGGAATGCAAGAAAATAATTTCCGGATATGAATTAATGATCGAATGCAGATTCTGTAAGAAAATCGTAACGACACAAACCCTCACAGTTAGGTTGGTCTACCTACAAAAAATTTTCAAGAATTTTTTTTATTGTCTTGGTTACGGCTCGTGAATTAATTTTTCTATTGGTCATTAATGAGTGTCGTACGATTTTCGCGATAAAATTTTACTTATCATTTATATCATTGCATTTGTACTACTTTGGTCATATATTAAATTATTAATTACAGTCATAAGAGAAAACTTTTCAAAATATAGCGTTGAAAAAATGAATCCACCATGGGGAATTGACATGTAGCATTAATTTTGCTCAGAATTAGAGTAAATAACGAATGAAAGTTCTATAAAATTACATTGATCAGTGTTGACTAATGGACAAAACATCATACTATTAATTAAGTACTGAAAGCAAACAATCAACAGGTGTATTTTCAATACACCTTTTCATATGGAAAATGAAACGCTATTAATACACATACAAAGTGATTCTAAGATTAAGGCCATACCGAGGTTGTTACATAGTCATAATGAACATTTTCTGGGAAAGTCGTGTTTTCGAAAGTATATAAATATAAACATAAATACTTTGGTACTTACGTAAAATAAATCAAGTGTGTATACTTTAACTTTTCTCCGGATATATTTTTATTTTGGGTGTATTAAAACAAATTGTATAACAACTTAAAACAGAAACACGAAAACGGTTCATATTGTAACGATCGTGGGGCTAGGCCGTCGCCTCAGAAATATGACTCAGCGTCCCGTGCAACAGCATTGCAGAACGACCTTGGAAGCAGCTGCATGAGACGGCGTAAGTCAGTCTTCCAGAACATTCCAGAAACGACCTTGCGCGTAACACGTCAGAGTTGCCAGAAAGGTCGAGCGAACTCTAGACGTTTTCCAGAAGGAACTATCTGGCAATATAAATACTCGCGAGCGGGAATAGCGGGCAGTTCTCCCGCAGTCCTGAGTTCAATCGGAATTCGCGTAGAGCCGTGTAGAGCTCCCACATAAATAAAAGCCCGTGTGTACATATAACTATTGACATAAATAACCATATAAATAGAAATAAATCGTTAGTGTTAGGAGTGAAATAAATAAATAGTTGAAGTTTAACCAGTGTAAATATTAAATAAATGTATCGATAGAAATAGTTCGTAGTTATAAGTAATTTGTAATCGGCTTGATCATTCTCGGGTGTTGTAAATAATAATAATTAATCCAATAGTTGTAAATAAATGTTTAATACAAGAAGCAGTGAATAATTTTTAAATAGCCCGAACAGTGTTGTCAGGTGCGAGGTGTGGACCGGGGCTATATAAAAAATTATTGAACAAACGTTAAAATAAATAAATTGTTAACAAGTGCCGAAAAAACGACGTCAGATAAATAAATTGTAGTGTATGGAGTTGGATGCGTTTGACGAGCAGCAAGATGGAAGTCCGACCAAGCCAACTTTTGCAAGAGTTGAAAGTTGGCCAAGGCAAGGCAGAGAAGGCGCAAGAGAAGGCAGAAAAAAGCGCTAGAGGTTCTTGAGAAAGTGCTGGAAGCCGGGCGGGAAGCCGCGCTAGAGGATCTTAAAGATAAGTTTGAGGAACAGCGGAAAGCCGCGAAAGCACTTAAGGAATGGCTGAAGGCTGAGTAAGAAAAAGCAGTCCAAAAACTTAAGGAATTGAAAGCCGGCCGAAAGAAGGCAGAAAAACTTGAGGAAAAATTGAAAGCCACTCAAGAAAACCTTAAGGAAGAACTGAGAGCCGGCCGAAAGAGGATCTTGAAAGGACTAGAGGATCTTAATAATAAGCGTGGGGAACAGCCGGGAGCCGGGCAGGAAGCACAGGAAGAGCTGAAAGCCGGGCAGGAAGAGCTGGAAGCCGCAGAAGAGAAAGTAGTCCAAAAGCTTGATGGGAAAATAAATGAAAGAGTTCGGACTCGTGGTATCCTGGTAGGAAAGACGTTGGTGACGACTGGGCTTGGGGTCCCAGTAAGGATGATGAGCGTCAGCAGGGAACTGGTAACCGTCAGGAGGAACACAATAATGGGAAGAGGCATGAGACAACGAGAACGAAAGAAGATAGAAGATCTGGTGGCCCGGTACCAAGACATCGTCGAGGGCGGAGATCATCCCAGCGGCCGTACTGACGTAGGAAAACATAAATCATTTGAGTTTAGCAGAAGAGTCTGGCTGAGGACCGACCATGCTGCTCTGAGATGGCTACTGCAGTGCAAGAACCCTGAAGGACAGATGGCTAAGTGGATCGAGCGCCTACAAGAGTACGACTTGGAAATAAATAATCGGCCTGGCACAGCCCACCGCAACGCCGATGCGTTATCCAGGGGGCCCTGCCCTGCGGACTGTGGCCACTGTTCGAAACTGGAGAGTCGTGCTGTACCCACCAATCGTACCACTGTAGTCAACGACTTGTGGGAGCCAGACGAGTTGCAGAGCAGCCAGGAGAACGACCCCGACTTAGGCACGGTTATAGCCGGGAAGCAAGATGGCAGTCGACCTACCTGGCAGGAGGTCTCCGCCACTAACGCAACGGTGAAGACTTATTGGGCGCAATGGGACTCCTTGCATCTGGACAACAACTTCCTGACCAGAATCTTGGAAGATGAGGACAGTAGGGCAACGAGATCACGATCGATGGTTCCAAGGAGTAGAGTGGCCGAGGTTCTGCGCCACCTGCGTGATGGCTCCTCTGGGGGACACGTTGGATTGAAGAAGACGTTGCGGAAGGTCCAAGAAAGGTTCTACTGGGCGAGCTGCGAAGATGACGTCCGAGAGTGGTGCCGCACCTCCTGCGCTACAGGAAACGGACCGGTTGGAAGACGTAGAGCTCTGAGGTGGCAGTATAACGTCGGTGGTCCGTTCGAGGGGATAGCCATTGACATCGCCGAACCATGCCCCGAAACCGAAGCGGGAAAGCAATACCTCTTGGTGTGTATGGGCTACTTCACCAAGTGGCCCGAGACATACGCCCTTCCGAATCAAGAGGCCGGTACTGTCGCTGATGTTCTGGTGATGGAGTGCTTCCGCCGTCTTGGAGTCCCCCTGGAGTTGCGTTCCGACCCGGGCCGGAATTTCGAGTCTGGACTGTTCCGGAACGTCTGGAAGCTACTGAGGATACGCAAGACCCGGACCACTGCCCTCCATACTCAATCGGGCGGCATGGTGGAAAGGATGAACGGAACCATGGGGAAGCATCTGTCCACGGGGGTTTCGGAGCACCAGCGTGACGGGGGCCAGTACATGCACCTGTTGCTGATGGCCTACCGATCGGCAGTACAAGAGACAACCGGCATCGAGATCTAGGTCTGCTGTTGCAGCCCGTTGCGATGCATCGAGCCCACGGTGGACTGCTACTTCTTCAACCAGTCCGTGTGCAAGAAGGGCACCGCCTGTAAATACCGCCGTTAAACCCCCACAAGAGCGAGTGACAGGCACCCGACGCAACTCGTTCTGGGACAGAACGGCCTAAGGTGGGGGCAGTGTAACGATCGTGGGGCTAGGCCGTCGACCCAGAAATATGACTCAGCGTCCCGTGCGACAGCATTTTAGAACGACCTTGGAGGCAGCTGCATGAGACGGCGTGAATGAGTCTTCCAGAACATTCCAGAAACGACCTTGCGCGTGACACGTCAGAGTTGCCAGAAAGGTCGAGCGAACTCTAGACGTTTTCCAGAAGGAACTATCTGGCAATATAAATACTCGCGAGCGGGAATAGCGGGCAGTTCTTCCGCAGTCCTGAGTTCAATCGGAATTCGCGTAGAGCCGTATAGAGCTCCCACATAAATAAAAGCCCGTGTGTACATATAACTATTGACATAAATAACCATATAAATAGAAATAAATCGTTAGTGTTAGGAGTGAAATAAATAAATAGTTGAAGTTTAACCAGTGTAAATATTAAATAAATGTATCGATAGAAATAGTTCGTAGTTATAAGTAATTTGTAATCGGCTTGATCATTCTCGGGTGTTGTAAATAATAATAATTAATCCAATAGTTGTAAATAAATGTTTAATACAAGAAGCAGTAAATAATTTTTAAATAGCCCGAACGGTAAAAACGTAACAATATTACATCTTGAAACTTGCACAAGACGAATATTTTCATATTTTTAGTAAACTTAATTTTAGGATTTAATGGCTCCATATAGAGTTAAATGCAATCTAGTTACAGAAGAAAAGGTAATTCGAGTTCTGAGATCGAGTACTTTACGTAATAACTATTCAGAGTGAGTCAGTATAGGCCTATAATTTAAATATTAAGAGTGTTTAGAAAGTAACATTCTAACAGATTGTAAGATGTTTATTATCTAAAATGAATAAATCTTAAGGTCAGTGCTATTGTTTGAATTAGAAAATATGGTTGTATTCTTTATTCTTTTTAACTATATCAAATTTACGACAGTACGTGAAGTCTCTCAAATGCATAAAGATTGGGTGCCAATTATTCAGATTTATTTATTTAGCAAATTAGGTTTAGTGATACTCTTATCAAGAAATTGTAGGTAAGCACGCCAATTTCCTTCATTTTAAAGAAAAGTTCTTATTTAACATAAAATAGAGTTTAATATAAATTAAAACATTAGAGGAACGAATAACAAATTCATGCAGCATGGATTTCACAACATCACAAAAAAGTTTCTATGGTTCAGTAAGTGAGAACAAATAAAAGAAATAGTAGAAATGAATACTACCGTGTAATAATATTATTAAATATTAAAAACTTATTCATTGTAGAAAAGTGTATTATGTATTATCGGTAACTGTATTTTACCTTGCGGTGTAGAGGCTGGTGCTTTATAGGCTTCCGTCTGGCGGTACAATGCTCAACTTGTTCCGGATTCGGGTTACAAAATTGAAGCGCGTCTTTGTAGAACAGTGTAAATTTTTAAATATTATTTGATCTGTTTACGACGCAGTTTAATTTAAAATCTCATTAAAAGAAGCCGAGCAGAGCAGATGGGTAAGCGCTTGCTTTGCATTAAGCAATTCCTCGGTTCGAATCCCGCGAGGGCCGGAATTTTCCGCAGCTTTGCGATTTAAACCGGTCTTGGTGAGACCATTCACAGTTGTGTTCTACTCAGAACCACAGACCTAAGAGATAGAGTAACAAGGTCAACATAACACACACACACACACACACGCACACACACACACACCTCACACAATGATTGCTGTGCAAGCACAAAAGGCGCGCTCCAACTTTGTTACCTCCGCCTCTACACCGCAAGGTAGAACGAGGTTATCGATTATACATACATACATACATAAAATCTCATATGTAACTATTTTAAGAAGTTGATGTGTGCTATAAATTAATTGTTTTCAACCACTTCGAATTGTCTTGAAATGGCTGATATCGATCAAGGATTAGGTAACTTAAATATAGTAGAATTTCTTTGAACCAGTCACACGATTCATACATGTGCACATAACAAGCAGCGTGATCCATGATAACCAAATATCAGATACGTACCTTATATATTTTTTCTTTTTATTATTTTGCGATGAAGCTACAAAAAATACATGTTTGTACTAATCAATAACTTTTACTTTTAAACGTGCTATATTAGGCCCTGAACACACGGGATTCCGTATCCGACATTCGGTATGCGAGATACAGAATCTGAGTCTGTTCAGACACGGCGACTGAATCTCAGACGCGGACTTTCAGTCACTTGCAGTGCCGTGCTGTTATGGAACTAGCATTGCTGTTCTTTGTTTCTGTCAAATTACTCTAGATGTGCTGTATTTAAAGTCAGGGATTGGGCTCTATTAAGCTAATAAATTTTTCATTGTCAAATAATGTACGCTCTATGATCGTTGTATAGTAAGGAACGCCCTTCTTATTCGATTTAAATAGAAGTTGAAGAAAATCTGCTACGCCTATGACACAGAATAATAATAACCAGAAGGATATCTTCTACACAACCGCATTGATGTTGACGCCGACAACGGGTGACCTCGAACCTTTGTATTCCATGGGCTCTCCCCAAAGCCGCTAGCTACACTGATTGCACTGGCCGTTTCAGGTTAGAATTTCAGGGTAGAAACGTCTCAAGGCTATGAGGGGCCGGCGGTCAGGTAATACGAGATATCCTTCTGGTTATTATTATTCTGTGCCTATGATATGATATCATATGTTCTGGCTGGCAAAAGTAGGCGTGTCCAGGCCCTGCTACACGTGGACTCATATGCACCATATGCTCCAATGGTAAATCGGTATCCGAGATACAGAATTTGTCGCCGGCGGCCGAAAAGGAGAGATAAGGAAAATTTGCAGCCAGATACTGTATGCTTCGCTGAATGCCGTGCGAACAGCTCCATTTGAGCGCGTGTATTTTCTGTATCTGAGATTCCGAATCTCGCATACAGAATCCACGTTTGTCCCGGGTCTGGACGTGCATACTTTTGCGAGCCACAATACGCGATATCATATCATAGGCGTAGCAGATTTTCTTCACCTTGTATTTAAATCGAATAATCAGTGCGTTCGTTACTATACAAAGATCATGGAGCAAACATTATTTGACAATGAAAAATTTATTAGCTTAGTAGAGCCCAATCCCTGGCTTTAAATACAGCACATCTAGACTAATTCGACAGAAACAAAGAACAGCAATGCTAGGTCCATAACAGCACGGCACTGCAAGTGACTGAAGGCCCGCGTCTGAGATTCAGTCGCCGTGTCTGAACAGACTCAGATTCTGTATCCCGCATACCGAATCTCGGATACCGAGTTCCGTGTGTTTAGGGCCTTAGCTCTTAACCCACCACCTAGATAGCCTTTAGCTTTTGCTAAAACCGATAAACAAAATGAACATACTGCGTTCACAAACACGACTGTACTCAAAAAGGTTAGTAGTCATTCTCTTGTATAGGTAATAAATACTTCATCGTGCAGCATCTATGAATCATTACTTGAACTTGCATTACAGTGACATAACAAGTATATTCGATAATAAGCATTACCCCACTCTAACAGTGCCTCTATTCTAATTACGTATATAAAATATGTTTCATTTTTATATTTAATTATAAGTAAGAAAAAAGGAGAAATTGCAGAAGAAAACGTTTTTTTTTAAACTGACAGAAAATTTTGACGTTTTCATTCTGCTTTCAATAGGCGAAGGGATCCGTTTTCGTAAACAAAACGATAAATGCTTTTTCTTTCTAGGACGTTCTAGAGTTATTGGAATAGAGTCAACTTCATCAAATTTAGGTAAAACATGATGTGGTTGACAATATTTAACGTCATAGATTAAATTAATATAAATTGGGTGCTTTTACTGGTAACAAAATGGAAATTCTTTTACTGGTAGTAAGTAAAAGCATTTACATTTTACTTTTTTTATACGTAACATCATTGCATCGTTCTACAAGCATTTCGAAACAAATACTTTAGACCCTACACTTAAAATCTAAGTACGGTCTCGGTCTGAAATTACGAATGGCCTAAACTTAGTTCAAGTCTATGCATTTAGCATCTGTCATTAGTAAAGCTGATAATTATATGCACTCAAATATACGAAAATATGCGCATATATATGCATACATTTTGTTGAGTATATGCACCCAAAGTTATGCTCTAATTTTTTTTTAAATAACTAGGAGTTTTCTAAATAATGTAAAAATTTTAATCATTTTGTATAATAATATTTATTTTTCTAATTTTTATTCAAAGACGTCATTCATTTTAAGGTTTGACTATATAAACATGGACTACCAACGCCAACTTGACGTTGTAAGCCAACATAAAAATGAGATTTCCCCTAACGCTGCCAGACTATTATTCACCATACACTCGTGAAATGGATTCTATGTTGGTTGATTCCTTATACATTGTTTCTACAGGAAAAGTGGGGTTGCTGGCAGTCTATGTTTATATAGTCAAAGATTTTAACAGAGACTTCCCCTTTCCTCTGCTTATTTCGATACGCGCACTGCATTCCAGCTGCAGGAAGTAAAAGTATATATCTTAGTTGCACATAAAAATTTTGTTAATAATTTAATGAAATAGTAAATTTTACAAAAAAATCTTAAAAAGTTCATACATTACAAATTATTGCTAAATATAACCAAATATGCAAAAGTCCAGAAAGTATGCTCAAAATCGTATAAATATGCAAAATATGCAAAATGAAACTTGGCTTAAACAATTTGTTTTCACATAATTAGTATACATATGCGAAAAGTTTCGCCGGCATATCAATTATACAAAATATGCAATTGCATATAATATCAGCTTTAGTCATTAGCATGTGGTTGGGTGAAATTTTGACTGGGCGCTTTTTATATAGGCCTTATTGTTATGAGTTGTTGGTGGTTCTGTAACAAACATTATACAGGGTGTTTTGTAAGTCGAAATTGTGACTTCTGGAAGTATAGTTGTCGCCAATAAAATCGGCTACATCTAAATAGATCTACTGAAAATAATTTTATATTTTGGTAATGCTTAAACGGTTCCCATGCTTTTAAGTTACAGCTACCTGTAATTTTCTTATTATCACGTATGCAAATTACAAATCAAAAACGATATGGTTAGAATATAAATAATTAAATACATATAGGGAATGTATAACAACCAAAATTAAATTAATATTTTGTAATGTCGCCACTGTTTGCAATTACAGCTTCCAAATTATCTGTCATCGAAGTTTGTGATATATTCAGGAGATATGTTGTATTTTTACCTACATTAAACTGACCATCGCTTTTATTTACATTCTTTTCATTAGCCTATCGACTATTCTTCTTTTTTTTTCTTTCTAGAGCTTGTATTCAAATAACTGATTTTCGGCGTTCGAGGATAGCGAAAAATGTGACAGTTAATTTAAATGTACAGGTTATTGAAGTATTATTCTAAAAGTTGAGTTTACATTGGGAAAAATAGATGTACCCGATTTTTTTTTGCGACAACGGTACATTCTATAGTAAAAAGAAGTTGAAAACACGTGTAGGGGTTTTACCTCAGATTCGGTTTTCTAAATACAGATTGTTTACGTTTTTAAGTCTTCTCTGAGTTTTGTTTATAATTTTGGATGAAGAAACAGCGGATATAACAATAAACTGAAAACCTGTAAAAACATAGATATTCTGATGACACCTTAATAATGGCTGATGATATTTCAGATTTATAATGAATAATAGAGCGTCTTAATTAGTCAAAGATATAACTTAGAAATAAATATTAAGAAAATGAAGTTTATGGTAATTTCCAAAACCCCAAATATCGCAGCAAAATTAACAATACATAGCACCCATATTGAATTTGTTTAATCTATGTCTTGACACCCGTGTTTTATTTGTTAGTAGTTGACCGAATAACCAATATCATCTCAAAAAATACTGCCCGTATGGAATGTCATATTGAATATCATACAAATTTATTCATACGTTCTATTGTTATAAACAAAATACAAACGTGACTTGGAAACTGGAAACTCTGAGGCAAAACCTACAAGGGTTTTTGACTTCTTTTTATACTATAATATTACAATGTATCTCCAGAAGCCACACCGTTAAGGTACTTGAGAACCAATAGAAACTACACTTTTCCAGCACGGTTCAACCCTCTCTTATTATTCTCTTACACCGAAATGCATTTAGTGAATTTTTTTAAAATTTAATTTGCACTCAGCCAACAGCCGTTAGGCCAATTACAGGCGTCGCTGTGCGGTTATGAGGACTTCCAACCCCACTAACGACTGTCATGATGTTGTATGACCGCCGGGACCAACTTTTTTCAGTGATAGCCGTACCACGAGGCGCCGAGAGATGCAGCCGTGGAACTCCCATCCAAGTTCTGACCAGAGACAGCGTTGCTTAACTCTGCTGATCGAACGTGGACGCTTGTTCAAGCTACACCACTCGGGACAAAGTTCTAAGATAATTCCATAAATGACATAAATACATTTTTTTTGGGCCTTGAACAGCAATAAATTATAAAGTAGAAATATAAAACAACAATATACAAAATGTATTTGTTAACACAATTTTTATAAGAATCATTGTTTACAATCCAAATTACTCCGTCCTTATTTCTTATGGCTTACAGGATTTTTGAATAGTGGTTTGCACTCACCTAATGACATATGATTAAATCGACTGACTGTTACTGTGACAAGTAATTAAACACAGTTTCATTTTTCTACCCCTTGAATTTCTAATTGGGAAATCTCTATTGTCTGAACGATTTTGTACTGTAATCATTTATACTAATCATGACACTAAATGATTCCAACCAAGAAGAAATGTATTTTTCACGGCTGGGAAACGAAATCAGTTTCTACGCTAAAAATGGTGACATTTATTAAACATTTTGAATGAATATTGTGTCCCTAGGGAGTTTCCGTTATACGTTTTACCGCCAAAGTTGTTTTAGTGAAAATGAGATTATATTCTATCTGCACCATATGATTACGTCCTCTGAGATTAGTTATTATTTATTTTTTCTACAACCACACGAATAAGACGCCATATTGTCGAATAATTTTGTATAAAAAGTAAGTCATTTCGGGATGTTCACCAATTACCTTGTCAACTAGTACAAAAATGGACGCAAGATAGGGTTTTACATGGTAAATTATAAATAAAAAACAAACGCTTCGTCAATATTCGGCAATCGCCGTAGTTGTTGTTTATTTCCTCCGTATAGTGATTGTTTATATGCATATTTTTTAGAACAACATAGTTGTATCACGAGTTAGTGTTTAGATCATTTTTATTGTAGCCAAATACCACCAACTTGATCGTAGTATTAGACTGCGTGAGTTTGCAAAGTCCTTTTTAAAATTTTATTACAGTGTTTAAATATTTGCAGTAAGTACTACAATAAATACTTAAAAATCAGTTTAATAGCTATGTAATCTTAAAATTATACAAACTTTGAAATTACGGTTTGATGACGTGTGGTAAATTGGGCATCTGCTGCGGGTCTGCTATTTCCTCTAAGAAACTGATAAGACGGGCGGAATTTGGGAAATAATAGCAGTAGATGAAGCAGCCGGTGCTTTACGATGGCTAAAGGAACGTATGCTGTTGGCGAGGGTGCAGCTGTGAGGGATGTTTTGTACAAATCGTGCCTATGTGCTGCTCTTGTTTTCATCGCAATTTACATTATAATTTTACTGGCAACCACGAAATAAGCGCTAAATGATAGACTGATAAAGAAATTGGTGCGATTATTAAGTTTCACTTTGTCGTTTTACAAATATTGTGGTAATAATGATAAATAGAGTTCGAAGATTAATTGTCTAGTTCATTTAATTGAAAGTCAACGAATATACTGACATACAAACAGTATTAAAACTAGTATAGCTATATGGAATACAACTGTGGGGTGCAGTGTTCATCTCAAACATCGAAATTTTGGACAGAAGCTATCTCAACAGTTAAAGAAAAAGCCAAAAACTATAGCGTATTACAAAGTTATAAACTCACAGTGCATTCGCACATGTTAACCAAGACGTTACTCACTGAACAGACAAACATACGTAGACTCAAGAAACCATTTTTATATAATGACTAGCTGTGATTAATTCACTAGAACTAATAAATTTGAGAAACTAAGAAACGGCGTTTAAGACCGTAGCATGAATGGCATTATCTCTTGGGTGACTGCTGATATAGAAGCCTTTTCATATTTGATGGCGAAAATAAAATACTGTTGAATGTCACAAAACCAACTTGTCAGTGTCAATTTTTCCAAAGACGTTGCATTTTACAATCATTATTCCCACTTGCAACGTTTATGAGAAAATTGACACTTGTTGACACTGACAAGTTGGTTTTGTGGCATTCAACAGTGTTTTATTTTCGCCATCAAACATGAAAATGCCTCTATTAAGTTTGCTTATCCGTATTTGATATTGTTTAGTTTATTTTATTTATGTTTATTACTGTCACTGTTATACCTTTTACTTATTTATCACATCTAGAAAGGATTATAAAATTACTGGGAGTAACAAAAATGCGATAGAAAAGAGATACAACATTTTTAATACAAGTTTTTCTTGTTACTTCATATTTAATTTTTCCTTCAATTTCAATCACTTTTAAGCTATCGAGAGATAAAAAAAATGATTCTCAGCGGGCTGTGGAAATTCAAATGTATGAATAATATGTTGGTGGCACTGTAAGTCTATGTCAAATTAGAGGTTAGCAGGTTAGGTTTTCCGTCAGTTTTGACACAGACTCTCTGAAACCATGTCAACCTCAGGGAAAAAACATGAATATCTCCAGTGGTGCATACAATATTTGATTTATTAGCACATTAGTAAAATTAGCATAAAATTTCAAAACGTCATCAGTGTCATAATTATGTCATATTTAAAATAAGAATTTGTAAGTAACATCAAGGATTGCCTGAATGTATAGTTGTTAAGACGTTGTTTGTAGTTGTATGGTTATCTCTAGGGACTTATGAGTAGATTTTCACATCTTGTATCTATGCCCAAAATGAACAACATCATGTTGCTAGTAAATAATAGTTATTTATGGTATAAGTGTGATATAATAAAAATAATCCACTAGAGAAAGGTTGAGTCCTCGGGGCCGTCATTCATGTTATACGTTTGGCAGTACTGAAGTATATTGTCAGCCTATGTCAAATTTGAGGTTAGTAGGTTAGGTTTTGTTTGCTATTTGACACAGACTGACGCAAAACTTAACCAGCAAATCTCAAATTTGACATAGCGTGACAGCGATACCAACAATACAGTAGTGAGTGACCTGGTTTTTATCTCTCTAGTGGATTATGGGTTTTACCTCACTAGTAGGTTATGGGCAACTTTAGAGGTCTAAAATCGATCTAGTAATAGCCTTAAAACTAGGAGGTGTTGGATAAACATATTAAGTGGTTATTATTACAAAACAACTAAAAATAGTTTATTCTGTGCTCATCCAAAATTGTCGTAATTGTCATTTGTTACCACTCATTAGAACTTTTACAGTATGATCTGAAATTGTTCCTCTCAATAACTTCCATTTTCTTTTGAAATGTTCTTCTGAAGTTGCTTGCTTAGCGTTTCATTAACTGGTGTTTAATCTTTGCCTAATATTTTTCCATGGGACGCAGTTCGAGGCAATTTGGTGGGTTATGTGTAGAGCTAGGGTAGTTAGGCAAATTGCATTTTTCAATAAATGGAAGGATAAAAGGCAGACCCAATTTTAAATCCGATTTAGAATGCGTGAAATTATTTTACCTATTTTGCTTCTTTTTAGGATTCTGCCTTTTTTGAGGAATTTCCTATATTTCTTGCCTTTTGGTGCCTTTTAAGGTACCTATATTGCATTAAAATTAAAAATGTTGTTCTTAAATTTTCAATTAAAAAAAATACAACCAGCAATTTTCCAAGAAAAATGCACATTTTAAATTTCTGAAATAAATTGTAGAAAGTATTATTTCCAAGCACTTAAAGGTAGAGGTTTAGTGGGTTTTACCCTTTATTGTTACCGGCTGAAAATTTTTCAAAAGGATTATTTTCTTGAGATTAATTTTAATGAGGGGACCAGTATTGCCAGGAGAAAGTTTTCTACAGAATCAGCAAGTTTGACACAATTATCGAACGTGTTAACATTGTGATTTGTGAAGTGCATCGACTGTATTTCTCAGTTAAACGCCGTTTCCGTTAATTTTGCTTTTTTTCATTTTTGCCTTTTTACTCTATTTATGCCTTTTTAGTGCTTTTTAAAATCTTTTGTTTTGCCTTTTTGCCTGCTTTTTTCGAGACTTTATTTTGCCTAACTATTCTAGCTTAGTTATGTGATTTGATAAAATCGATCTTTTTTTCTTCATACCACTCTAGAGCCTTTCTAGAATAGTGATATGTAGCCAAATCAGGCTATAAAACCACAGGGATGGCTTGGAGGAACGCTTGTTGTTCCCATAAAGAAAAAAGGGAGCTACGCTTGTCGCATTGACAGATCGCCTGCCATATCAATATTTTTCTGGAAAGCTAGGTACTTGTTTTTGTTGACAAAATCTCCACTTTCAACAGTTCCCCTGCCATCATATCTTTAATTACTGGATGGACGGTTTGTACAAAATTTCGGGTCCCACTTTTATAGCCCAGTGGCCAAGTATATTTTACCTGACAAAAGGTCATGTAATTTTGGATTTTGGATATGTTGTATGTATCTAGGCCCTTATTAAAAATCCAAATTTTCTCAGTACGACCACTTTCGTGTCACTTTCTTGCCGTTTTTGCTCGATAACTCTTTACTAATTCGTCCTACAAAAAAATTACCTCTACCTTTTTATAGAGCACAACATTTGCTACAATTTACTCCAATAACATGTTTTTCTAAACCTCATAGTTACCGAAATACAAAGCTTCAAAGTACACAATTTTTTCAAAATTTAGGCCATAGTCAAACCAATACCGAAAATTAAACAACCATTCGAATTTAAAGATTTGAGGCGGATAAGCTTGCTTTCCGTAATGTCAAAGGTCATGAATAAACAGATTGCTATGTTGATAGTAATGATATTTCACCTGCAGTACAATCTGGGTTTAGGTCGGGTTATAGCTGTACAATTGCTCAGCTAAATGTCACTGCTGATCAAGGCAAAATTACTGTTTTGGTTCTTTTGGACTTTAGTAAAGTCTTCGATACCGTTAATCATGAGACATTGCTTACAATTTTAAGATTTATCGGTTTTGGGGCAAATGCTATTGCTTTAGCTGCGACTGCGAGCTACTTAACTGGTCGAACGCAGATGGTACAGTTGGGGAATACTTGCTCTGAAACATTACCCATAACGCAACTGGTTCCCCAGGGTTCCACTTTAGGGCCGTTGTTGTACTCAATACTCATGAAGAATATAAAGTTTTGCAAAACACATATATACGCTGATGACACTCAATTATACTACTCCTTTAACATGCCTGATCTTGATGAAGCAATAAATAAAATAAATTCAGATTTGCAGTATATCTGTGAGCTTTCCAGACATTTCCTGAGAATTAATCCAGACAAATCATCTGTCTTACTGTTTGGTAATAAAAATGTCTACAGTCTTTGGCTAATTCTGTAAATGTTCATATTGAATACCTGTGGTAGATAAAGTAAAAAGTCTCGGCCTTATTTTAGATAACACTTTCCGTTACAGAGATCAAATAACAAAATACATTTCCCAGGGATATGTACATCTTAGGAAACTATAACCTCATAGGTCCTATTTAAACATCACAATTAAAAAACTACTGTCTGAAGCGTTTGTTGTTTCCCAATTTAATTACTGCGTTCCAGTCTACCACCCAGCTATTGATAAGGTAACTGCGGACAAAATTCAGAAAGTTCAAAATGCGTGTCTTCGCATCATCTATTCTATGGCATAAGCAAATTCGAACACATATCTCAAAAACTGACTGATTGCAGCTGGTTAACTATGGATAATCGAAGGCTACTTCAATGTTCAAATCTTTTTTATCAAATTTTAAATAATAAATGTCCGCCGTATTTATACAACAAAATCACATTCAGGACCGACGTACATAATCTTAATACTCGATTCCGAGGTCTTATTTCGCCTTCATAGCACTCTACTGCCCGTTTTGAAAGATCTTTCTCTTATTAAATATATCATACTTACAATAACGTATTGAAGGAGTACGTGCCCCTTAATTATTCGCAATTCAAATACAAAATGCGTCATGACATATTCCGCAATCAGTTAGAATGCAGTTAGCTTAGACAATTAAATATTTGAATAATGTATTTGTTAACTTTCTTTGATTGTACTAGGATTAATATATAATAGTTGTATAAGTTTATTTTTGTCTAAACGCTATTGTAGACTTGATCGTTACAGATAGTAGTGTAATTTAATTTAGGCAGTTTTCAAATCTATTTTCATTTATTTTAATCAGGGTTTGAGTGGAAGATCAGAGGGGTTGGATTTCCAACTACTAGCTGAATCCCGCCTTGTGGTTACCCGTTTGAGTTAGATTCTACTTTTCCTCTGTCATTTCTCTTTATTGTATACGAAAGAAAATTATTATTATTTTCTCCAACCACACGAATAAGACGCTATATTGTCGAATAATTTTGTATAAAAAGTAAGTCATTTCGGGATGTTCACCAATTACCTTGGCAACTGTACACTTTTCGATTCATATTTGCACTAGTACAAAAATGGACGCAAGATAGGGTTTTACATGGTAAATTTTAAATAAAACACAAACGCTTCGTGAATATTCGGCAATCGCCGTCGTTGTTGTTTAATTTCCCGGTATAGTGATTGTTTATTTGCGCCATGACAGTTCTACAATATAACCTACAATGTTTGATTCTAAATAATAAGTCATATTACCGAATTTATGAGTAGTTGGAGAAAAAATAGTATGTTTCATTCGCACAAAAAATGCGTTTTCGGGATGCGTAAGACTCGCCGGACTCCGCTGCGCGTCGTCCGGCGATCTGTCTTACTTGTCCTGAAATCATGCATTTTTTGTACTAATGAAACAAATAACTATTATTATTAACTACAACAAAAAACACAGTGGCCAGCATTTTAACGGTTATTGGTTCAATTTAAAGTCAAAATGAGTAACACTTTGCAGCCAAATGATAGATATGTGCACAAAAATTACAAATAAGACCAAAATACATGGAATATATATGTATATTAATTGGCTCAAGCAATAAATACATTTACAAGTAAGGAGTACATACAAACAAAAAGAAATAAATTAGTTCAAAAAGACAAAACGAAATAATTTTGTATCCAATTGATAGATATACGTATAAAAAAATAGACAAAATACAAAGTAATAATAATACAGATTAATACAAATAAGGCGTATACGGAAACAATTTTTTTTTGTATAGAAACGTTAGAGTTTTGATCTTTTGGTTCTATCTGTAGTGTCACAAAGGTAACATGTAATGTCTTCATTTTGTTGGGCCATCATGTGATCAATTATTGGATCCGCTTCTTTTTCTATGTCATCGTCGTTTGTAATAATCTTAGAAACATCCAGGCATGATTGTCCACATAAATTATTACGAGTAATAGAGCAATGCAAGCCAGCGTTTCTGCAGCTGCAGACCTTAGTACACCTTTTCTTACATTGGCAAAAAATAGTCCTCGCCTGCCAGTCGTCCAGCTACAGTCCAAATGGTTCGTTTCCCTGCCCATTAAAGTTTGGACTTGATAATATATGCGTAATGCGTGATACCGAGTTGCTTTTAATAATTTTTTTTTTAAAAAGCTGACAGTGTAGATCGTCAAGAGTTTGAGCATTCATCTTCCTTCCATACAAGGCTACGAAAAATGTCTCACCTGCTTATCCAATTTGGTCAGGAGTAGCTTCTGACTCTCTGAATGCACTTACTGCTTCAACTAAATTAGGGTGGTTCTGAAGAACACTGCAAAATTTGGTTTTTTCCATATCCAAATGGGGCCGATGTAGTGTCACACCCACTATATGCATGACGAAATAGAATCTCTTGTGGATCATGTCTGAATAAGTTTGATGAATGGAAGTAGGCCAAACGTCAGTGGAATAAATGGTTTAAAAAACGTGTTTTTAAGTTTTTCGTAACATTTTTACCTTTGAGGCTCGGTATTTCGGTAATTATGAGGTTTAGAAAAAAATGTTATGAGAGAAAATTATAGCAAATTTTGTGCTCTACAAAAACTGGTAGAGCAATTTTTTAGTAGAACGCATCATTATCGAGCAAAAACCGAAATAAGTGGTCGTACTGACGCCCGCACAGGCGCGCCAAATTAGAAAACTTGGATTTTTAATAAGGGTCTAGGTACATACAACATATCCAAAATCCAAAACTACATGACCTTTTGTCAGGTAACCACCCCTTTTCATGACCTGGCCATTGGACTATTACTTGCCTGGAAGGAATTTTAAACAATAATCAAATTTTTGTTTTGTCTCGCATAATAAATCCTGTAATCTGGCTACTGCGATTTTTCAATTAAAGAGGCACTTAACACTATTGCTTTAATAAGTGACAATTTGTTCTGCGACAACCTTTATGACCAAAAAGAAAAATTGATGCAATCGAAGCCAATGATTTAATTTTTACAGGCATTTCTAGGAGCTGAACCACGTCGGTAACAATATAGTGAGACTCATAACACCAGAATAGCAAAAGTAGACGCGGGAACACTGTTCATCGATAATTATGACGATTTCTCTGAGATGAAATCACAGTAGTAAATAATCGTATCAAAAGCAAGGATGTGATAATAGACGAAATGCAACCGCGGCGTGAAAGAACGAACACAACCACAAAAATACATCCAGTGCTCCAAATATCCGAACCCGTATGCCTTTTACTGGAATGTAAATCAGCAGCATCCCGCATGTTGAGTCTCATGAACCATTTCGTGGACCCTTGCGAGGACTTCTATGAGTTCGCATGTGGAGAAATGGAGGCTGATAACGCCGATTCAGATACCTGGAAGAGATTATCGGAACAATTGCACCTAATTAATAAGGCGGCCCCACCATATCGGCAGACATTAAGATGTTTTATGATAGTTGTGTTTCCCATGGGTATTTCTTCCACTAGTGGAAGAAACTTTTGAAGCGTAATGGATTTTTACTTAATTTAATTTATTTTCGAGCCCTTATTATAGTATGCTATTAGACAGAGCCGGATTAAGGATATGTGAGGCCCAGGGCTAAATTTTGTTAGAGGCCCCATTCCCATTTATGCAACGGGTACAAAGGGATCTAAATATAACCTTCCAATCTTTTCGAGGCCCCCGAAATTCGGTGGCCCGGGGCTGCAGCCCCCTTAGCCCCCCCTTTAATCCGGCTCTGCTATTAGATATGTAATAAAATATACCAGGCACGTTTTAAAAGTAAGCGTCAGTCGTAATAGTACACTGTTTACTTTTGCCACAATGACTGTCAGAATAAACAATACACCCGGCTGTAAAATTCAGTCGATGATTTATTTTTCAGTGCACAAAGTGGCAATGCTTTCAAAATTCATCGCAAGCTGTACGAAATTATTTATCGAGTTACAGCAGTGAGTGGAGGAAAGCTGATGCAATATTGTCGCTTTAAAGAAGAAAAAGGGTTACATTCCTAGTATCGACGAGGACAATGTTCTTCAATATGTGAACTCAAGACTTTCAATAAATTGAGCTTCCCCATCAATTTTCTTCTAGTGTAGACTGTAGATTCTGGAGAATTCGCACAGATAAAGCAGGGGTATTTAACTCCCAGAAACAGAAATACGTGGCGGCACACATTTGTACAATTGACAAAAGCAGTTGGTGTTCCTTTATTAAAGGTGTTTAGAAAATAAAGATAACAATGCAGACAAATAAAAGATATTTGTAAATGTATTTTACCAGTAATAATGTTTTTACCATATTTGTTTTTTTAAACGGACCTGTTCCTATTTTTGAAGACTATTTATATAGGAATATATAAGTCAGCTCTACAAGCCCTGTAGGCCCAAGGCTTGATCTACGATTTTCTCCACTTTTACTTCTCGGTTGCCAATTGTTCCGTCTTTAATGTTTAGTTCCAGTAGATATTTCTGTACATTATCCACTTCTTTGTTTTTCGATCTGCCCTTCCTTTTCTAGCCGTCGACTCCACCTTTCAACATTCTCTTTGTTGGTCTAGATTGTAGATTTTGGGAGTCTAAAAACGTGGCCCAGTTAGCGAATTCGAAACTGTTGCTATGATCGATGATTGATCATAGGGTTCCATTAACGCTATATTGGTTCTTCTCTTCAAAAGTTCGTTCATTTTTTCCTCTATAGATCCTTCTGGACATCCTCGATTCTCATATTTATTACTTGTTTACTGAAACTTAATGTAATGTCTATGTTTCACATCCGTATAGGACCATTGATTTAATAATTGTTTGGTATATTGCAACTTTTGTTTTTCCACCGCACTTTTGTTACCTTTATTCGATCTTTTATTGATGTCCGCACCTTCGGCACTATGTTTTGATAACACTACCTCTAAATAGCTAAATTATTCTACTTTTTCAAGTAGACTGTTTTTCGTCCTTAATACTAGTTATAACCTGGGTGCTTTCTATAATTGTGTTTCTTCCTCTCGTTGCCATGTATTGTGTTTTCTGCCCGTTGATCTGCAATCTCTTTCCTCTAGCGGCTCTCCCTAATCGTTGTACTACTTGCTTTAGTTCACCCTTGCTTCTTGCTAGTGGCGCTATATCGTCAGCATATGCTAAACATTGGTGTTGATATTGTAAGATTGTACCTTGTGCATGTATCTTGCTTTCTTTAATTATTTTTTCTAGTATTAAATTAAATAATATTGAGGAGACTGGATTTCCTTGTCGTAGCCCCGCTCAACTCGACCTTACTCTCTGACCCCTCCATTGTCATTTTAATTAATCGTACCGATTTTGGTGGTATTTCCAGGTTAATCAAGTCTTTATACAGGTTTTCTCTACATAAGCTGTCTGAAATCTATAAATGACTACTACGTGTAAAGCCGACATGATATGATATGTTCAATGTCCAGAAGAAGATCAAAGAAACTACCAAAATAAATAGAAGATACAACGCTGGAAAGATCTCAGATGATCGGGGTTCACCTAGTTTTTGAACTAGAAAATAAAATAAACATATGGCTAAAGTATATCCAACAGCTATTTGGCGATGACCGACGTCCTGCACAGCTATAGCTGAATGCTAATGTAGGTCCAGAAATCACTGTAGACGAAGTAAAGTACGCAGTTAACAAGGGTTGGACCAGATGAGATTCCTACGGAAATTCTAAAAATGATGGGAGCATTGCACGTAATTTTCCAATCAAATATATACCATCGGTATAATACCAGAAGATTGGCTTGAATTCATCTTCATCACTTTACCTCATGTCACATGTCCTTAAAGTCTTTCTAAAAATAATCTATTCACGGCTATACCGAAAATGCGAAAAACGCAACAGTGAAACCCAGTTTGAATTCCGTAATGGCCTTGGTACTAGACAAGCTTTATTTGCTAACCAGGTACTGGTACAACGTTGTAAAGACGTCATCTACGACGTGTACATACGTTTTCTGGATTACGCAAAGGCTTTGATCGATGTCAGCACCAGGCAATGATATAAGCCTTGAGTGATGTGGGGGTTGATGAGAAGGATATCCAGGTTATTGTGGGACTTTATTGGGGATAAGGCTCGCTGACAGAGTACGTTAACATACAGAGAGTAGTGCGGCAGAGCTGTGTGATGTCACCCCTTTTGTTTAATCTCTACTTGTAACACATATTCACCAAAGCTCTTGAATACATCAATGGTGGAATTAAAGTTAACGGCGAAATCATCACCAATATTCGTTATGCCGATGACACTGCACTGATTTCTAACAGCTTAGCGGGTTTGAAGGGTTGCTTGATAAGGTTGTTGAAGCAAGCGAAAAATACGGTTTGACCTTGAATGTCACAGAAAGCAAGTATATGATGATTAGTAAATCTACAACTCACCAAGGAACGTTAATGGTCAGTAATCAATCCATAGAAAAAGTATCGAATTTCTCCTACCTAGGTTGCACACTCAACGATGATTGGGACCATTCATGGGAAATAAAATGTAGGATAGAAATGGAAAAATAAAGCAGACAAAGTAATAGGGAAGAAAAGCAAGAAGAGAGAAAAAATAGAACATTTAAATTCAGAGAAGAAGAAACGCGGAAGAAATACGCAAGCTATGTAAAGAGAGATTCTTAGAACTAATTGGGCAAATGGATGAAACCAGGGGTGTACGTACTAACTGTGAAGAAAATTTAAGAAAACTGTTAATAAAGCAGTGGAAGAGGCATGTGGCATGGCGGTGATTATTTATCAACACAATAATGGAGACGGTAAAAAACGTCGAAGTTATAGAGGAATCATGTAAAGTGTACGAAAGAATTATCGAGCGAAGATTAAAAGAAAAGGTCGAGGAGCAATTAGGAGATGAATAGTTTGGTTTTAGAGGACTAAAAGCTGTATCTCTGTTTCAGGGATTTGAGGAAAGCATTTGATAGGTTACCCAGGATGAAATTATGGATCATCTTAAGAAACAAACAAGTAAATGACGGTTTAATAAGGGTGAAGCGCGACATTTGTTCAGTCCTTTCGTTGGCCACCAAACTGAAGCGAGACGTTTCTATGCCCCTTCGTTGTTTTAATTTTTATTGCCCTTAAGATACTAGCTAGCTCAGGCGTTGATACACAAGACCCGTTTGTTATCTGAGTGTGGCTATAGGGATGCGAAAGCAGTTTTGCCCCGAATTATAAGCCGTAAATAATGAAGCTTAATATTTAGTTGAATGACTATGGGCTAAGAGCTAAATTCTATAGTTTGGCATTAACATATGAGATGAATGAACCAAGAGTATTGAGTAAAGTTGGGTTTGCAATGCTACGAGCTAAGAGCTAAATTGTACGCGCATTTACAGTTTGCACAAGATACAACTACCAAATATGCGAAACATTAACATTACCATAAATGTTTGCGAAAATATTTCTGACGCACTCCGCCAATTCACTTTAAACCGGTTCTGCTTCGCGAGTAGCCGCGAGTAGGTTTTTGCTGATTCACAAGCTTCGAAGCTGGCGTCCGAATTGCGCCTTAAATCATGTACTCTCAATTCGAAGTACATTGCGGCTTAACACACGGTTGTGGATTTGATCAAATACATTGGTCGTACCCAAACAAACATACGGTTTGAAAAAGATCAACAGATAGTTAACATAGACATTAACGAGGAAAGTGACATAAAAATAGAGGAAGTAAGGGAGGCGGTAAAACTGCTAAAAAGAGGAAAAGCTGCAGGTCATGACGGAATAAGCTCCGAGATGGTCAAGAATTTGGGAAAAAATGGATTGGAAATGGTAACAAAACTGTTAAACAAAGTATGGCAAGAGGAAAGAATACCAAAAGATTGGGAGATAGGGGTACTGATGCCAATTTACAAAAAAGGGGATAGACGAGAGTGCTCAAACTACAGGGGAATTACCATGACGTGCATACTAACGAAGGTATATGAGAGGATACTGGGAAGAAGGTTAGAGAAAATAATAGAACCACAACTGGAGGACTCCCAATGTGGATTCAGGAAGGGAAGAGGAGTGCAAGATCACATATTTACGCTGAAACAACTAATAGGAAAATACACTAGCGAAATGATATTCGTGGCCTTTATAGATCTACAAAAAGCATTCGACAGCATCCCTAGAATCTTAGTGTGGAACAGCCTGAAAAGAAGAGGAGTTGATAATAAACTACAAAACTGTATCAAGAGTTTGTATGCTAAAACTAGAAACTATGTGAGAACCGGCAACTTAAAATCTGACGAATTCATTACGAAAGAGGGCCTACGACAGGGAGGAGTGCTTAGTCCAGCATTGTTTAACGTGGTTATGGATGATGTAATGAAGGAGATAAACGGAAAAACTAGAAAACTAAAGGTGGGATATAGGAACATGAGGATAGTGGAGATAGCGGAGAGTGCATTTGCAGACGATCTGGTTATATATGCAAAAAATGAGCAAGATTTACAACATAATATAGACCTATGGTCGAAAGCACTCAGGGATAGAAATTTAAGAATAAATACCGAAAAAACAAAAGTGATGGTGATAGGTAAGGAAGACATAAACACAACAATAGTATTACATGGGACGAACGTTGAACAAGTGGATACATTTAAATATCTAGGGGTGAAAATCCAGAAAAATGGTAAGATAGATGCTGAAATAAGTGACAGGCTGGTAAATGCAACAAACCTGTACTACTCCCTAAATAGTACATTTGTTAAAAAAAAGGAAATATCTCGGAAAACAAAAATGACAGTATACAAAACCATCTTTAAACCAATTTTAATGTATGGAAGTGAAAGCTGGACAGTAACAAAACAAGTTGCAAGTAAAATACAGACACTTGAAATGAAATACCTAAGAGGAGTAATGGGGATAACAAGACTAGCAGGTTTAGGAATGAGAGAATAAGAGAAGAGCTAGAAGTGGAACCGATAATGAACTCAATCAAGAGACAACAACTAAAATGGTTTGGCCACCTAGTAAGAATGGACGAAGGAAGAACTCCAAAAAAAAATATGGCAAGCAAGATCTTTCCAAAAAAGGAAAAGGGGACGACCAAGGAAGTCATGGGACAATGAAATAATAGACAACCTCCGAGAAAAGGGTTTGTCCTGGAATGAGGGGATAGCATTGGCAAGGAACAAGAAAGAATGGGCCAAAAAAATATATAGTTAGGCTAAGCAATTAACATGTATTTATTGAGAGTTATATTTTAATTTTTAATTTATTTTTAATTTCACTTGTGTACAAATATTGGAATTTTTGCGGAACGTATTGTAATTAAGTTAGTATGTAATTAACCTTAACACCTACGGGTACAATAAGGTGTATGATTATATATATATACATTGGTCGTAAGTGAACTGACCTGGTTTCACCTTTGCTGCCAGCGAGACCATGGATTTGGCCCCTTAATGGCGGTTCAGAATTGCATCTATTACAATCGATACAGAAGACTGTAGAAGCTTCGAGCTGATAGCTATATGGGCCTCGGAGATGCTCACCAAGGGTGTGTAACTCTAATTTATTGTAATCTCTAATCTCTTGTAATTAGAAAATTGCATGTTTGAGACGAAATTAAATTAAATTAAATTAAAATTTAATTAAATTAAATTAAAATTTAGTTAAATTAAATTAATGTGTGCTCTTTTTCACTGCATCGTTGGGAAGCGCTGGAATACACAAAGGCGCTATTTCAAAAATGGAGAATGCGTTCTGAACATAATTAATACATCATCAAAGTTACAGATCAGCTTTATGCTAGCGGGTTTATATATTGAAAAGCTTTGGTTAGACGAATCAGCCCCGTTACTAGGGCCACATTAGCGTAAGTAGAATATTTATAACACCTAAACCGATTAAATAGAAATTTTAAAACATACCTTTTCGTCTAATTATATTTGTATATTGTAATCGTCTGTCCGTTTGTCTGTCTGTTCGTCTGTTGGCGATACATCAACAACTATTTGTTGGAAGAAGTCGATATTTGGCATGCGGATTATACATTTCTACCTGGCACGAAACCGAACATACTTTCGGTCAAATATGTACAGATTGAGTGCCTTAAAAGTAAGATGTCTGTTTCTACTTTAATTGAGAATAGATAAAAGTAATAATTTGCACATAGCTTAGGCTTTCCCCTTGACGAAAATTAGACGTACCTAACAGATACAGGGTAAATGTTGTAAAAGAAACAAAAATGCGCAGCGATAAGGGCGTCGTATATAATTCAGCCGCGAGTGCAAATGCGAGGCGTGCCTTAGTCGCCCAACGAAACCCGGGGGGCAGGTTGCGCCAGGGCTGTTTCGAATCCCACCGCCTGCAATGTTTTGTTTTTATTTGAAAATTGATGTAATTTGCATTACCAAGTGTATCCTTTTATTTTTTCAGTATTAATAGGGACGTGAAGACATTTTTAACCCTATGCAGTGCGCTCTTGTGAAATAACTTCCGTGTAAACACCTTTATACATTCTTAGTTTCCAAGTCTAAAAGACGAAGACAGTATTTTAATCGTGAAAAAATTACCTTTAAACATTTTTTCAGTTGTTCAGGTTGCAGGGCACCTAGATGACAAAAAAACGTGTTTTGAAAATTTTGTTTGTCCGTCTGTTGGCGGTGTAGCTCATGTTTCATGCGGATTAGATAACTATTTGGTACGAAACCTAATATACTTTCGGTCAAATATATACAAGGTGAGCACCTTTATAAATTAAATTCTGTCTATGTTTGCTTTAAATCGAGAACTATTAGATAAATGAAAGTAATATTCTGCAGATAGCTCAGGTTTTTATCTTTGACAAAAATAGGTACATTTTGAACAAAATATATACAGGGTGAACGCCTTAAAAAAATAAAATGTTGTCTATTTTTGCTTTAAAGCAGGAATCGATAAAACCAAAAATTTGCACATAGCTTAGGTTTTTACATTTGATGAAAATGGGACCTAACATATACAGGGTAAACACCGTAAAAAGAAGAAAAGAAAAATGATCGCTTCGGACTGCAGCCCGCGCAATTGAAAGGTGTAGCTATTGCCCCGCACTGCACTTAACTCAAGCAACAGAAATGTGCAATGATGACCGCATACCGCAGTAATGCATATAGCAATGTTCAGCAATCGTTGGGGGGAAGTTCCGTGTAAAGAACTTTACAGATGTTTTGATGCTGTTATAATGCCATATGATTAAGTAGCATAGCGATAATTATTTCTCTGCTCATAAACCACATACAAAAATGTATAGATTACTTTCCGCAACTTAATGAAGTTGGCGATAAAAAATACTATTTCAGAAGGAACACCTTTTTTGGAAAGCATCACTTTGATTTCTATTTATACAATGCTAAATAATTGTTATTTCTTTACAAAATATATTTACAATATCTTTCCAACAAAGTCAAATCTTTGGTAAAATATTAAACAGCTGTACAATTACAGGAACTAATAAATTAGAATTGATTTCTCAACAAAGTTGTGCTAGAAAATACAAATTTACAGTGGGTGGCCAAATTATTAAACACACTTTCAAGTTGATGCAACCTCTGAACGGATGATGGCTCCATGCATGCGTAAGTATAGGCAGCTAGCAATACAATATACTGCATTCTCGGTTGCATATCTGTAATTTGTGAAATTTAGGTGAGTTTAGGCGGGAAGCAACAGTTTGTCATCATTATCAGTTGTAACATTACAATGCATAGATCACACTTTTCTTTCATCGGGAACTGCAACGATGATGTTTTAAAGTGTAAAGTGTAAAGTTTTAAACTGCATACATAAAAACCTGTAAAGCGTCACTATTCTTTATGAAGCTTAGAAAACTGTGATATTTCCATTGCAATGTTAAAACGTATAAACGAACCGGTTCTGCTCGCATAAAATCACACAAACTTAATGATATGCAACCAAGAATGCCGTAAATTGTATTGGTAGCTGCATATACTTACGTTTCAAAAAATGACCAGTTCAGAAGTTGTATCAAATTTATGTGTTTCTAATAATTTAGCCACCCACTCTACAGTGTGTCTCAGTTTAGACGGCACCACCCCAGTATTTTTTTTGTATATTATCGATTTTAACAAATTTTTTGTTCTAATTATACCCCTTACTAAATTGTACTTGTAGGGTATGTTACTTTCCCTTCACGGTAACATGCCACCCTACTACAATTTAAAATAAACAGCAGAATTGAAGAAGTCATAATAGGGATTTTTTTATTAAAAAATCTTGTTAATAGTGTAAGTGGTTCAGAATAGTTCAAATAAGCTAAATTCGGAATTTTCATTAAAAACAAAAAAAGTCCAGAAGATTTGAATAATAATCTCAAAAGTTTGCCATGATTTTTAATTTTATTCTTTTACTTAATTTTTTGAGAGAGATTTTTATTTTTTTTTATTTTAATGAAATTTCGGATTTAGCTTATTTGAACGATCTGAACAACTTTTATTCACGATTTTTTTGATAAAAAAATTCCTAATACGACTTTTTCAATTTTGCTGTTGATTTTAAATCGAAGTAGGTTAGCATTTTACCGCAAAGGGAAAGTAACATACCCTAAAAGTACAATTTAATGAGAACAAAGAATATTTTTAGATCGATAGTATATAATAAAAATACTGTGGTGGTGCAATCTAAAGTGAGACACACTGTATATCAAAATAATAATCAGAGTTACATTGGAAATAATCAAACTTTACAATTAATATAGATTTAATATGATATAAAAATTTTCAGTACTTCATGTACTCGTAGTAAAAGAGGTGGGGCAGTTACATGATGGTGAGCCTCCAAACAGCATCTTCGACGTGACACATCTGTTTGCAAATTTGATTTTATACCAGTTCCTCCCCATCACCCAACATGGACGTCAGCGTGGACATAAATAAACAGAGCTTAAAATTTATTATGAAGGTATGTACGAGTATACATACACAGCGCTCGAGCGGATTTTCAGTGCAGAACTCGAAACAAATTCTTGCTAACTTTACCTAAGAGAAAACTTCGATATTTAAGGAAAGCGGACACTGGTCAGCACTATCGCAAGGACAAAAGCGTTGTCTCGATGAGCAGCGGCATGAGCTCTCGCAGCGGAATTTGGATCTGACCAAGATTCATGAGTCGTATCTGGAGTGTCAGAAAAACTACGCAATATATTTGAATTCTATAGAAACTGTCGTCCGAGTTCTAGGGTTTTATTCGACTTTGAACGACACATACACCCAAACTCGGCGCATGCTGGGTCTCCGTACCACCATCGAACGGGACATCTTGGAATATCTGAATAAAATAATGATAAGTTAAACAACTTCCTTGTCACATCTTACTAAATCTCCCCACAACTAATCATTTTTTATGTTTAGTTTTGAATGCGATTTAACAGATTGATCTTCTGAGTGCTTCTTAAAATTTGTTGCTGTTGTATAAGTCAAACATTTTACGTTTAAATTTGAAAACCTTCGATTTTAATTTTGAAATGTTATTAATTAAAGAATTGAATATTTTAAACTACATACCTATACAAGTCGTTAGAATACAAGCGATATGTGTTATTTTTTATAACAATTGACGATGTATAGGTAATCTGCTCAGAAAGAACCCTTTATTGTATTATATTATGTAGCTATTAAGACATTTTCATTTGGTTTGACGTATGCAATCACTTAAAAATAATGCAATTAATGCATTAAATTCTATTACATACACTTGTTAATAACGAATCCAAGAATATTCAGTTTTACAAAACTTTTAATTAGCAACGTTTCAAATATCTACACGTGGTCTACATAGCTGCATTTCCATTTATAAGACATTGGTTTTATTTTTTTTTTAGTTTTTAATATTATTTTCGTATAGTATTTTGAATTGAATAGTTGAGTTTCAATTTTAATGTTTCTGCGGAAACTTGACAAAAATTATCGAATTATTAGATATATTCACACTGCAAGATTAAGGGTGGAATTGTTACGCCAACTGAAAGCAATTTATTTGTCAAAAATGATACTCGTATAAAACGTGATTTGGTGCAAATTAAGTAATTGAACATAAGGCAATTTATTATTACAAATTTACAGATATCTTGTAGGTTTTTAGTTAATTTAAGACACCTATTAAAAAAGTTATAAAATTTGCAATTTTAAAGAAAGTTTCATAACGTTTTATTATTAAAAGCTCAGTTAAAATGAAACAAGTATTATTGTTCTGTTCATATAGTTTAATGGAATATCTTGCATACGTGTCGCATATGGGTTTGCGGGTAATTATGACACTGTAAAACATTTCCATTAAGGTACACATTTAAAAATCATGCTCTTTTGTTTGGCATTTCGTCACACTGACAAATTAAAAATATCAAATTGCAAATTTAACAACTATACTTAGCTTTTACTGGAGCTCGAAGTCTAACGAAATTGTCTGATAACTGACTATTTGATTTCATCTTTAAGAATCGATGGCTAACTTTAACCTAAATTGGCACCATATTACTATACGCATTCAGTGTTGTTAATTAAAATACACTTCCAATTGAAATCAATCCCGTGGATAAAATGTTTTGTGTTATGCTTTATGTTTTTATTATTAAATCTATACTTTAATATTACATTATTGATCACCCACTACATAGCTTAGTTGAAATGTTATTGCCTCTCTCTGTGGCTAATTAAAAATATGATTATTTAATTATGCTTTACTTTAATAAAAGAATGTTGCACTTTCTATATTTTAATCATTTGCAACTTATTAAAATTTTTGCCCCGGCTATAATTTTGAGGCTCGTGTCTGCAGGGTTGGATTGTTACACTGTCGATGAATTGTACCATTGTATGGCAAATGCTTTATTAACTCCAAACAAAGTTGTTTCAAACACAGAAAATTCAGCGTAATGTAACAAGTTAACCAACAACCAATCAGTTTACCTCAGGTAAATTACAACAATGCTTTTATAATAATCAAGTAGTTTTGCTAACCTGAAATTAGTTTTTCAAGTGCAAAAGTACGCCAACTTGCATTTGTTTTTTCTTCAAGGAACGCCGATCTCGTATCCGGCTTCTGCGAAAGGACGCCAAGCTCGTATTTCCTTCCTGGAAAGGGCCCTGCTGCTGATACCTGCTTATAGACCACGAATAAGGCCTCCTCTAGCAATATTTCTGGCAATATTTCAGCTGCTACTACCTGCTTCTGGATCCAGGCATTTTAGAGTTTTCGAAGCTATTCATTATTCGTGCGATTAGTATGTTCAGAAAAGATAACTGTTTATGTTGTTTTGTTTCGAAGGTGAATTTTATGAAGGCTTATTTACGGTTAAAATATATAAGAGATCTGTTGACCTCATCAGGCCAAATTGTGAAAACATCGTCAACACTCCTTCATCAAATTATTGTTTTGTTTGTGTACGTGTAGACATGTTGGCGGTCAAAGTCTTCCATACAAATGCGATTAACAATTGAGAATAAAGGAGAACCCATTGCTATTCTAATAAGTCGTTTGATGGCTCTTCCGTCGGGTCGTTAAATTGAAATGCAACGTCACGTACACGTTAGTATTTTTTATAGATTAATTGCACTATGATTTGGAGCTAGCTTAATTTACAACAAGAGAACTCATACCTTTTTTCAGTGATGGTTACAGATGCTCAGTGCAGTTGACCCACTCCGGTTCGCAACATTGAAAATATATACTCAAAACTTCTGCTCAAATAAAAGCGAAATTGCATATAATCGGTGTAACATGTACATATATCGGTCTACACATAAAATAATAAAGAAAACAGAATCAAACCCCAGAATAAATGGCCATTTCTAAACACAGTGTGTTTACTACTAATATTAAAGCTACGAGCATTTGCGGAGTGTTACACAAATTTACCAGTCAAATAAAACTAGAGCCACTATGACTGACATACACTTATAGTTAAACAATATTAATAAGAAACCAAAACAGCTGTTTTTTTATGACCAAACATACAACTGCACAAAGGTTTAGGTGTAGCTCTAAAAACGTTGCTTGGTTTGAGCCGCGATCTGATGCAGTATGCAGCAAACTGTGATTTTCACATTAAACGGAAAGATCACCAGCTTTTAATAATTGAGTGCAGGTCCATGTTTTTGCACCTGGAGCAGGCTTCCTCATGTTGCTCGACGACTGGTCTTACCCGAAAAGTCTTCCAGCTCCTGAATTGCAGCGCCCCCCTGGAAACAATTACTTGAAGTCGAGACGATATTTCAATACCTCGCACTGAAATGTACTTTTTGGGCATTGGTCGAATCCGTCGGCTGGATGAGCCAATTGCTTAACGCAGATGTTGCATTCCGAATGCCGTTCCTTCGGTACGTGCGTGTCGTACTTAATGTTTCTTCAGGCTTTAAAACACACACTTCCGTCACATTGTTAAAATCACTGTCCAAGCGAAAACGCGGTATGCTTCGGCCGGATGCATACGTATCGGCGCCTAAGTTAAACCTCTTCAATTTTAAATAAACTAACCAGAGAGAATTATATCGAAATATACAATATACATAAACGTACACACTGGCTATATATCGAACGTTTATTAATTACTGCGACTGAGCTCCGGGAACGCTGGTTCAAATTTCGTTTCACCATTCCGAAATCTTGTTGGGAAATATCAATCGTGTAGTTTGGACAGGTTGGCTTAGTGGATAGTGTTTACAGTTCCATAATGCTACCAATGTTTAATATTTTTCGTGTTTGTAAAATGTTTTGGTGTCTTTATTTTACAAATTTAAGTGTTTTGTAGTCTAGATTGTTGATGAAGAGACACCCTACATCAAAAGTAACTACTAAGTGTTGGGTGTATGTATGTATTGCGAGGAAATGTGGTGTGTTTTTAAGTATGAGTTTGTATTTTCTGTTAGAGGTTTGCGTGTCTTGAGTAAATATTTACCTAAAGTTGTCACAGTGAAGTAACTATTGACCGAAATGCTAATTTAGTTTATGAATTTTTGGAAATTCAATATTAATCGTTAATCCTGCAAATTACTTTAAGGAGTTCTCAAGTGGAAGGGATTATATAAGATTTTAACTTTATGTAACTGCTTCTAGGACTCCTTACTGGTCAAATTTAACCAACTAGTGATAAAATACAGATTACTTTCCGAAACATTTTTTTACAATGAATGTCGCCTTAATACGTGAAGCATTTCTATGGAAATTTGGTTATATCTTATGACAGAGAAAATAGAAATTTTTCTAGCTCCCCAGTAAACTTTGCCCTGACATTTCATCAACTATGTAGATGTAGAACGTTACTTTTTGGATGGTCATTGTAAAGTCTTAATCGTGAACAAAGTTAATTCACCGAGCGTCACTTTTAATAAAGAGGAAGATCTTTATAATGCCGAAACACACCAAAACCTGAAATAGAATAATGTGAAATTGAAGTTAGTGATTTGTAGTACAACGCTATCAGAATGTTTTTCCATTAATTACTTGTAAGGATATTGTGCTTACAATATTTGTTAGAAATTAATCAGCTTACAATTTCAGATGCAACTACTTCATAAGCTCGTACGACAAATCGCCAATTTCTTTTTATCAAAAGCTTTGATAAGTTTCAGTAATTTGGTGTCTCGCGATATTAACAGCACTGTTGCAGTAGCACAGCTGGGAACGGTAGCACAACCTGTGAAAGGATTTCCGGGATATATAACAATGGCACGAATCGAATTATCTTTACCGAGAGAAATGGTCGTCATTTCGATCCTGTGGGAATACAATACGGAGTGTCTTTATCTTCGGAATCTAAACCTTCATACGGCGCTCTGCTGACTATTATGGAAAACGATGTTCTATTTAACGATAAAAAAGTTGTTGATCAACGGCAAGTTACAGTTGAAGTGGTATTATTTTTAGTAGAAAATCTCAGTGGAGTAGATGAAATTATTTAAGTTGACAGTGCGTCTGACTGGGGCTGCGTCATAACAGAATAAAGCTCAGAAATTACACTTGATTATATAATATAATTACAACAAGGTAAAAATTATGTAATTATTTTAGGTTACTCTATCTAAGATAATGTAAATTACAGAGAAATATTTTGTAAATTCGAGGCACTGGAGTCAGTTCTGATGTTATATGGGGCGTCATTCTATACGTATGTACGTATATAAGTAATATGTTTATGTACAATTAATTATTATCACTACACTCAAAATATAGTTCTAAAAATATTTTCAGACCTTTTTCATGGTTTAATCAAAGGGCAAACATTACTGCATTGCTTCGGATTTTTATATCTGTTTAGGCAGAAAAAATGGAATATAATAATAAGGTCGTGTTCTTAACAGCAAATGGCGAACAGACGAAATATTAAATTTATTAACTAAATACCGGGTGGCCATAAATATCTGATATCACATTGCCTTTGGAATCAACGCCGCTTTATTAAACGTCATTAATGTCATCACAACTGAAATTCCTATCTGTCAAAAATTATTACAGATTGCAATAAGTAATGTTGTTAGAACAGGAGATTTTTATAATCGAGTCGTAGGCTAAACTGCAGAATCCGGGGCACATTCCCCTCCTCTTATTACATTTTATTACATTACATAGGTACCAATACTGATTGTAATTGCAATATAATACTAACCAACATTTATAAGTAGCTAATTCCATGGCTACCGGGATCTCAGATGTTTATGGCCACCCGGTATAATACGCTAATAAATGCATCTTCATCGGTGTTGTGTTATCATAAATAATCGATTCGTCGGATAATCTCTCAAAAAAGAAAAGAAAATATGACTGCTTGGCTACAATTGCCGGGCCGGAACTAGCTCAAATGGAGATGGCGCGGCGTTCAGTTCTTTAAGTACAACATCTATTGTGACCATAATTGGCAACAACAGCAAATTTCTGTTATTAGAAAAGATGTATAAATTAGGTTCACTACGATAGCAAGAAGTAAGTTTCATATAAAGGAATTTTTATAACCTACCTTTAAACTTTTTAGAAATGGAAACTATATACAGTGTGGTCCATTAAGTGTGCAACAAATGGAACATTTTTTTATTAGTTGTACAATCGAAATTTAAATACTGCCAAAAGTTAGTGCATGTTCGATAACCATATTAGACGCCCTTAGAATGGCTTCAAGTCAAACAATATACAGGGCAGGACAAAAAATATTAAATTCGTTCAAGAATAAAGTTACCTTATTAAAAAAAATATAGCAAAATTTTATTGAGAAAAGTTGTTTAGAATCAAAAGTTATGCTCAAATACAAAGTCACGGCCTCCTATTCTAATTTTAATTCTTTTTTGGAAAATTTTGTATTATCCCTGTATGATACACATTTTTATTATTCTGATTTTATTAAGAGTTTTTCATATGTAAATTCATATTATTAAAGCATTTGCTTTGTTAAAAAGAATATTTGCGAAATTCTAAAGTTCTGTTAAATATCGTTGCAACAAACATGAAGTGGACGCTTACCTAAAAAGATATAAATCCAAGTAAATTTCACAAATACTCTTCAAGTTGCTAAAAGTTATTTAAAAGGGATGTGGTTGTGGCTACTTTAAATACATATAAAATCAGAATAATAAAAATATGTATCATACGGGGAGTAATACAAAATTTTCCAAAAAATAATTAAAATTCGAATAGGAGGCCGTGACTTTGTATTTGAGCATAACTTTTGATTCTAAACAACTTTTCTCAATAAAATTTTGCTATATTTTTTTAAATAAGGTAACTTTATTCTTAAACGAATTTCATATTTTTTGTCCTGCCCTGTATATTGTTTGACTTGAAGCCATTCTAAGGGCGTCTAATATGGTTATCGAACATGCACTAACTTTTGGCGGTATTTAAATTTCGATTGTACAACTAATAAAAAAATGTCCCATTTGTTGCACACTTAATGGACCACACTGTACATATATGGTACCCAGCAACATAAAAGTTCCTACAAGGGTAATATTCATTTTCTGTTTTTGGGTTGATGGTTTTTATTGCATGTGTCGTAGGAGTTAATTTGATATTGTCGTCTTTAGTTCTTACATGTTTTAAAGTTATGTTCGTATTTTATTTTCAGATACCTTTATACGTGTACCTTCTCTAAGCATACACACATTCAGATGATTTACATTTACCGGCTAGGTTACTACTCGGTAGTAAAACTAATAAAAATAAATGTGGAATTTTCTTTCACATTATCTTACGATAGGAGGTTCAACATAAAAAAATAAATTTTAGCATCAAAAATTTAATAAATTGCGAAGATCAATTAACAGAATATATATACAGTGTGTTCCCAGACAGGTGAAACGACTCTTGTAAAAGGTAAAAAATTTTTGATTTAAATTTTCATTTTTTGGGGTTCAGCCCTACTTGGTTAAAAGCGAATTTCTAACATAATTTCAGTTCTGAAAAATCAAGTTTGCATTGGAAATTTTCAAAAAACTTATTTCTTCTGTAGAGTGAAGTGCCTTTTTTGTGACAAATACGACAAAAATTATTAAGGAAAGTTGTTTAGAATCAACATCTAGACCCCTATACCAAATTTCAAAATCCTCGGCCAACTTTGATCTCTCACATTTTCTTTTATGTTTATGTCCCATATCAAAGAATTTTAGTTTTAGTTGCGTTATCGATTGTTGGCATTATGATATAAATACAAAACGCTGCATAAAACTTCTGTAACGCTTCGAAACACCTTTGTACTTAAACGAATTTATTATCGTGTCTTGACGTTACACAATTAATCTGTCAATCATCGCAAATTAGCTACATTTGCCATACCAAGCACAAACATTGAATCTTTTGAATCTTTCCTTAGTCTTCGTACGTTAGCAATGCTAACAGAATTGCTAAAAGCATCATACCATTACAATATAGTTGCAAAACCCATAAAAGCGCACAATTGTATTTCGTCAAATATGATAATGATTTGCAATTAACTATTTTTGTATAGCTAGGCCGCCAAATGACTGTTTGGCGAGGAATGTTTGACCGGCAAGACGAAGTCCGCCAAATTATTTCGAGGAAGCCAAATATTTAGGGAATGTGGCATACACAACATTTTGTGTGCAATCGCAATGCATATTATAATTACAAACACATTATCAATATTTTGTGCAACTGTGCCGATAAGTTTGCGTTACTAATAACAACGGCCGCGAAATAGTAACCACCGCGAAAGCAAATTTGGCAGCCGTAATTACGTAAATTCAACTTTTTAGCTCGGTTCAATTATTATCTGCTCAATATATTAAAAATCCTGTTTGTGTAATGATAAAAATTCTGAAGTGGTTATACTCAACTAACAAAATAGAAGCCTGGTTTTAGGTTAACCGCTGGTTACAATTTATGCGATAACTGCTATACAGACAGGGGTCCTCGGTAGTGAATACCTACAACGTAGCTAAGAACTACAAAGATGTCATAACAAGTAATCAGGAGTTTGCTCGTTGTAGGATACGGTGTCTTATTTGTCGATTCTTGTGCGGGTTTGACCTATTGACTTGCAGGTACGGTTTGAATGGAAGGGGGTTAAACCAGGAATTCCTGTGGTGAAGTGAGGTACTCCACGTCAGGTTTCCACTTACCTAACTAACAGCTTTTCGATTGAGACTAATTGTGGAAGATAAGCAATATACCCAGAAAAAACACTAAATAGAAATCCAGACGGTAAGAACTGAATTAATTAAAGTAAGACTTACATACCAGCAAAATTGGGGCTGTCTTTCTAACAATTAATTATAAACCATGTGTTTGTGCGAAATTCCACAAAATGCTATACATTTTCCGAATATATTTAATTATAAGTGAATTCTAACCATTCGATTATATTATTTTACCTGTATTTTCCAGAATGAATGCAGAATTTCTTGATAATTCTTAGGTCCTCAAAGAAGAAAATGTTTTGCTATAACGGCAAAGGCAAGATAATGTTGGTATCCAAAAACCAAGAAGATTTTTAACATAATTTTGAAAATTCCCGAAAGGTATCAACTAATTGTTAAAAATTCTATATCACCTGCTAATTGCCAAATTGTTACGTTAAACCTTAAAACTTTGATGTTAGAAGAGTTACCTATCTATGAATTTGAAGTGTAAGATGTTGCATATAAATCAGAGTCCAATATAGAATAATTGGTTTTAGTACGCCAGTAGTCATGTGCAGATTTGGAGTTATGATTTAGATAATTTCCATACCTGTTTAATTGAATCAGGATTTTTATGTTATTTTTGAAGTAAAATCAACGGTTGGCCTGTCAAAACCTCAAGTACTGTTATTGCTCTATCTTCACATGGTTTGACGTTGTCGACGTTATTTTTGGCCTTTTTATCGAGTAATCCCCCCCCCCCCCAACCCGTTATCTACAGCAAATTATCGAATGTCGAATTATTATTTACTTGCTTGGTAATTTGCATCTAGTAGAAACCATAAGTTGTTTATTAATTTCATTTGCATTGTACATTTCCGGATTTATACTGTATTTTCATTGTGCCAAGAATTTTAGAAGATAGGTTTCGCTGATATATGAGCGCTACTCGGCGATTGCGCGAACAGCTTGCTTTTGTATGCGGTAAACAGTACCATATCTATAATAGCGTCTGTTCGGGGAGACCTGGTCGTGCGACGGTACTCCTTATGCAAAAGTATAATATTCATTATATGAAATTAAGCAAAGGCTAATTTGTTGGCTATAGTAGCTAATATTAAAATATTTGTGTCATATTACTTAAAATTAAGTGATTAACAACCATTTACGTTCTCCTTTTGCTGATATAAATGTAAAAACTACTCGTACAGAATTTAGTTGTGCAATTTTCTCTCAAAATCTGCTATGATGGGAATATTTTAATAACTTTGTTTTTGGTGCTCTAAATCTTTCATAAGTTTTACTAATGGCTGGCTGTTGGAACGAAATCAAAACGCTTGAGAAATACCCTGTATTAATTCTTATAATTCTTCACCGATAGTAGATTATCAGTAACTGAATAAATAGCAGACAACACGGGTCTAAGATTGGTTTCCGACATGTTTAATCCTTCCTTTAAGCATTTCAAGAGAAAAGGTAGTTTACATAACTATTCCGTAAGGTAAAAATTTAAATTTCACATTTTTATTCCAAACAAAATCAATTCCTTTAATATTACAGAGTATTGTTCGAATTTATGCAACAACTGTTCGAATCAGAAGTTCTACCTGTGTCTATACGGGTCGTAAATACTTACTTCTAAAGGCTTTTCCGAAACTTTTGAGTGTCCTGAAAGTTTAGCTATGAATAACAGTTTTATTAAGATGCAGTTTCCGTATTTATAGAGAATCGAAGATTGCAAGGAAGAGTTAGAAAATATTAGTTAAGGTGTTTGTTATATTTAAGAGTTAGCGTAAAGAAACTCGTTTCTTAGCCATGAGTTTTATTCTTGAACAGCTTTTTGCAGTAGGAAAGCGAGGATAACCAAGCAGTCGAAGCTGGCAAAAAACTCATGCATTTTGAGTGTCAGATAACACTGCACTTTTAAGATTGCAGATTAAAGAACTTGCATCCGGAAAGCGGAAAGTCGTGGAGACATTTGGTGCACTCATTTTTCCCAATAGACGACTACGTCGCAACGCTTTACCTCCTTTATTTATTTTTCAACCTGGAATAGCTTTTCTAGTTTGTAGTAGAACGTTTGTATTATATTATAATATTATTATAAAATAATACTAAAACAACTTTGATCAACTTCAAATGGAGTTCAGCATTTTTTAACTTAATGTCTCATACAATATTAATGTATTATGTATGGTATCCGGAAGAAAATATAATGGAATAAAATAAAAAAAATTGTAAGACAATTTCATTCTATGTCAATAATAGTTACTAAGTGTTATATTCCAATAAGTTAAGGCGGTAAAAAGATGTAGGGGTTTTACGGAGATATGCCAAAAGCTGGTTAAGAGCACGAAGCAAGCTATACTCTAGTGATAGGAGATTTCAATGACAAAATGTGTCTTAAACAAGGACATCAAGAATTGCCGATACCTTATCGAAAAACAAATGTTGTAGCTTCCATAAATTTATATCATAATGTGTTTGTAAGGAAAATTAAAGCTCAAAGTGATAACTATCTACTTTAAAAATCTGTAAAGGGCTTTACACAGAACTTTGCTCGCAAGTGGAAAATTTCTTTAAAAATTAGCGGAAACTAGGGGTAAAAATATCTTAACGTATTTAAAATTATTGAAACACTAGAAGGAAACATTTGGTAATGCAGATTACATAGATTTTTAAATATAGGAAACATTGCAGGCGGTGCGATGAACTCGCGCGATTTCAAAGCATGTGAGAGCGATTTGAACGCTTGCGGCAGCCCGGGTACAACCCGTTCTGAAGTACCGTTCGGTCACCAAGGAACGCTTATTATTCCCAATTTTTGTCTTATTTACGAGATTTACCCTGTATCTGTTGGGTACCATTTTCGTCAAGGGTAAAGCCTGAGCTATGTGCAAATTATTCCTTTTATCTATTCCTTAGTTAAAGAAAAAATAGACGACTTTCTACAACATATAGTTTTTGAGCTATACCGTCAACAGATGGATAGACATATAGTATTGTGAAAACATGTTTTTCGTCATTTAGGAACCCTGAAACGTGAAGATCTGAAGAAATATCGGAAGGTGATTTTTTTCACGATTACAATACTTCTTTCTTCTTGTAGAAGAGAAAAGTAAAAACAAATTAAAACATAAGCAGTAATACACTTCATGAACAAGAAAAAGGCTTATAGAAAAGAAATAATCGAACAGTGCGCATAAAAAAGAAACCACCAGTTAGGCAGCATGTACTGTAAAAAATGGACAAATTATGCTGATTAACAAAACAAATGCAAAAAATTTATTAGACAGCGAATGAAATACGATTTAGTGGTCGTTGTTTCTCGTGTTTACTTATGATCATTGTTCAAACTTCTGTTTGGCGATGAAATAGACAATTTTGTGAAATTGTGCGACAACAAGTTAGACTGTAAAACTAGTTCACATTGTGTATCAATTACGGCAGACGTGTGCCACTCTCCAACATTCATATGATATCATTAGGTCAAGTTTCAATACACATTGTTTACAATCAAAGAGTATTGTGTAAGCGTTGTGTTTTGAACTTATGCAAATAGTAGGTTATTAGATCGAATAGCAAAACACGATACAATTTAATTTAAAGCTCTGTCCTTTTTTGATTTTTTAATATACTTTTGAACTCTGAAGTGTATTCATTTGTGAACAGGCAAAGGCTAAAAATGTCTTAAAGGGTAGTTAGACCTGGCTACTACATTCGCATCTTATCCTAGAAGGCTTCATCCCTTTGCCAGGTGTAAACCCCTTCAGTAAAATATCCTGGTCCTATAATTATACAATTTATGTTCCGAAGTGCGTCCTGGACCAATGCAGGAAATAATCCACGGAACTACACCAATCGAAGGCTTGCATAAATTCAAGGAGCATCGCGGACATTATATCTTTAGCCTTTTCCTAATTAATCTTCATATTTAACTTTTTCAGTACTTCTATAAAAATTGCGAGCATGACCAAATCATGCGCGTATCATAGTTCTATTATTTCTATCGTTTCCATTTTATGATATCCTATTTTATATAATTTAGCATTCAATCTTGTATACTTTATTGCTTCGTCTAATACCATGAGATAAAAAAAAATGATTCTGAGCAGGCCTTGATATGTGATATACGTTTGGCAGTACTGAAGTGTACTGTCAGTCTATGTCAAATTCGAGATTAAAAGGTTAGGTTTGGTTTGTTGTTTGACACAGACTGACGTAAAACTTAACCTGCAAATCTCGAATTTGACATAGACTGACAATACACTTCATTACTACCAAACGTATAACACATATCAAGGCCTGTTCAGAATCATTTTTTTTTATCTCATGGTATGATCTTGTATCATTGTATTCTTTGTGTCATTTAATATATTTGATAGTGGATTAAGAGTAATAAGTGAATCATGTTGGAAATGCTACGTTTGATATTAATGTTCTTAATCCTTATTCTCAATTGATATACCCGTTTGTTTCGTATATGTTAGACTGGTGTATCCAAATTATAATTGTATGTTTGAGAAGAGGTAGTGGCATAAGGTTGAAGCTATACATATATCTAATATTTCTAATAAGCACTCATGTGGTATAGAATCAAAAGCTTTTTTATAATCTATGATTGCCGTCTAGTTCTTACTATTCTGTTGTCACGTTAATTCATCAGCATCTATTTTTGATTTATTTACTAACGTTAACCTTAGTGCTCTACCTCACCTTAGTTTTTTCTGAAAGCTACTTAATTGCTAGGTAAACATTTAAAATCATATAGGTGCTTTTATCTGTCAAGGTTAACGTTGAGGTTCGTTGCAGGTATGCGTTTGGTTTAGGATTCTCTTATTCTCCTCTTCACGAGTAACGTGATGTTTCCTGATTTTGTTAGGAGTCTCTGAAAGTGTTATTTTGTTTAAATAGCTCTGGAAATTTACATAATTACCTGCTTGGTAAACAAAATGTCTGTTTTTACGTTTTGGAATTGAATACCGTTAGCCATTTTTGGTTTATTTATCAAGTTTCGAAACCTGCAGCAGATTGTAAAGATGCTATGTCTAGTGTCGCAATGGGTGTGATTCTAGTTGATAGTCCATTCCTGCTATTGCATTGTTTGGCGTATTTCGTCGAATCTGTGCGTGATATTCGGTACAGTATTTGCTTTTCAGGAATTTTATCTTGAATTTTGGCGTATTGCTTATTCTACTTCGCAAATTTATCGCATTATCGCTGCGAGTCTTAGCGCTGTTGCTTTGAAGTTTCTTTATGCGGCCAGAGATTATTTCGTCGCACTGTGGTGGTGAAACAGTTTATCCGTTTTTTGTCTTTCAGTTAAACAATTACCGGGAGAATTTGTAAAAACAAATCATTTGAAATCTTCGGAGATATATCGTCCCTACTTACAAAGGATTCGATCTGAGAGAAACGCCATATGGTAGATTTATTGGCGATTGTAGTTTTTTTATAGTAAGATCTGCAGTGAAGCACTTACTGACAATTTGTCCTTCTGCATTCCAATTTAGACGATTTCAATAAGTTAGCACTTTCAATGGAAGTAAATAGTGTTCGCCAAAGGAGCGGGCCATCTGTACGCTAATAGGGCTTTTTATAATTTTCGTATTTATACCTGAAGGCTTTTCTTTTTCGTTAGATAAGCTACAACCTTATATTCTAACTAAATATTTTTGCCGCAATTAAAAATGTATCCGCGGGAATAAATTTATGAACTGACGATATTGAAATTCTTCTGTTTATACCTGTTTCACTATTTGTTGATGTATGAATGCGTATTTCTTACGTACCTTGTGCTGTGTTCATTTGTGCGTTAAACTTACTGTTGAAATTAAAAATTACGTATATTATACTCTGAATGCCTCGTGTACATGTCACAGGTTTGGTGTTGAGTTGGCTGCAATTACTTACGTACCTTGTTTTTAAATAACATAGATTAACTAATTTATTTCGCTATGAAAAACTGCTCCGTTATGTTATTTGTCTGCGTGTATTGTATCTTTCTATAACAGACTATAGCTTATCAAAAAGCTTGCGTCTGATAAATGTAATTTTGAGATATCTCCCTTCAACATAAGTTGCTATTATCGTATCACCGGGGAATGTTCCAATTTAGATTCACGAGTTGTTAAACAATCAAGTAGGTGGCGTTCGTATTTGGTTTTGATCATTTTAGTGTTAACCCACCTCCTCCTTCGGAGTAGCTCAGTTGGCCTGTTGAACACTATTGGTTACGGGACTGTGTTGGGTTTTGCAGCTCGCGATTCTGCTTATATTGAAGTGTTACAAGATTATCATTAGTTTATTCTATTGCGTATTAGAGCGTTCAGAGGTCACAATGTATCTATGTTTATAGCATGATACTCTGGGCAAGAACAGTTGCTTTTTACAACCTTACCTTTTACTGCACCCATTTTACTGCTTCTCCAGAGTGTAATTGTTTTTATACGTTAAAATAGCATTACTAATATCAATTCCACAACCCCCCAGAGGATAAAAGTATTCGATCATATGGTATTATAATATTTATATATTTTTTGACGTCTTGGTGTTTTGTGTAAGGTACGTTATTCGATTATTACCTTTGTGAGAAGCAATGGCATATCATAAAGATGTGTTGTGTTACCCTATTTTACCAAAAATTGTGAAGACCATGTATTCCAGGGGTTTTTCAGTTGGGAATGCGGGTAATTTGTAACCTATTCGTTTGTTCTCATTTCCTCTCTCGTTTCTTTATTTATCCAAAATTGGTCATAAGCAGTATCTGTTTCTTTAAAAATTTTCCAGTTGAAGTAATTCTGCTCTATATCTTGCGAACCACCTTCTTAATATCGCTATCTCATCGCATTCTCGGTGTACCAGTCTTTTATATTTTTTGTCCTCCGTTGATCTTCTTTCGTTACATGTACATTTCCATTTATAGTTAGCGAGCTTGCTTATCGTGTTCTACGTCAGCAGACTATAGAGTTGATCAGTAGTTTTCTATATCATCGCTTATTGATTATGCTGTTGATGACTTGAGTTTGCTGTATTTACCTTGAAAGAAGTTATTTTCTTGTTTATACTTATTACATTCTTTGTTACGTTTTAGTCTTTCGGTTGTTACCTTTACTTTTTGCTTTAATATATCTAGAAGGTCTTCAAGGTTGTTATTCTGTTGTTGGAACTTTGTATAAGTTTAAATATTATTGTTATGGTTATTATTATTTATTACTGCATTTAAGGTTAAAATACTGCTTTATGTGCAAGTTTGATTCTCTTATCGAATTTCGAAAAGCTATCAACCGCCATGAAATCGTTTCTCTTTCGTTCGCAGCACATCCAACTCCAGGCTGGTAATTAATGCCCAGTATCAAAGTACCAGTGGACTGCATCACAATAAATCAGATGCAATTTCGAAGCAACGGAGCGTAACTCCACAATTACTACAAAGATTTATTAGTAATAACTTGTACTGATACATCGAGTGCGGTCATAATTAAAACAGAGCGACTAAAGTGAGGTCTCTTTGGGTTGATTAATGAGTCGCGGGGGTGATGCGCTACCGCGAGCACACAGACGTCTAATTCTGCTGAATCAGGTGAATTTCAGCGCCGTAACCGACCGCAAACACCGCGCTCCGTTCACTAATTATTCGTTTATTAGAGAGCATTTATTCTCGTGTCAATATCGTGGCGATCGCGGAAGTTGCTTTGAGTGCGGACGTGACGTATCAGCCATCTGACCGGAGCGTTAAACCCGGACCGCTCATGTCCTTTACAAGGGTGCCCGAGCCACCCTCGTTAGATGCTTCTGTGATAAAAAATACACTTTTATTTTGTTGCTCCGGAACACACCGCTAGGTTGCAGGCAAATTGACGGGGGCCAAATTCTCCGGCTACGCGTTCGATTAAGGACGGGGGATGAAATGACCGGCACCATTCTCCAAGGACATTGGGGGCAGTTAAGATAATTGAGTGCTATTTCGAGATAATCAAGTGGTTTCACATTTAAATAAGTGGTCACTAATGGAGGGTTTTCTATTTACACCACATCCAGTTTCTTCATAAGCCACATATTTTCAGTGACGTGGGCATAGTAGTAGTAGTAGCATAGTCTACTCTACTGGGCATAAAATCTTAGTTCATCTATAGTAATAAAATAAAATTAACTGACACGGAAATTGTAATACTGATTGAAATCAGAAATGGCAGTCTTTGATTTGAACTGTAATACTTTTTACTTCCCTCGTCTGAAAGACTCAGCCGCTTCAGGATAATGTCACAAAAGAGTAAAAACGTTTCAACAATAACACCGTTCTGTTCAAGAAAGGCGCGCCGAAGAGGCTCGGTGGCGTAGTTGGATTTATCGATGCAGATACGATCTTTACGCAAGGGTGCGGTTACGATCGCTCTGCCGATGCGGCGGGTTCAAACCCCTGCAGCAAGCATTTTTTTAATTTGAAAATGTATTTCATTTATTAGAAACGTGAAGATATTTTTACTCCTAACTTAATTTGATTTTTTTAATTATTTAGTGTCACAATGTCGACGAGGGAAGTTCTGGGTAAAGCCTTTTACAGATTTTTATTATTATTATACAGAGTGATTCCTAATGATTGTAACACAGTTTGACAGCTTGTTGTGGAAGTCATTTTGAACACAAAATGTCATGTGAACATAAGTCGTATTATCCACAGAATTACAGTAGATCAACGTTTTATTAGTGTAGTAGCAAATAGGCAAGCTTAACATTTATTTACATAAAAAAATCTGCAAAGGGGTTTACTCAGAACCTCCCTCGCAAGTGAAAGTTGTGACTGTAAATATTTTCAAAAATCAAATGCTACTAGGGGTAAAAATATCTTAACGTCTAATAATACTGAAACAATAAATGGAAACACTTGGTAATGCAAATTAAATCAATTTGTAAATAAAAAAGTATTGCAGACGGGATTTGATTTAAGCGCCTACGGAAGATATTTGAAAGGGAAGCAAGCAGGTCGCGCATCCTACCACGGAGCTGTGCCTAATATTGCCGCGCAACGACTGCATTAAATTCAACATCCTATTTTTGCACATCTTTGTTTTTTACAACAATTACCCTATATCTGCTGGGTTCCATTTTTGTCAAGGGTAAAGCCTGAGCTATGTGCAAATTAATGCTTTTATCTATTCCTCAGTTAAAGCAAAAAATTACAAGATAGACATATGTTTAATCCGTATGCAAAATATCGTCTTTTTCCAACAAATATTTTTTGAGCTATACTGCCAACAGACAGACAGACAGACAAACAGATAGACAGACAAACAGATAGACAGACAGAATTTCGTCATCCAGGGACCCTGAAACGTGAAGATCTGAAGAAATCTCCGAAGTGGATTTTTTCGAGATTACAATACTTCATTCGTCTTTTAGACGAGGGAAGTAAAAACAAAACAAGTGCTTTGAACTTATAATTAACGTTTAATGTCAATATAAGAGAGGCTAAGCAATAGAACCCCCACGACCAATTTACCTGCATGCTTAGCCTTTCGGTTACTTGTCTTCCATAGTGGGCTGGAGTGCCATCATGCTGGTATCACATTTGTTGCCGAATGTGAAGTGGAGTGTCTATCTTATAAAGTCTTCCATCTAGGCAAGTACTGTATTGTTCTGCATTTAAGCGATCATCAGTAACTTCGATATCAAGCAACTGATTGTTAAAAAAGCCAGCCCACGTATTAATACTAAATCGATGTTGAAATCTTGTCTGTACATGGCATGGAAATTCTGGAGAGATCATAGATGGTAGTTGTGGGTGGTATTAATACCATCCCTCGTGAATTGAGCTTTACTCGGTCCACAGTATTCTACTTACAAAATTTGGATCTTCGGTAATGTTACGAAGCAACCAGGTGCACAACTCCACACGTTGGCCATAATATTGTGGTTGTAGTGCCTACACTCGTTGAATGTAATAAAGATGCAGTTCCTCGCCACGTAATGTCCTTCATACAAAGTTCTGCGAAAGGTGCAATTGCGTTGCGATTCGCCTAGTACTAAGTGTAGGATTGTCCAGATTTAGAAAATCTACCCATTACATCCTACGATACATAGGTATTAATTTTCATGCTTCGACAAATTTGGATTAAAATTAGTTTTGAATACGACTACCGCAGTTATTAAAACGTGTCATGTCAAATAGCTTTATCTCTAAAACCTTCAAGTACATGTTTCTTATGTGAAATTAAAATATAATACTCGCTGTACCAAAAATGTGAGGATAAAGAAAATATCACCCTTAACGTTCAGCAAAACTAGGGTAGCTAGCGCTCCCTATATGTAGATTTAATTGCATGAGGATTTCAGAAAATTAATTAAACTGTATCACGTCAAATTTGAACTTGATCCAATAAGTAGTTTAGTTAATTCAACTTCTTGGACGCATAACATCTTAATGGTGCCATTTTCTTACAAAGGCACATTAGCTCTATCTGCCTATTTCGATGAGAATAGTATGGTCCTACACGATGTGCTACTCTTTTCGGAATACCCTTTATAAATATTTTAAAGTTCGTTCGTTGTTCGTCTTCAGTATTGCTGATAACATCTTCATTGCAGGGACCGCGACCTCTTCTCTTTGAGGAGGTTTAGACATGAAGGGCTCGGGGTTGAAAAAGCTTTATTGGGGAATCGCAGTGAAGTCGATATAAGATTTTAATGGTCCCAGATTTTCTGCCGCAGAACCACTACTGTACTAGGCATATTAGCATTTTGTAAATTAAATTATTAACAAAATGGAATAAAAACATACACGAATAATCGTACTGTAGTCGTTTATTTTTTTAGCCTATATCATTTGCATGTACTGTAATTTTTTTATTGTTTAATTCACCTTTCTGAAGGTAAAAACCGCAATGTAATAATTATCTAGATAGACCAATTGTACTCGTTCTCTGATAGTAAACATAATGTTATTTTTTTTAAATGCTCACCCTGTATATATTTGTATGAAATTGTATCTGTTTCATGCGAGGTACATATATAATATGTATGCAAAATATCGTCTTCCTCCTACAAATAGTTTTTGAGCTATACTGCCAACAGACAGACACACAGACAGACAGACAGACAGACAGACATACAGGCACACAGACAGACGGAATTAAGAAAACCTCTTTTTCGTCATCTCGGGACCTTGAAACGTGAAGATCTGAAGAAATCTCGGAAGGTGATTTTTTCGTGATTATAATACTTCCTTCGTCTTTCAGACGAGGGAAGTAAAAATCTAGAGCGCTTAAATCACCCTAACATAGAGGTCAGTTGAAAGCGACATTTCTTGAAATTGCTGGCTTTCGAAAAATTTCTTCCAAAAACTACATAATGGCTCTAGTTGTATGAGCAGTCGCTTCATATTGTTGTCACCATATCCCTAAAATGTCACCAAATTGCTGTACTCATTCTCGAAAAAACAAGGTCCCAACACCCTTACTGATGGGGCATCCTCGAAACGTGCTCTCGTAGTTCATGTCAAGTCATCCACTGACCCATCTTGCCGACAACTTTGAATTAGTCGGAGTGTTGCAGATATAGAGGGCCGATTACTGACTTGGAAATGACGGCCCTTTGAGTACGCACAACGGAGCACTGATTTTGGAGATAGCTCAGGTGTATACCCTTGACGAAAATAGGCATCCACAGATATAGGGTGAACACTTTAAAAAATTAAACTCGTTTTTCCTTTGTTATTTTCAAAATGTTGAGTTTTAAAATTCCACTTACCTGGAAGGTTCCGAGTAAAGTCCTACCGTTTAAACTCCATAATAGTAGTCCTGGTTCGTTGCGCGGTAATGTACTTATGTCTTCTTGAAAAGTTTCATAAGATTCCTTCCTTTCTTTCTGTGGCTTATAGTTTTCTGGTGCACACAGGCTAAATATATTCATTGTAACTTTTTAGTCTTATTGTTGATAGTAGTATGCGTTCTGAAACTGGTTTATATCGGATGAGAGAACTATCACATCTTTAATTTATGGAGATACATTAGGAGTATGCATCTCTCTTTCTCTTTCGTTCTTTTTTGCTTCACTATATATTAAGACGTATAGTACGTATAGTACCGAATATACAACTCTAAAATTCCATTGCAATAGGTTTAGTTTCCACCACAGCATTCACATAACATAAAACAACGACTGCATTGTTACTATATAATGATGATACTTATAGGTGAAGCACATCTGTTGATGCACTTCATCGTTTATATTACAGAAACGCCGTTGGTTTTCTTATTAGGATTTACAATTAAGAAACGTTTTTGGATATTTGTCATTACCTCATTACAATATTTCTTTGGTGAAAGTTAAACATAGACCAATAATACGAGTCGATTAATGACTGGTAATTACTGCAAATTTTGAGTATTGCAAATAATTAGTTTCACTAAACATTCGGTGTCAAGCGCATTGAATGGTAACAAAAATTCCTCGCCGTAGTTTACATGTTGACGAATTGATTATTTTCAGTCTAAACAAATAATTTCGGGCCGCTCATACCAGTAGTGCAAGTGTATAAACGTGTCACAGACGCTCTACAAATTAGTGAATCTAAATTAAAAAGTGTGCTAAGTGGTAAAAAGTCAGAAGATAAGGAATGCTCCCTACAATTGGTGAAATATAAAAAACGTAAATGTGTGAAAGCATTACATGTTCCAGAAGGTCAAAAAGCAGAAGTGAGACACATAGTATACCACATGTATGAAGTAAAAGTGCATATTACTGTAAATGCCCTTTTACATAACCTAAAAGGAAGATAAATTTAGATATTAGTCGCGCAAGTTTAGCTATATTACTACGTAACACAAGTAATTTTGTTACAAAAAGAACGGCTTTCTTCAAAAATTATATAAAGTTCAGCAACTAAAATTATCAATTTGTGTTCTTGGATAGGCGCGAGCTTAATTTTTTCTTCAACTTCGAAGAGTTTAGATTATTATGACAATATGAACGGAGAATTGTTTATAAAATGGTTGAAAAGTCAATTACTACATATTAGATACTTCGCGCTGCGCGCTCTGTATCTAATATGCGCTCAGGTTATAATACTGCGCTTCGCTACCTTGATGTATAATATACTATTTCTTTAACTATCATATTACGTCTTAGCAGAATTTTCCTTTCTTTTATCAGGTTTATTTTTTATTGAAAATAACTTAGAAATCGATATTTCTAGCCAAAATCTATGCCATTAAATTATTTATAAGTACTTGTATACATTTTTATTTAACTAGTGTAATTTATTTATTTATTTACAATTTTGGCCGAGTCAACAGATGGTCTACGCAAAAGTAGCCATCCAATTATAGACCGGCACGGATAATACATATAAAAATTAAACTATAAATCACCAAAATTTAAAAAAAAACAGAGGAGAGATTAAATACAAAATTAAAAATTGTGGCCTAAATATAAACTAAAAAGATAGCAACTCATGGTGTACACTTTTTTTAACTAAAAAATTTTGAAAATAAATAAATTATTACTTAAAACTTAAAAGACAAAAATAGTGAAATTGGCAAACACTTGCTGGCTACAAACTCACTGAAAAATGGTTAAATAAACAAGATTACACAAGTAAGAATACCAGAAAACAAAGATACAAATTACAAAAAGCAAAAATTACAAAATTGCAAAAAAAAATGAAAGATCGATGAAGATGCAAAGATTAAAGCAATGTTATATGTTGGTATTATTACTGTAAGTATTTAGAAAATAAGAGGCGATTGATCTTGCAATTGTTGCAATAGATTCAGCAAACATGTCGATACCCTCCTGTCCCACAAAGTTATAAGTTCTGACGAGCCTAACTGAGGGAGAGTTTATCGAAAAATTTGTGGTACACTGATCGTGCCAGAAGAATAAAGAATTCCGCACAGAATATAATGGAATTTTAATAAAAAATCGTGCTATAATTGAGGTATCGTTGTAAAAGCCATTAATGAATTTGAACAGTTCTTTAATATCTAATAGTGTCCTTCTATGTTCCAGTGATAGCATATTAAAATATACCTATAATAGAGTACAATAACGTTTACATTAATATAATTTTAAGGCACAATTTAATTTAAATAATTGGTAATTAAAGCGGATGTGTTGTAATTTTACTTTTAATTATATAGTTTGACGGTACTGTAATGCTATTAAATAATTGTCCTTTCTTTTTATTTAATTTAAAAGGAGTGGATTAGAACTGTTGAAATGTGAAAAACATTGCAACTTGCGTTGAACATAAGTAGAAACTGTGCAAGCGTTCGGTGGATTTTATATGAATTGGCAAAAAAATTTCAAGTACGATAACCCAGTAATTCTCTATCTTGCTCGAAGAAATCAGTCAAACAGCATAAGGCAGAAAGAGATGGAATCCATACATGCAACCATGATGTTACGAATGTTTACAAATAAAGATACGACGAAGAGAAAGAAATCGCTCCCGTTAAAAACATAAAATGAAATTGTAAATCTGTTCTCTTCGTTATGAATTGTGAAAAGGTCACTTTTGGTGTAACCATGGTCTAAACTGTGAAACTATTTTGATATCTACAGGGTTGGTCGAAGTACACAATAATAACATATCCACGAAAATTAAAAAAAAACATCTGTTCGAATATAATTTCGTGCCAATTTACATTTATGCTTGTAAGTAATTGATTTAGTGATTATACATAGTTTTATGTTCCAAATGTTGTTTTGCGTCAGCTTGCAATTTATTAGACATTACTACAGTATGATCGAAAACTGTCAACGTCTAGAGGGCTGTGGAATTATTTTGTCAAAAAATTTTGTTGGCAGTCGTGGTAGTAACAGTCACATTGGAATTTTATGTCTGTCAGTTTAAGGTTATGTCAGGATTGTCATTTCAACAAATACAAACATTCTTGTTGAATACATAAAAATGTTAGTAACAAAAACAACTACAGCTATTCAATAGTTATTTTCATGACAAGCGTCGAAAGTAGCAAGTATCGTGCGAGTGTTGATTAGACAAACGAGGGCGTAGCGAAGCGAAGCCCGAGTGGATCTAAAACACGAGCACAGATATTTGCACTTTCGGGCGAGTTATGAACACTATTTTTTAGACGACTACTCAAAGTAAATTCTATTTTTAAGAATTGTTTTTATTTCGTTTGCAAAATTGATCGTTATATTATTATTGGTACAATTATAAAAAATTAGAGCTTGTTGGAAGCAGAGCAACGAATAAAGCAAAAGCGTCTGGATTATTTGAATCACGGTCTGCTTAATTGTGTGACAAACGTCAAAGTGACGTTTGTCACACAATTAACCAGGCCGTGATGAGGCCGTGATGTGAATAACTTTGTGCCGTTACGATATGACTAGCACGATATAATATCGTGCTAGTGTATGAAATTGTCAACTTTCTGTAGTAGGCTGCTATCGCGATAATGTTACTTTCATACGTGGTCGTCTAAAAAATGATTTTCTGCATTCTCCATACACAGAACCAACTAGTGCTCGGCATTAAACATCCTGTAAAAGTTAAGTTTATCTGTCAAAATTGTATAGGTTATATTATTAAGTAGCTTTACTCATCACTGCCAACATAAATTTAATTTTTAAAAAATCCACAGTCCTCTAGACGTTGAAAGTTTTCGATCATACGGTACAAATCTAAAGCATACTAAACAATTCTTGACAAATTGAAAATTTTCTGGAATCTGCGAATTCGTTGACATCTCACTGGAAATTAACTAAAATTTTGTTGGTTTTTAAAAACATTTGTTTATACCTTGCAAAAAGGTCGATACACACTTCTCAAATCATTTACTGGAAGCTTTATAAAAACTTAGTTGACATTTTTTGAAAGTTTACTGAACTGTGCTGAAAATTAGCTGCGAACTCTGGCAAAATTCATCAAAAATATAATGGCAATCCAACTTGATGAAAATACCGATGGGGCCAAAATTATACAAATTGCGGCAGGCTGCTAGGACCATTGCAAAAACAAGGAGAATAGGCATGTGGCCGTCGTGGTGTTTAACAAACGAACAATTAATGTAAGATAGTGGTAGGTTGTTAGGATCATTATAAATACAAGGTATATATTCGATTTTTAAAATTTTTTAAATACAATTACGGCCACATGTCAAGTCCCCTTGTTTTTGCTATGGTCCTAGTGGCCCGCCGCAATCTGTATATGACAGCAATGAGATAACATGAATATGAAAATAACACGTATTGCTTGAGTAAGAAAGAGATAAACATAGTAGCAAATATTCGAGTAGGCTTGACGCTCATTTTAATTATGACATATGTCAACTAAACATGCATACTAAAATATTTTTTTCGTACGGTCATCTCTTTCCTACCAAAGCATTTCATTTTGTTGTTCATGTTATCTCATTGCTGTTATACGGATGGGGCCATAATTATATATATATAACAGCAATGAGATAACATGCACAACAAGATAGAATGCACGAGTAAGAAAGAGATGACTATGCGAAATAGCTATTTGTGCAATAAGTGGTAAAAGTGGATGTTTACGCACGAGTTTGCACACGATATTTTTCTACGGGCTTAAATTTACTGTTATTAATCCATAAATGTCGATTTAAGAAAGGTTTGCATTTATGACAGTTATAATTTATGTTATAATAAAGAGATGGCGTAACGGCACAGGTGACTATTTCTGCAGCCGGTAGTTGTCAAAGTTAGTTATCAAAGGTAATTATAATAGTACACGTTATACTTTATTCATTAGATAATGCTTTAATTATTTAAAAAACACTTTACCTCTGACCAAAGAAGTAACTAGAATAACTTTATAACCTCACTTCCAGTTCAAACTTCTAGATTCAACACCAGCTGTTTACTTTTAGCACATGAGCTAAAAGTAAACAGCTGATTTCACTTTTAACACGCTGATTTCTAAAACGTAATTTTTAGTGAAGCAAGCTAGTGCTAAAAGGCCTACTTTTAGTAGTGGCCGTAGAAAAAATATTTTAGTAGGCATGTTCAGTTGACATATGTCATAATTAAAATGAGCGTCAAGCCTACTCGAATATTTGCTACTATGTCTACCTCTTTCTTACTCAAGCAATACGTGTTTTTTTCTTGTTCATATTATCTCATTGCTGTTATATATAGTTTTGGCCCCATCGGTATATAATTATGGCCCCAGCCGTATATTGCAAACTTGTTAAAGAAATACAAAAACTGACGGATTTTTTGGAGTTTACCGAATTGTTTATGAAGTTCCTGAAAATGTTGCTGCAATTTTACTAAGTATATGTCATAAACTAGTTGAAAATTTGCTAAAAATTTACTGACAGTTGTTTGATATTTTACTGTAAGCATGATAAAGCATTGCTAAAATCAATGCAATTTTAAATCATAAATTTACTGCAAATGTATTTTCAATTACTTGCAACTTATTAGAAGGTCTCCGGAGAGTAAAAGATTATAATGGGAAATGTCTGAAAACTGTCAACATCCTTGCTCACAATTTACGGCAAATTTATCAAGTTTGCTGTAGCTTTGCTGAAAATTTATTGCAGTTTATTGAAAATTCACTGAAAACCTTGCTGTATAGTTACTTGTATATTACTAATTTTTTACATATAACTTTTTGAAATTTTTCTATAAATTCGCTAAAAAATTGTTAGAAACATACTGCAAATTTACTGTAAAATTTATTACCAACTTACTAAGTGACGTAGTTTTCCTGAATATTTAATGGAAACATATCTCAAGCAGGTTGCAAACTCGTTATAAATGCACTGTACTTTGTCTGCACACTTGCTGAAAAGTTATTGTAATTCTTCTTTAAACATGTACTGTAGTGTGCTGCGAAATTAATTGCACTACTGCCTGCGAATTGTTGTATTATGTGTAAGTACTGACACATTCATATTTCAAAGTATACTGCCAAATATACGTATATTTTGTAAATGCGTAGTCTAAAAAATGTATTTACTCTATTATGAGTTCCACAAAGAGCGTTTCCAAATCACCTTGTTGTCGTTTTAGCAGGCAATTAAGTGATGCTTTCTAACCTGCAAATGGTGATTTGTAAATTTATGAGTAGCTAATTAGAAGCAAATAATTATTTACCGCAAATCTATCACAGTCTATGTTGTTAAATTTAGTTGTTCTTTTGTAATGACCGTAACATTTTTGAATTTGCACTTCGGTTTTAGAATGTATAATTTTGCGAATTTTAATGGAAAATTGTAGGTGTATAGCAGACAAGTAACAGCTTTATCTGAACCACTAGATAATTTCGTTAAAGCCTAGAAAATACTAAAATTAGGCAACGAGGCCCTATCTTCTTGACATTGACAAAAGTTTTCAACTTGACAAAACTAAAACAGTCCTACAAACAATTAATTAATTGATTAAAAACCTCATATACCAATCTTAAAAACCTATCACGGCCGATCTATTTCAAAAATAGATGTGAATAGCTTACAGCATTAATTACCCGCATACAAACTTCAATATGATTTACAAAAATGTACTTTAAAACGAAAGCAATGCTTTAAAATTTTTGTAGATACATTTGTTACAAAATCAAAAACGTAAAAGTCAAGCACGATTGTACAAATTACAGAAATGCGTGGCCGAGGATTGAGGGAATTCGTAGAAAATGGTACAACAAAAGAGACGACAAACGAACTTCGATAACTTTAACTCAAGGGAAATGGCTTTATAACCACCCCGCTTTGCATGAAATCACCTACATCTTCCCGAGTTTTCCAGCCCAGCACTCGGGAGTCCGTGCGCGAGGTGTGCGTGGAACGTGCTTGCTCCGGAAACTTTTGCCTATGCAGCAACCTCTATATTGGCATTATTTATTCCCTTGACATGTGCTCGATATGTATATTGTCGGTCAATCCATATTGCCTTCCATTTCAATCTGGGATATCTCGTCCGACCCTAATGCAGCTTTTTATCCCTCTCGTACTTCATAAATATGCCAATAAAATGGACAAAGACGGTTTTTGCGGCGTAAAACCGGATTTTTACTAAACGATTTATAGTTTTATATATCTACGGATGGCGGCAGTTAGGAAGATCGTTGGTCAAGTAATTGATTTAAGTAAAGACCCCCTGGACCGCTTTTTAGGGTTATCGCTTCCTGGTCTTTGTTTATGAAAGGAAGTAACGACAAACCACAGAATTGCATTTTATAGTTAAAGTCGCTGCAGCTCATAAAAGTGAGCAAGGAAACCGAGTCATATATAAATTCCAATTAAATAATTACTATATGATTAGGTTTGGTTTAAGCTTATACAGAAATAAGAAAACTAAAACAAGCTATATTTCACCATCGATTGTATTGAATAAATAATACATTTGAGTTTCAGTAATAAAAAATGTTAATACAACTAATTTTATACTATATAGTGGAATTACTTAACTGATTTTTTCATATTCTGTATCTGCTGAATAAATCACCACAATATACCTTCTGACCATTTTACTTTACGTGAACTGGTCAAGCAGTCAAGTTTAATAGTCATTTCTTATATTGCACAAGACATTTGTTAATAACGATAATATGTAACAAGTTACAACTTAGTTAAACTTAAATTTGACATTGACCAAACATAACAACAAATTCCGTCAGAAGACAAGCATTTTTCTTATAATATATTTAAGTAGAGGAGGGTTACGTGAAATGAAAAGATGAATGAAAGAAGAATGAGGAAATGTAAAAAGGATAATCGCAAAGCAGCACACGAAGCGTTAGGGACAAGGCAAAAAAACTATAGAGAAGGGTTCAAAATATGGAATAGAAAAATGAAAGAAGCCCTATCAGAAAAAAATTAACTTGATAGCAAATAGTACTCTGATAAATATATTTATAAAACAAAAGAAATAAAGCTGAAATGCTAAAGCGCCGGACCTCGGGATGGGATGTTTCGAGAGACCAGTTCGACGCGACCGATTCGGCGTTGCACTTTCGACGGGAAGACATATCGGCGCGGAGAGAGTTCGGCGCGGAGAGAGATCGATGCGAGGACCTTTCGGCGCAAGTTGTTTCAGCTCAAAGACGTTCCGACGCTAGCCGATTCGGCGCGAGGCCGTTTCGGCGCGAAAACGTGTAAACCCAAATATATATTTTGCGTTTTTTAAAATTCCCATACGTAGTATAGAAAGTCTTCGAACCCGAAACAAATAAAAATTGTTAAAATTGCAAATAAACAAGAACACTCAATTTTAAATTGTCTATCTGTGGATATGTATGGGTAGATGGCTAGTAGGGTGGGTAGTATTTAGATCGCGGAAACCGTATTTTGATAAAATTCTGTATACAGGGTGAACTAAATTAGGGGGTTATCATTGCTAACTCCGTTATTATTGGAGCTACGGAGTCGGTTAAACTAGGGAACTGGTAGGATTTTTTCATTGATTGTTAGAGTAAAACAATCAAACATCTATTTCTGGAGTTATTTCCAAAAATATATACCTTTTTAATTTTTTAATTAAAATACGTTTCTGATCAATCGATGTACAGTTAAAACAAAGCTGATTCTACAATTTTATAATAATGTTGAAAATTGCTGAGCAATTTAAAAACAACTGTTTTAAACTTCTTAAAATTAAGTAGCCATATCAGCGAACAATGATTTAGTATAAAATTACAAACAAATAAAGAACAAATTATTATTTTGGGACACTTTTTGCATAATCTGGACGCCCAAAAACTCAGTTACTTAAAATTTTATAAAATATCCGGCAGGGGAATTTTTATTCACAGATTTAATTTACGCCGACTGACGCAAAAAATGCGTTCAATTAAAGAAATATACATTTTTGAAAGTAACTCAAAAACTGAATATTCGATCGTTTTTCTGTTTCTACTATTATAAGCAGCGGAAAAAATCTACTGTTAACTTCGTATTTCCAATAATAACATAGTTAGTAATGCTGCCCCCTTAATTTAGTTTACCCTATATAGGAGTAAAAAACGTTATCGTAAATAAAGAGTTTTGTAAAAATTCGAAATCACCGCTTTCTTTCGAGATAAAATATATTCCAAATTTTATGGGTGAAATCAATAGAGTTAACTTTTTGTGGAAAGTTCTACTTGCTCAAAAATGGCGCCCTCTGGATTTCTTAACAACAATCTCGATTAATGATATTTATACAAAAAAAACACGTGCATCTATTCCTATTTAGCAAATGTGGATTGTATTTTGAAGTACTCCAAATAATACGAATTAAAAATAAATTTTAAAATTCACAAAAATCTAAAAACTTGCATGTGTAAAAATTTTTGATTTGATTCGTTAATTTGTAAAATTTCGAGAATGTAAAGTTTAGTTTTAGAAAGTGACTACTAAATTAAAAAATTACTTTGTTGTAAGCTTAAAATCGAGCTTACAGAAAATATTTTCTAATAAAAGAAAAATACAGACTCTTGGTCAGTACAAACATTTCAAAATGTTCCTATATTTTCTGGAATAGTAGCGAATAGATCTTCAGTTTTTGTTTTTATAACTTTAATTTATAGATCCACACCAAACAAATATTGTCGCAGTGTTGTGTGGGTGTATCACATCAGATTTTTAAATCGAAAAATTGTGATTTTAAACATTTTTAATAAACTCTTCTAGATTATGTTGACGTTGCTTGTCACCCCGCTAGCTGTACCTACTTTAATATTAAATAAATTCTTTAGATATTATTATAAATAAAAATAATTATGTTTATTAATGACTATTTTTAAATAGGTTATACACAAATTTTAACCCTATATTGTTTGTAAACACTTTATTTTTATATATATATTTGTCATGAATTTTCATAATATTTGATTTAAATTAATTCTCCACTGTTTATCTTATTAATTAGCATTTTATTTTATTTACTTACTGCTTTATATTCTCAGAGCTGGTATTTACCTATTAAAATTGTGGACACTTACTTCATAATATCTTCTTTTTTCGAGCTCATACTTGGTTAGTAATTGTCAAATGGATTTTGCTCCACCAATATCCTCCTTCCCTTCGTATCGTATTCAGCAACTTCGTTAGAATAGGTTTCACATACACATATTTGAAATCTTTATTGGTTTACACATAAGCCTTACTTATTTATAATATTTTAATTGGTATTGCATCTATTTTTAGTGCATACCAGTATTTTATATTGGCAACATTGACTTTTTACCCTAATAATTGAATTTTTCTAAACTGGTGTCATTAAAAAAATTACTTTTATTTACTAGCAACATGATATTGTACATTTTCGTCATAGAAACAAAATATGAAAAACTACTCATAACTCCTAAGGGACTTGTCAAATTATTTCTCCCTCAAACTCATGGTAACCATGCAACTACAAATAACGTCTTAGCAACCGTACAATGAGGCAATCCTTGATTGTACTTACATATTCTAATTTTAAATGTCATTATGACATTTTGAAATTTCATACTATTCTTACTAATATGCTAGTAAATAAAATATTGTATGCACTACGGGCGATATTCATGTTCTTTACCTTCGCTCTCACGGCTGAACGAATGATCGGAGAAAAAGGCCTCTAGTACATAAAGTGTAGGAAATTTTACCCTCTGTCATTTCATTCAGGTTTAACATTTACGATATTGGACAATTTTCGAGTAATTTTAGAAAAACTAAAAAAAATCTCGTTTTTACACCGTTTTTGCTTAAAAAAACATGTTGCCGGTCAAAATTCTTGTTGGAAAACCTGATATTCGTGTACAGGGACCCAAAAAGCATATAGGAACCAAATATCAAAACTCCACCAAAACTTTCCCTTATTTTCTACCATTTGTAGCTCTCGCGGCTGAACGATTAGTCGGAGAAAAAACCTTAAGTACATAAAATGTATAAAATTTTATCTTCTTTCATTTCATATAGGTTCAACATTTAACAAAAAATGGATAGCTTTCCGGTAATTTTAGAAAAACTAAAAAAATCGGTTTTTACACCGTTTTTGCTTAAAGAAACGTGTTTCCGGTCAACGCTTTTGTTGGCAAACCTGATATTCGTGTAAAGCGACCCTAAAAACATATAGGAACCAAATATCAAAACTTTCCCCTATTTTCTACCATTTGACTGTACTAATATTTTTTCTATAAATAAAGCCTGACTGACAGATTACTTGACTCAATATCCCTTTTACTTGCTTTATAATTAAGCTGCATGTTAATTATATTTTATTTTAAATGCTTTGCCACTATTAAGACTATATCAAAATACACAGTTGAGTAGATAATCTATTTCCTGATTTACTGCACTTTTCTTATTTCTTTAGACGGATTTCCAAAAGCATCTAAAATATAGTTTCTTCATTTTTAACGAATATTTTGGTCTTCGATATTGTGATTATACTACATAGCTTAGTCCAGACATATAATAACTTTTGAACGTTATTTAGTAACAAAGAACAATATTTAGTGTCTTACTAAGAATACTACAATTTTGTAAAACTTATATAAATGAATAGCAATTGTACTCCTACATATAATTCAGTTTTAGATACGTCGTTCATAACAGATCCAGTCTATAGTGAGAGATAGGAAGGTATATATATATACAGACAAAAAAACATTAAAAATAAAATCGCATATTAGTATTTTATAAAGACAGATCATCTAATTTGCAAAATTCTATTTAAATCTTAAACGTTTATCCTTATCCAGAAAATCGTAAAATATTCTCAAACGTGGGTCAGACAAACTAGTAAAAGCAACATAACAGCAGGAATAATCGTGCAGAACTTCCAGCAAAAGGTAAGGAGTCGAGAGGGTTATTTTAACAATTTGGCTATTTTCAAGTCGTTTGCGTTCAAGTTTCCGCTTAAACCTAATCTTTTCTAGAACTCGTAACTACTTCCATCCCTTTCCCTCGAATAGCGAACGCGAAAACACAACCTCTATCAGCTGCGGGCGTAATCACAGCCATGCAGACGTTAATATAAAGCTATTACTATTCTATTGCTCCCTTTCAGTCGAACTAAGCCGCAACCTTTTTAAATACCGCCCGCCTAAGATGGCTCTCATAATTTCAGAGATTGCGGGTGGAACAGCCTCTGTACTGAAATTGAAATTAAAAAGTTATTCCGAGACGGCTTAAAATTTGAATATACTATTAAGTACATGACAGATCTTATTTAGGGGTTTAATTTCGGGAAAATCGCGCGCCGTCACAACACGAAAACATCGAAAAGGTAATGTCTCGGTTCCTGTTTTGATTTTCGGGTGGAATTTAAAGTCGTCACCGTTATGATCCATTAAGTTAAATTGAACACATATCAATTCATGCATAGTTTGTTTGTGGGGAACTTCTCTTACTATAATTTACTTCGAATATTGATTTCTTCCAACTCTTCCATCACTTTATAAATTACAAATTTAAGATGTTTCTGTAGTTATAGTTGCTTTTGTATGTCAAGTTTTATTTCTAAAAATGACAGTATACACTGTGTCCTAATAAATGTACTAGAAATTGGTGAAGACCTTTATTATTATAGAAAATGTTTGCATATTTACAAACTCACACAATGTTACTTGTAACCAACAAAATATTAATATTTTATATTCAAAGTACACTCGAAATTACACACCTCTTCTATTCCAAACAAATAAAATGTGATGTTTAAATACAAACTGTTCAATCTGAACTTTTATTAGACCTATACACACTTACACCTACCATAAAATGTAAATCAAAATTTTCTTATTTTCGACACTTCTTGCTGTGCCATTCTATTCAGTTCTAGGGTGCCTTGATGACAGTTTTACGTGTTTGTCCGAACTCCCTTTAGTAAGCTGACTTTCCCGCCCAGGTCCTCATTTGTTTTCCTTTTTTCTGGTTCTGCTTCAAGGATTTGGTGTACTGTCTCATCTTCTAATCATTTCAACTGCTTTTTATTGTCGATTCTACTGCCTGGGTGATTAGTAGTTACTTATATGTTGTGTCCCTAAAATGCCTTTTTACATTATATGTTTTTGCTTGTGATTTGGTTATGAGTTATTGAGAGAAACTCATAAACATGTACTAGTTGTTTACACCATAAGATTTTTCGTATGAGATGACTCTCCGGCAAAGTCAGACCCAACTCATAAGAAAACATATGGAATACCTCAGTACCTATTTCCTATGAGATTACTTGTGAGAAACGGATAAAATTTAAAATTTTTGCCATTTAGGAAGTTTCACAAACAAAAATCCCTAGTCATTACACACATTTTCTGTGACTGATATTTCCACGTTCCTCTTAAACTCAATTTTCAATTATAGCACGAGTTTCGGTTTTATCAGACGCATTAAGTAATTTGTTGATTATTTAAAAATGGACCCTAATATCAATAAAACAAAAAGCAAGGATGGCAATAAGGTATGTAAAGCATTACTTAATAATACTTTTATAGAATTTGTTTATTGCTTTTTCAGATTGATTGGACAGTTGCATTAACCAAAAAAATAATTCAATTGTATGAAAATTATCCATTCTTATACAATTATTGTAAGCACACATTTTATAAGAACAAGCATGCGAGAACAGATGCGTTGTTTAAGATTTCTAAAGAACTACAAAAAGATTACCCACAAATGTCAGTAGAAGATATTAAAAAAATAACAAATATAAGAAGCCAGTTTACGCATGAATACTCCGGAGTGAGGAGATGCCATGTGTATAAAACAACTGGAACAGGAGCAGATGAAGATGAAGACGGCTCATACGAACCAACTGTTTGGTGGTATGAACATTTGCTATTGTTAAGCGATCACATTAAAGGGAAGTGTGATCTGTTGGAGGAGGCGATAAATGAGGAGGAAATGGAGAATTAAGGCAGCAACAGTGACTCAGAAATGTTTACTGTACATACTCCAGAAACCGAGGCATCCTCAAGTTCCAGATCAAAATAAAAAAAATCTGTAAAAGGCTTTACCCAGAACTTCCCTCGTCGACATTGTGACACTAAATAATTTTAAAGATCAAATTAAGTTAGGAGTATAAATATCTTTACGTTTCTAATAAATTAAATACATTTTCAAATAAAAAAAAAAACGTTACCGGTGGTCGAATTCGAAGGGCATGCGGACCGCGTATGCAGTCCCAAAGTTTTGTGGGATATTGCAAGGGAACGAGCTATTTCTACTTGAGCTATAGAGCACTGACTAATTTGTTGCTCCTTTTTGTATCGTACAACATTTATTCTGTATCTATTTGGGCTCATTTTTGGTAAGAAGAAAGCCTGCGCAATGTACAAATTATTGCTTGCATTTATTGCTAAGTTAAATAAAAAATAAACAAATTGTTATTAATTTAAGATGCTCACCCTGTATATATTTGTCTGACATTTTCTCGGCTTCATGGCAGGTAGATATATAATGTGTATGCAAAATATTGTCTTCCTCCGACAAATAGTTTTTGAGTTATACCGCCAACAGACAGACAGACAAACAGACAGACAGACGGAATTCAGAAAACCTGTTTTTCGTCATCTAGGGACCCTAAATCGTGAAGATCTGGAGAAACTCGAAAGGTGATATTTTTGCGATTACAATACATACTTCTTTCGTCTTTTAGACGAGGGAAGTAAAAAACAAAAAGTAAGCAGTGACTCACGGGAACCAAAAACCGCTGATGAACTACATGAGGAAGCAGCTATCCGTCAAACTGTAGCAACTCTGCATACACTTTAACAAAATTTGTTGAAGACTAGGGATGCTGAAAAAGCGAGGCAGAAATATTTAACAAATGGGTTGCTAGTGAACTTCGTCCAATAGATGGCACTGAAATCGTAAACAATTTAAAACAAAAGATGAGCAATTCTATCTACCGGACAAAGCAAAAGTGGATTGCAAAACCAAGGATGGGTGTAACAATAGAATTCAATGATATGTAAAAATTATTTAATTTTGTAATATTTTAATGCTATGCTATTGAAAAAAAGAGGAATTAGAGCATGCTGGGACAAGATTATTAAGGCTGATACTGCCACTTCTCAAATTGGCTGCTCTAATTAATCTTTTTTCGGTCGCACGGTATAAACAGTAGATGTTGCTAAAAATAAATTAAATCATTTAAAAATTATTTTCAGTTCTCTCATCTGAAAGACGAAGAAAGTATTGTAATCACGAAATAATCACCTTCCGAGATTTCTTCAGATCTTCACGTTTCAGGGTCCCTAGATGACGACAAATAGGTTTTCTCAATTCCGTCTGTTTGTCTGTTGGCGGTAAAACTCAAAAAATATTTGTCGGAGCAAGACGATATTCTGGAATGAAAGCGGGAGAATTGCAAACAAATATATACAGGGTGAGCACCTTAAAAAAATAAAATTTTGTTTATTTTTCATTCAAATTAGTAATAGATAGAAGTAATAAGTTGTACATAGTGCAGGATTTATTTTTACCAAAAATGGGAGCCAATAGATACAGAATAACTGTTTGACGATACAAAAACGAGGCACAAATTAGCGCGTTACTATATATATCTGCGACGCAGGAATACGAGAGGTCGGTGCTTCGCGGCGCAGGTAGAAATTGCTCAGTCTCTTACAAATCTCACAAAACGCTGCACACGCGGTCCGCATGCCGTTCGAATTCGATCACCAGCAACTTTTTTTTATTTGAAAATGTATTTAATTTATTAAAACTTGAAGATATTTTTACTCCTAACTTAATTTGATTTTTAAAATTATTTAGTGTCACAATGTCGACGAGGGAAGTTCTGGGTAAAGCCTTTTACAGATTTTTTTCAATTGCTTCCCACTGCTATGGTACAGATCCAGAATTATTAAAATACGTAGTGAACTTCCTACTTATTTCAATTGCCACATGTGTTCTCCACGCTCCTAGTTTATTGTCAATGTTTCAACATTTTCAGTTTCGATACTTATCAAATATGTTTTAAACGTATTTTTGTTTAATTTAGTTATGTAAAGTACAACATGCTAACGTAATATTTTGCACCTTTTCGACATCTAGATTGATATGTCTTTGTAGTACTTGAAATCTATTAGCTAGTATACCCAATGCGTTTTCAACTACCCGTCTTACTCTGCTCAATCTGTAAAAACATTTTCAATGTTGTTTGATCTTTGGCCCCAGGGTTTCATAACTTGGTTGGTAGGTTTAAATGCACCATCAGCAACTACAACAAATGGTACTGTAATGTCGCTGTTGCGTAAAATTTTATTTGCTGGGAAGTTTAAAGTATTATTCTTTCTAGCAGAACACAAGAAACTGTTGCGGAAAACCCCTCCATCGGGTATGCGGCCATTACACCCTACATCGACATAAAGAAAATTGTATTCAGAATCCAGTAGCGCCAAGAGAACTATACAATGCAATCCTTTGTTGTAATAATACGAACCATCAGTCTGTTTTCTCTAAAAGCTATATGCTTGTTGTCTAAAACAAAGCAGTATTGAAAATATGGCAATTGTATGTATACTATCATACGTCCTAAACAGTTTGGAACGTTCTACAAACTGTAAATTGTGGCGTAACTGTTTCCCACTCATGTTGAGTTTGAGGTATCTACAAATGAATATTTGTTTGAAATATTTTTTAAGGACAAATTGTGTATACATACAGAAAGATATTCAGTATTCAATAATTCATAAATGGCTAGTATTACTTCAGGCATTATTAATGATATGGCTGGTACCGAAATCCTGAAGCTGTAGTGCAAGCTTTTAAAATTATCACCTGTAGCAAGATATCTTAATGTTAGCAAGAACCTGAAAATAAAGACCATTGTAGATTGTACATAGTATATACAAATTCATGCCAATATCGAATGGTTACACATATGTTTTTAACGTACTGAGTTTTTGTAAAATACCTTCCCTGAAAGTAGTATCTTTTCGATCTTTTGCAAGCAAATCAAAAATTTCTACCGATATCCTAGTAAAATTTTTAAAATTCTTTTTATCTTCAAGTTTAAGTTCATTAAAAACTAAATTGGCCATGCCACTACCAGAATCTCGTTTTTGAAGCAACTTTCGCATCCATATTCTTCTCGATTTATTTTTTGTTCTCAAAATTCCGCGTTTTTTAATGTGTCTATGCAAAATCAAAAACAACAACGTTGTTAAAGATACACTAATTTTAGTATATGTCAAAATTGCTTTCATTTTTAATCTACACTAGGTGTAGCATGTAGCTATAACATTTCTAGGTTAGATGTTACGTTATATTTAGGTCACAAGTGCCGATATTACAGAAATGTTTTCACAACAGTGTAAACATTCAAATATTCTCATATGTTCTTTAACTCGTAACTAAAGTCATAAGTAACTCGCAAGAAATTCCTCATAAGCAAAAGCATATAATGTAAACAGGTCTTAATTTTGTCTCATTTAAGGTTTTCTGCAATTTTAGATAGAAATTCCATTTGCATGTTTTTCAATTTGCTTTTGTTATGACACAAAATCTACAACCACTGCTGTGTACTAGTGTAGAGGAGTCTACCTTCAAAACTCCCAAGTTTCATATTTATGAAGAAGTGTATGGCTTTTTATTACTTATTGAAACTGACCAATGTTTTTGACGTTCACTGTAGAGCAAAGTTGAAATGTAAAGACACCAGCACACCATAAGGTTATGCTGGGACGCTGGTGTCTTTACATTTCAACTTTGCTCTATTAACAATGCCATAAGAAAATGGACAAATTAGATGGAGGAATATACGCATAACCCAACTAACGAAACATATACCACAGCTTTTCTATTTGCACATGACTAACTGATAGTAGCAGACTCAGAAGAGTCGTTACAATAGGCAACGTGTAAGGTAAGTCATGGCGGAGTGTAATTTGATTTCAGCCGCAAAGACCAAACTGATGCCTTTTTGTGAATCAGAACCCATACAACCAAAAATGGTTCTTAATAACAAAACTATAGTACCAGTAAGCCAATTTCTTTCTGGTATGTACAACATACTATACTGGCGAAATAAATATCAAAAATTGCAAAATGTAACTATTACAATGGTATCATCAAACTCACTCTAAAACGCGAAGTAAGAGCAGACAAATTATTAAAATCTTATAAATTTGTTCTTTCCTATTTGATCAGTCTTTGAATTACCGCATTTAAGGAATATGTCATAACCGGCAACACGCACTGATGTGCCAACGCCAACAAAATAAGCATTTTCAGGCATTTTGAAAATAAGGCTAATTGTGCATCTGAGAGGTAAATCTTTGTAAGTTTCAATTTACTGAATGAACTTTCACAATTATAATTGTAATACGACAGCTCATTTTCAAATCTATGCTTGTAAATACATTGTAAAATCCCAGAAAAATATTTGAGTATTTTTCTTATTAATACAAATGTTTTTGACATCTTTTAAGAAATAAAAATGACAAGTTCTTTGGTATGCAGATGAGCTGCAGTAAAAACAGCTTAACCTATTTTACTCACGTTTTTATAATTATGTAATAATATAGTATGATTGGAAAGCTTTACGAAGCGGTGTCCAGGTTTTAGGCTTTTCCAGGGAGCAACTATGAATTATACCATTCTAAAGTAGATTCTATGAGCTATCGAAAAGTTTTTTTCCGAAAATTCTAAATCTGAAAATGTCTACTATTTTATATTTTTACTTCAAATAGGCACACAATGTAATTACTTGATGTCATTTGACAGATCGTTATGCATGGAATCTAAAGTTGGAGATTCCAAAGTTATGGTTTAGCTTTATTTAAGTACAGGTCTGACCATGTTCTATCGTTTTATGGTACTAATACTTCTAACATTTTGATATAAAGTGGTTACAATTTTCAAAATTAGAAATTCAATTTGATTGTAGAATTCAACATTACTTTTCAGTCAGAATTATATCTTTTATAGCTCAAATTATATTTAATAGAAATTTAAAGACATTTTTCTAATTTGGTTATTTTTAATTTTGGAAATTTGAAACTTTAACTTGCCTATTTAAGTATTTCTTTTAAATTTGTCAGGTTTAGAAGGCTACTTGAGTAACGTCCAATATAAATTATTAAAGTGTAAATTTTGAACATCTGTAATTCTAAAACGAAAGGATGGATTTGCAGCAATACGTAGTAGCTAAAGTTATATTAAACACTTTATTTATTAACTCTGCCCTTCGACTCTCTATATTTTGATGCACTACCTTTGGACTATTGGAAATAAATTCCATTATTGAACGAAAATCTGCATCTGTCAAAATATTTATTGTCTTTTGTAGTAAGAATGTACGCTGAAATATTTAAATACAGTTCATACTCTTACCATGAAATGTACCATACTGCCGATTGGACCAAGCCGTGATATGGATTCCTGCTTTTTCTTATGGGAAATTTCAATAATTTTCACATGAAGATATTTCAAAGACTGTCTTTTTAGGCTGCCGAAAATATTTTTACCTGCGCTTCTGTATATGAGTTTAGGGAAGTGAATTTTAATAACGTTTGTGGCAGTTCTTTCCAAAATGAAATGTGTTTATAGTCTAATGTACATCACAGGACACTATGGAAGCAAAGGTAAAATCTATAGTTCACTATGAATTTTGCCTAAAACAAGAGGTGACCAAGTCTACAAAACCAAACCGCTCGTTTTTTTAATTGAAGTGTTATTAACAGCAACAAATTGAAATATGCCTATCTTCCTCAGCTGTAAATATGGTAATAGTATCAATCTCGCGTATCGCATAAGTACTGTACAATAAAATTCTCAGTAATAATAGGACGAGAGGTCAAAATATTGCCGACAATAATTTTTGCGATTCAGATACGAGTTTCTGCTGCGACGAAAATAACGACGAGTGCTTGCACGAGTCGTTATTTTCTAAAGCAACAGAAACGAGACAATCTGAAAAGCAAAAATTGTCACATATAATATCATAAGAGCATTAATTCTTTCCGGAAATTTTTTTGAGTGCGTTCCAACAACGTCGTATTAATTTGCCCGTGCGGGACGCGAGGGCAAATTAGGACGTTGTTGGAATGCACGAATAATAATTTCCGGATATGAATTAATGCTCGAATGCAGATTCGGAAAGAAAATCGTAACGACACAAACCCTAAAAAGAAGCAATGTCTACCTACAAAAAATTTCCAAGAAATTTTTGTTGTTGTCTTGGTTACGACTCGTGAACTAATTTTTCTATTGGTCATTAATGAGTGTCGTACGATTTTCTGCAATATTTCGACCTAGAGTCCTATTCGTCTTGACAATTTAACTTTTCATTAAAAAATCGTTACAGAAAAAATTGTTGCTGAAATAAAGCTCCTCGAAATATTGTCACTACAATAATTGTTACAGAAAAAATTGTCGCTGAAATAAAGCTCCTCGAATTATTGTCACTAAAATAATCGTTCGATTGGTAGTTTATTTTTAAATTGAAGACAGCCATTGGTTGACAATGACATCAGTTAAATTGTCTTTTTAAATATATTTAATTAACTTTTACTTTTAATTTATCTTAATAGTATGGGAAAGCCCAAATGATTGACACGCCAGTGGTTTTGTTTTGTAGGGAGAAACCAATAATAATGATAAACAATGATATTTTTGCATATCTCATTCATGGCCCATGGAAAATCTGACACGGCAATCTAATTATTCTATTTGATAAATAAAATTTCCACATTTTAAATTTTTTGCCACATTATATTTTTTCAAGTCCTACAATCATCATTCAACATTTTTTGTTGGCTTCCGTGCGTCGAGATGGCGGGGGTATGACACGGGGCCCCCTTCTAGATCCGCTATTATACCATGATACTACATAAATAGTACTTGCTGTCTTTTTGCTGATACCAGATTTTCCAGATTCGTTGATAGTAACTATCTACTGAACAGTAATTGACTTTCGAGGTATATTTCCAAATAAAATGTTAATACCAAAATTACAATAGTTGAAAAGATAGATCAAAATGAAAAAGTAGATTTAAATTTATTTTTAAAATGTTTTACTTGTAACGCAAATTTGAAATAGAAAATTTGCGTTTTTCAACTGTGTAGCGTAAACGAAAATTGATAAGTTTGCTTATCCACAGCGACAGTTCTCAAAGTGTTATATACTTTCTCCCATTTAGCTGAATCGATATCTCCTACCGTTTTCAAGACCATACTGTACCGTTGCGGCCAACTCAAAGTGCACGGCAGATTTTTAGCTTGTAATACGATATTCTAATCATAGACGTCGAGTTTTGACGTTTACGTTTGTCATCAACTGTCATAGAACTGAAAACTCGGAAAATTCCCAGACATTTGTCAGAAGCAGAGAAAATACGAGCTATCGCAAAACTGGAAGAGAACTGGTCGCTGAGTCAAGTCGCAACAGATTTGCATGTGAGCAAGAGCTGCACTTTCAAAATTAAACATCGTTGGCAGCAGAGATCAATCATTTACCAATTGACGATTAAAGGTGTGTAGACCACAAAATTCAAGATTTGAGGAGCAATATTATATTCAATCCTTAAGGAGTAGTGGACGATTCTTTGTAAACGTATGGGGATGGATCAATGCTCACGGATCTGGGGCATGCTATAGAATTAATGGTCGACTGAATGCTGAAAATTATCGCAAAATTTTGCAAAATGTGATGCTGCCATCTGTAAGAGAGGTCTTTCCTAATCAATTTACTTTTCAACGGGCGAGATATTACCTAATTAGATAATTCAGCGGTGCGTCAAGGTTTGTTTTGGAGTGCACAGCGTGTTATCATATTAATGTGATATCCTCGACACAAAAAGGTTTTAGCACACGTGGCCTATAGTTTTATTGGACTCTGCTGTTACCGGTGTGCGTGAGTAGTTATCGCGAATCCTTTCTAATCCTTAACACGTCTCCCTTATCCTAACCTGTAATTGATAATTAATCAATTTTTCGTTGCAACTTTAGGCAACCCCTTTTACAGTAATGCAGATTATTGTTCTGTACAGTTAGTTGAATTTTAAAATGAACGAAATGGATTCTTCTGACTACAGGGGAACCCAATATTTCTCTCAAGTGCAGACAAATGAAAATCCAACAAAACAAATAAATCGCCCCTATGCAGAAATCGCTAAAACTGTCCAACCAAACGTTTTTCCAAGAAAACAACAAGCTATTATTCTTAATGCTGTCGACGATCTACAATTAAGTCACTATGTTAAAGCAGTAGGAAACATCATCGGTCCGACAAAAATTCTGTTTGCATCGCGTATGTCAAACAATCGCATATGTATTTATCTCTATAACGAGCAACTGGCTGAACATCTAGTAAATAATTATAGTAATGTAATAATTGACGGAAAATGTGTTGGTATCCGAAGGCTCATAACGCCATCCAAAAGAATTGTATTGTCGAATGTGTGCCCTTCAATTCCTCATAATGTCATTGAAGAAGAATTAGCTAAGATGGGATTAAAACTACTATCTCCTTTATCGTTTCTGAGAGCTAGCATAGAAGAAGACGAATACAGCCATGTATTGAGTTTTAGGCGACAAATTTATATACAACCAAACGAAGAAGTTAATCCTCCAGCATCATTTGTTATCAAGTTTGAAGATGTGCCGTATAGAATATTTATAACGTACGATGAAATAATTTGTTTTACATGTAAGGTCAAGGGTCACTTATCCCATAAGTGTCCAAGCTTAATTTCCCGACCCACAACATCCGCTGAAGGTAATGCAGAAACTATCTTGCAACCGACTAATATGGACGCTGAGACACATACCAACAAACGACCAGCTCAATCTGAAAATAGTTTTCCACCTTCGGACACAGTGGAAGATGTCGCAACCGGTCAAGACGAATCGTTTCTCCAGCCAACTACTCGCAAAGTGGAAAGTAACATCAGGAAAAAGAGAAGGAAAAGTCCATCTGTTGAAGAAAAATGTTCTATCAATGAAATGTTAGAGTCAGCTAAAAATGCAATCGAAACTCAAAATCCTCAATTCGTTTTAAGTTACGATCAAATCCTTCATTTCTTTGAAAATGTTCAAGGCTCTTCTGATCCGCTGAGTATTGCCCAGCAATATTCTAACGATGTACCGGCGTTGTTACATATGATGACTAAAATATATCCTCACTTAAACCACAGATCATTAAAATCAAGAATCTCCAGATTAAAGAAAAGGATTAAACTACAACTGGATTCGCAAAGCCTTGATAGTGAAACAGACGAAATGACAGATCAATCCTCCCAGCAATCAACTTATTAATACATTATAATCATCTTCTTTCTTCAATGGAATATAAATGGGTTCTATTCCCATCAAGAACAACTGCAATTTTTGATATCTGAAGAATTACCGTCAGTTATATGCGTTCAAGAATCTAACTTTAAGGAAAAAACCATAGTAAATTTAAAAAATTATAACCTTTATTATAAAAATAAATTAAGTGCAATTAGACAAAGTGGAGGAGTTGCTACTTATGTCCAAACTAAATATGAATCTCGGATTATACCTCTAACCACCAAACTAGAAGCTGTGGCAGTTAGAATTCAGTTTAAGCACGAAGTCACAATTTGTAATGTATATATTTCACACAGCACAGATATTAATAATAACGAATTGTTGGATTTGCTGAAACAGCTTCCAACGCCTTATATTTTATTAGGAGATTTTAACGCCCACAGTTTAATATGGGGATGTGAAAAAACCTGTTCTAGAGGTAAAATTGTAGAACACTTAGTGGAAACAACAAATCTTATATTACTCAACAATGGAGAAAAAACGAGGTTTAATTCCTACAACGGCAGCTCATCAGCTATAGATTTAACATTTTGCGATCCCTCATTGGCGCCTTTTCTTTGTTGGAATACTTATCCTTATCTATATGATAGTGACCATTATCCGATAAGACTTGAAAATAGTTTGGATATAAAAATTGAATCCTCTCTAACAGCACAAAGTTGGGACATATCTTCGGCTGACTGGTCATTATATGCAAAAGCTATTGAACAACGATTAGATAGGTTAGAACTAGCTAATGACGGGGAAGAAATGGCTGATATCTTTACAAATATCATTAAGGAAGCGGCAGGAGAATCCATTAGGAAAAAATCAGTACCACGTAAACGCCAACCATTACCATGGTGGAATAGTAAGTGCCATGAAGTAGTGAAACAAAGTAAAAAAGCATTCAACAAGGTAAAACGACACAATACATTAGAAAACTTATTGTATTTCAAGCAATGTCGAGCAAAAGCACGCCAAGTAATTAAAAACAGTAAAAAAGAGGCTTGGGAAAAGTATGTTTCCACAATAACGGAATCTACACCCAGCAGTCAGGTTTGGAATAAGATTAGAAAACTAAAGGGAAAATATAGCCCAGGTCCAACGTTAATAAGACATGATGGAAGATTTATAACATCTCAATCGCAACTTGCTGAACTTTTTGCCAATAAATATGAAAATGATTCGAAGACCAAAAATTTCGACAACGAATTTCAAAACTATAAACAACATTGTGAAAGTGAAGAAATTAAAACTAATAGCGAAAATACTCATCCCATTAATTATCCTTTCAGTATTAAAGAACTGAGAGATTGTCTTGAAAGCTGTGAGGACAGTAGTCCAGGACCTGATTGTATTCCTTACAGTTTCTTAAAGAATCTTCCAGAATCTGCAAAAAATCGTTTACTGGAAGTCTATAATACAATATGGGCCGCTCAGGAATTTCCTAGAAAGTGGAGGGAAGTAGAAATCATACCATTGCTCAAACCTAATAAACAACCGAACCAGATTAATTCATACAGGCCAATATCGCTATCCAGTACAATGTGCAAGTTGATGGAAAAAATAGTGAATAGGCGTCTAATGTGGTCTCTAGAAAAGAATTGCTTACTATACGAGCATCAGAGCGGTTTCCGGAATGCTAGATCAACAATAGACAATATCGTAAGCTTATCATCTGAAGTGCACGAAGCTTTTGTTAATAAACAAAAAGTAATGGCAGTTTTCCTCGATATTTCTAATGCCTTTAATATGACATGGAAATATGGAATCATCCGACAGCTGGTAGAGTGGGGTTTACAGGGTCACGTAGTGAGTTTTGTAAAACACTTTTTAAACGATCGATCCTTTTTTGTTAAGATTGGAACCTCAGTATCTTCTATTAGACAGCTGGAAAATGGAACCCCCCAAGGATCTATATTAAGCCCTACGTTATTCCTAATAGCTATAAATGGCATAGCAGAAAATATTAACTTCCCAGTGAAATGCAATCTGTATGCAGACGATGTTATACTTTATATTAAAGGCAAAAATCTATCGACAATGCAAAACTCTTTGCAAATAGCAATAAATATATTGGAAAACTGGTCTAGGACAACGGGTTTCAGTTTTTCTGCGGAAAAAACACAAAGCATAATTTTCTCCAAAAGAGAAAATAAGAAGGTGAAACAGCTTCGTTTACATGGATCTCTATTACAATATGTAAACAGAGTGAAGTTTCTAGGAATAATCTTCGACAAATCCCTTACCTGGAGATATCACATAGATTATGTAAAACAAGCAACTGCAAAGGGAATTTCACTACTGAAGGTCCTTTCAAATCACTACTGGGGAGCAGACACCGGACAGTTATTACACATCTACAGAAGCATAGTAAGATCAAGGATTGATTATGGACTCGTAGCATATTCAAACTGCAAAAAAACTCAGAGGAAAAGAATTGAAGTTATTGAAAATTCAGCGTTACGGATTGTGTTTGGCCTTTTTAGAACTACGCCTGTATCCAGTTTGTACTGTCTAGCAAACGAATTGCCTTTGCAATTCCGAATTCGCAAGCATTGCTTAACATATGCAGCTAGAATTGCAGCAAATCCCGACAATCCCGTTAATCAAAACGTTTTCTCTCATCGATATGAATCAGTGTATGCTACCAAGAAAAATATCCATCTTCCTTTGTATCAACGAATTAATTACTTTATTGCTGACATGAACCTTACAGTTCCAGATATCGCCCAAAATGAAAATAGTTTTGATTTTCCCTGGACTATCCCATTGCCACCAATAGATATTAGTTTATCTTCCTATCATAAATCTGAAACACACCTTTCTATTTTCCAAAAGCGTTTTCGTGAAATTCAAGAACGTTTTCGATGTCATTCCTTTATATATACGGACGCGTCAAAGTGCCAAGGTGGAGTAGGTGCAGCTGTAGTAGCCTCAAATAATGGTTACAAATACAAACTTTCGGAACTGTGTAGCATCTACACGGGAGAACTTTACGCTATACTGTACGCGCTTCAGATAATTTTGGAAAATCAAAAACAATATGTGGTATGTACCGATTCATTGAGTGCACTCCAATCGATTCAGCAACTATATTCCAAGAATACTCTAGTTAACAAAATACACTGGTGTTTAAACTTGCTTCAACCGAAGAGTGTTCAGTTTGTGTATGTTCCGTCACATGTGGGGCTCAAAGGTAATGAAGACGCCGACGAACTAGCACATCAAGCAGTGAACGAAGATTTAGCAATAACAAATAGGGAAATAACATGCCACGACTTAAAAAACTTCTTCAAACATAAAGTTGAACAGTTATGGCAGGATACCTGGTCGCAAAGTAACAGTAAATTAAAAGAAGTTATACCACATATAAACTGTAAGATAGTGCTGCCATCTCGGAGGAAGGATCAAGTTGTAATTTCAAGACTTCGAACAGGTCACACAAACCTAACTCACTGCTATCTTATAAAAAAGGAACACCCTCCACAATGCAATGAGTGCCAAACTCTACTCAATGTTAAACATTTTGTGATAGATTGTCCTAAGTACCATGAAGAAAGAAGAAAACACAACATTCCACCTACAGTGCAAGAAGCTCTAGCAGGTTCATTAGAAACTGTAACTAATGTTATTAATTTTCTAAATGAGATAGATATGTACCGACTGTTGTAGCATCTGTTGTTTATATTATATATTGTTGATTTTACTGTAAAAATAAAGAACACGCTAATGACCCTTCGTGGTCGATGCGTTAAATAAAAAAAAAAAAAAATTACCTAATTAATTAATTTTGTTTATGTTAACGTAATTGATAACATTATTTTCACAGGATAACTGTCCTATGCATACAGCAGGGGTTGTTCATTGATGGTTTGATGAGAATAATATAAATTTCTTACCATGGCCTGCAAAAAGTCCGGACTTGAATCCCATCACAAATTTTTGGGGCTATTTAACTAAAAAAATGTATACCAGGGATTTTGCACCAAATAAAACCGATGAATTATGGGAAAGAATAAGAAATGCTTGGAAGGAACTGAGAGAGGGATACAATATGGAAACATTGGTCAACTCTATGCGAAACAAACTGCAAAGCGTAGTAGCAATTGAATACTGATACATATTTATTAAATCCATATTATTATATAGTTTGCTTACTTCTGAAACTTTGCTAAAATACAAACATTAAAAAAGTAATACCTATTCTTATAACCACAAGCAACGCCACTGGAGAAACCCCCATTTAATAAGCCGAAAAATCGCAAAAATAACCATAGTAACAAAAAACCGTGCACTTTGAGGTGTCCGTAACAGTACATCTTCGACTCGCACAACCTGTAGATGTATTGGAGCTATTGCATGAGACCAAATTTAAGCAATAACGTCTGTTGGCAATTTCCATAGTAGTTTTGTTGGTTTGCTTCTGCGTTCATACGCAACTAAATACAAAACTGAGTAACTGTAAATTAATAAACCAATAATTGTATTTAAACATGCATAAATACAAATATATTATATAAACAACCAAAGTAGAAGTGACGCAGTTTCAATGGCGGAAAACCATTTTTATACGGCGCTGTCCACAGTTTTATTTCTTCGGAGTTTGGCAGCATCTTATTTGCTTGTCTTGCAATGGAGCAGCTACGGATGTCGAAATCCTTCGAATAATTTTGACGTTGCTGAGCCATTGGACAGTTTAATGAGGACCGTTTAGTTAGTAATATAGGGTTTTCCTATAGCGGCGATAGAACTTTAAAAGCTGATTGTACTCACCTTTGGATAGCTGAGCAGCCAATTTTGGCAAATCATCATTGAACGTTATACAGTTCAACAATGTATAGAAATAGGTCGTATTCATTACCAAAATTTTCATTCTGTTCGAATAACGTTCCGCGCATTACGTCCTGAAGTTTATGGTTTCTTAAACCTCAACTTGGCGAATTTTTCATAAAGACTTAGGTTTTATCTTTAAAAGGTTTAATTGACCCAAGACCTGAAGCCAAATGACCATTTTGAGAGTCGACAATGCGCTGATTGGGCCATGGAGCAGTTAGAAATCTATCCCGATTTTTACTCCAGGCGCGATATCGATGGGGACTTTTGAGACATTATTTGTAATGTCAAAATAAAGGTGTATGCTGCTTTTTTCCGCCTAATCTTACTGGACTATTTGGCAAAAACACCATTTTCAGCGACGGAGCCTATTTGTGGTTAAACAGGTTCGTAAACCAGTGTACGTTGTTGAAGTGTATAAGGTTCCATGATGATTTCCCAAAGTGGATTTGACGCTATCAAAACCTTGAAGGCTCAGCCGTTCCAAGGTGACTAAGATCAGTTTTTAAAGTTCTATCCCCGCTATTGAAAAACCCAATACTATATATTTTGTAACGTCAAGTTAAAACTACCCAGATTACAATTATTTTATTTAGAATTTCCCTACTTTAACACGTGAAAATAAATCTAAAATAGTACATTGTGTATCTAGGACGAAAAGCGTAAACATTCCCAGACGAATGTGAATACAGGAGCTATTGAAAAACCCATTATTAAATATTTTGTAACGTCAAGTTAAAAATACCCACATTACAATTATTTTATTTAGAATTTCCCTACCTTACCACGTGAAAATAAATCTAAAATAGTACACTGTGTATCTAGGACGAAAAGCGTAAACATTCCCAGACGATTGCGAATACAGGAGCTATTGAAAAACCCATTATTAAATATTTTGTAACGTCAAGTTAAAAATACCCACATTACAATTATTTTATTTAGAATTTCCCTACCTTACCACGTGAAAATAAATCTAAAATAGTACACTGTGTATCTAGGACGAAAAGCGTAAACATTCCCAGACGATTGCGAATACAGGAGCTATTGAAAAACACATTATTAAATATTTTGTAACGTCAAGTTAAAAATACCCACATTACAATTATTTTATTTAGAATTTCCCTACCTTACCACGTGAAAATAAATCTAAAATAGTACACTGTGTATCTAGGACGAAAAGCGTAAACATTCCCAGACGATTGCGAATACAGGAGCTATTGAAAAACCCATTATTAAATATTTTGTAACGTCTAGTTAAAAATACCCACATTACAATTATTTTATTTAGAGTTTCTCTACTTTACCACGTAAAAATAAATCTAAAATAGTACATTGTGTATCTAGGACGAAAGGCGTAACATTCCCAGACGACTGTGAATACAGGAATCTGGGAATGTTGCTTGTTGTCCAAGATACACCTACTATTTTGCCGCCAATCGATACGAGTAATTAAAAAAATTAGGAAATAGTACTCGAATATTCCCTGCCTAGGCCGGGAATATTATTCCTGTACAGTTGTATTGTAAATTACCTAGCAACGGATGATGTAATGGAATGTTTGACTTTGCTCAACAACATTTTGTTAATAATATGACAGTTCTAGTACGATTGGCGAAAAATTGTTTTCTTCAACGTTTGATTGGTCAATTGCTTACCAACTTGTTAGTAAAACTTTAACTGTAGAAAACTTAAAAAAGTAATGAAATTTGATACGGAGACTACTCTTTAGTTCCTTTAATAAGTGAAATTCGCATGCCCTAAAACTTAATAGTTATATTACATCTCAAGGTGGAAAGTGTTTCATTACACGTCGAGGTTAACTTTATCTCGAGATAGAAATGAAACTTCTCACCGTGGTATGTACACTATTTTATTCTAAACCATAAATGGTAAAATTCATTTCACGGTTCTTCAAAACTGACGTTAAGCAAATAATAATACGGTGCGTCGAAAATCTGTTGACATGACAGCGGTCGGGAATGGATAACTTCCCACCCGCTGTCAAGGTAATCTACTTGCCGCCTGGGGTGGGAAGTAAAAGTTTGTAATGGCTCATTTTCCAACTTTTTAAAAGCCAGTAATGACCTTATTACATAATATATGCTTGTGAAGAAACATATAAAACATCTGGGCTACTGAAAATTTCGAAAACAAAGGAATCTTAAAATGCTGCTGTATTGTAGATAGATAGCGATATAATGGACGCATCGTTTAATTATTTTTAAAAGAGAAATAAGGATATGTGTTAAACTCTGGTGTTCGAATTGATAATACCTAAAGCTGGAAATGCATTAATCATGTGTTGAAAAGCGATTTAAATAGTAAGAAATCAATATTGGTTTTCCACAGTTAAATCTAATGAGTGCATCATCAAGAGAACTGCAGGAAGTATCTTGAAGTACAACTTCAATGCTATTGCGTATTTCCTTATTTGTCGCAGAACTTAAATATAGTACTTCGAACAGCTTTTAAAGTAAGAGTATTAGGAAATTCATAATGAAATACTTATCGTAGATCAACATAATTATGGAACAAGCTACAATCAACGATTCAAATCGGTTCAACAGGCTTGGTCATACTCATCTTTGAACGATTCGAAAAACGAGAAAGGAATTATGATGTCGTCAACTTTAAACAGGCATTATTTTATTATTATGGCTCGCAAGGATATTACGTACCTTATTAACTTTAATTAATATACCAAAGCAAACACAATATGTAAATTTCGTTATTAGCTTCCGAGCCATTTAATTTTATTATCGTTTTTACAAAAGCTCGCACATGTGAAAGAGCGTTATTCGAACGCGAGCTGGAAAAGGGAACAACCTTTATAGATTTATAAAATATGCTGGGTCGGCACTTTCCCCGTCCTTCGTCCAGTTTCCCAAGTCCGTTCTTTGAACGTACGCTATCCGTGCGCGTCCATCTCCACGTGAACCCCATCATATCCGTTTGCCGACATCGGTATTATCCACAACAGATAAGTGGCGTCTGTGTGCTCTGCTTTCATTAATATGCATAAATTGACATTGTTCGAGTCAACTTGTATAGTACGACCCGATATTAATGCAAAAAACTTTTGAATGTTAATGTGTTGACACGAATTCGATGAATATTAGAAGGGCGGCTGGGAACGCGCGCTCTGATCTACACGCGGGCATATTTGAACATGGAAATCGTTATGGACTTGTGATGTTTGAATTGCTTTTGTGGCTGACCAGAATTTCGGCCAAAGATTATGGGGCGTATTTATGGCGTTTGCATTCTGCGGCTCTGTTTGATAATAGCGACCCTGCGTATAGGACTGCGGTCAAGTCCACTTTAACACATGCACTGCGAAGTGTGAAGCAATTTCCAGATAAGGGACGCCCATAAACATTGTCGCCCTTTGAATGCGCGTTACGTTCCGCTTTTCCCGGAAAATTTTGTTTTTACGCTATAATAATGTCTGGAGCTTTTTTGTGGCCTTCTAATTCGCGATGCTTTGTTCGGTGTTCCGCCACGCTAAACAATTAAAAACATTGATAAAGTGGACCTTTCCGGGATCATCCATTCCAGTAATCGACGCAAAGAAATTATTGCAGTAAAACAAATTTATATTCTATAGTGTAGCTATTTGCGTCAGCCCTTAAACCATTTATCTATTATTTCATACTTTCTTTAGGGAAAAGTAGCTTAACATAATAAATATAAAAGGTGATATTATCAGTTCGTAATCACAAAGAGAGTTAGTAAAATGTTAAAAATTATTAGTCAAAATTCAGGACAAGGAAAATGTCAAAATGTTTAAATAAAAGGTCTTTGTCGATATTTTGATACTACTATTGTTTTTAATGTAATTTATCTACTCCTGTGGGATAAGTAACTCATTACGTCACTGATTTGACACTATTTCCGTTAGGTAATGAAGCTCATTACACCACTCAGTTATGTAATGGCATCATTACCTAACTGAGTTGTGTACTGACTTTATTACCTATCTGAAATAGCGTCAAATTAATGACATAATGACATTTGCATACTAAAATATTTTTGAAAATGACATCTGACATTTCTCTTAATGCACTTTTCTCAATTTTAGGCAGTTCTATATAAAATTTTGTACAATACATGTGTGATAATGCATCATTAATACACTTGTGTGCTTACATAACTCGTGCTACGCACTATTTTGTAGCTTTCACACATGTGTATTAATGATGCTCTTATCCCACTTGTATAGCAAATAACTATTACAATAGTCCAAAATTATGTTTTTTAATGACACGTGATAGTTATTGTAACAATATTAACAATGAAGATATTTGAAATTAGCTCCCACATTGTCTTTTGTCTTAAATGCTATTTTAAATTAATATTGAATTGCTTTTATTTAAATTAATTTATTTATTAGCTTCACAAACATAAATTTGAGATCAAAAGACAAAAACCTGTAAATATAGTAAATATAGTAACAGTTACAGAGCAATACCTTCGTTGTAATGCATTTTTGGATCTAGGTTAATCAGGATCTTATTATGTTTAATAAAGCTGTATTTATGCTTTGAAGTAACCCCACTTGAGCTTAATACTGAATAAAACCATCAATTCGGTACCTGTGTATTCGTTTACCACATCAATGCCGTAGATGTCTTTTTTTCCAGGAGATACTTCCAATTGTATCGCTGGACTAGACAGTCTGATGACCCTATATGGAACCGATACAGGAACGAGCGAACGTCGTACTCAGTCAGAACTTCTGCCAGCGACACCATACATTCGCAGACGATCTCCACCAATTAACTCCGTTTTTACTCAACCACCTATAATACTTATGGGTAATGTGTTAAAGTATGTCTACTGACATTATATTCACAACCCTTAATTTAACTAAAACACTATTTAACTTGATTGCTGGGTTTTATTAAGTTAACATTTGAAAAACCAACCTCAATATAAAATTTTTACTTGTTTGAGGTCATATCTTTATATTGTTATTTTTAACTCTTCCTTATTACCTAGTAACTGACATATTTATTTTACAATCACTTAATACGAAATTCCATTTTAATTTTTTGCAAATGTCAATAAATTTGACACTTGTTCACTTTCTTGTAAAGCAATGATTAGCATTCATTTCCAGTTACTAGTTTTTCAAATGAAAACCTGCTCCATCGTTATAGTCAATCCTGTCGATCTAAACCCATTTAACTTTTATATTAACACTAGCGGACCCGACAGACGTTGTCCTGCCCGCTGCTTGCTATTAGCGGACCCGACAGACGTTGTTCTGCCCGCTGCCTGCTATTAGCGGGTTCAGCAAACTTTTTTTCGATTTTCGATTGTTTTCATTTTAAAACATATTGGGGGGTGGTGGGGGGGGGGTGAAATTTTGAGGTTATATGTTCTGATATGCGAGAAATCTTTTAAAAATTAAAACAAAGAAATTCGTCAAAAATTTAAAAAAATCCTAGAACCCGATTGCAGCGCCACCTACCAAGTCCAATTGTGAATCTAAACCATCCAGGGACCCACTCAAACACACACAAAAAATTTCATCAAAGTCGGTCCAGCCGTTTAGGAGGAGTTCAGTGACATACACACGTACAGAAGAATTATATATATAAAGATAATTACGATGTATAATTTTATTACACAACTTTTATTTTCTCTAATAAAAGATGTAAGTTTAGAGAAATGATAACTAAGATAATTTTCAGCTAAAGCTGTCAATAGTTACAGTTCTTGCTAGTTCGACAGCAATAAAGAATAGTAGCACATAAAAATTTACACGCAAAACATTTCAAAGGCAACTAGATGTATCTCTTTTTAAATCACCCTGTATATATTTTTATTATAGTTAACTTTAGTAATATAGAAATTATGAGAATTATTTTTTATTAATGCAGAGCGAGTAGACCATGAAATTGAGAAACAGAACCCAATAGAAGAATTGTTGCATTTTTCACTTCGAATGCAGCTCGAAAATCAAAAGAGATATTCGACTTCTGACCACCATGCTGTTGACCTAGAACAGTTGACCTCATAATGTGCAAACTATTTTCTTCTAGCTGTAATGATAAAGAAGATGTTTATTTAATCCCACCCTGCACAATCGCGATCGAAAGTTAAAAATAAAAAAAATATATCCACCCTCCAAGTTCTTTATGAACATTTGACAAAAGTGTAGATGCCTTTGAAACTGAAGTAAAAAAATACAACTTTGTATCTTGAAAAAAATGCAATACCGTAGGTTTAACAAGTTTACAGAGAGCTATGCACTTATGTCTTTGGTTCCTTTCATGCTTTCATGTTGGATTCCCTAACGCATCGGTTCTCAACCTTTTTCTCTGCGGTACATTAGGAACTTTTAAATTGTTCGTGATAATAAACTATCCGAAAATGTTCAATTTTTAAGTATATATTCAATACTACAAGTAAGTAAAGTCTAGAGATCCTGTATATAGTTTACTAAGAGTTGGGCAAATAGCCTGATTTGACATACATTTGTGATCAAAATTAGACGTTTGACATATGCCGAACAAAGATGTTATGAGAACCAATTTTACTAGTTTTCTTTTGATGAGTTTTCAGAGCATTGGCCATTCTTAGGATCTCTAGAATCGACTATTAGGAGTATAGGGCCAACCTAGTTAGAATTTAGATTTGCATGTGGGAAACCATCGCATCGGTCGTAACATGTTACAAAATATGCAAAAAACGGCACTTTTATCACAGATGCCTTGTAAAAATTGATCCAAACCAATCAAAATGTATCATTCTGTTTGCCCAACTCTTAGTAACCTATATACAGGATCTCTAGTAAAGTTACACATTACCTTTTTTTCTGTGACGTCAGAAATAACAAAACATAGCGTTTAAAACGTATGTCTTCTATTACCATGAGATAAAACAAAATGATTCTGAGCAGGCCTTGATATGTGTTATACGTTTGGCAGTACTGAAGTGTATTGTCAGTCTATGTCAAATTCGACATTAAAAGGTTAGGTTTTGTTTGCTGTTTGACACCGACTGACGTAAAACTTAACCTGCAAATCTCGAATTTGACATAGACTGACAATACACGTCAGTACTGCCAAACATATAACACATATCAAGGCCTGCTCAGAATCATTTTGTTTTTGATCTCACGGTATTACAGTGAAATTCAAAAAGATTATTTATATCATAGGTAGTAGACTTCAGAAAGAATGTAATATCACAGACACAGAGTGGGTGCGTTCAGCCGGCATAGCGCTGAGGTAGCGATTGCGTTGAACACTTCGCTGACCGACAGCGCTTCGGTTTCGCTTCGGCAGCAGTCGCCATTTTTGGGAGCGAATTTATTTTCGCTCCATTTCCGCTTTATTTCCGCTTGACCAGTTAGCAGAAGACGGTGTTTGGGTTTACTTCTAATTATAACCTAGAAAGGCGCGAATTTTTTAAAAGCATGGATTCTGAAACGACTGCAGTTTAATGTTAAGAAATTAAAATGACCATTTTCTCAAAATCAGTAGTTCCTTGAAATTATTGAAACAAATAGCCACTGAAATGTGATACAAAAGTAGTAATTAAAAAAATCAGTCTAATTTTGACAAGAGTTAAATGCTCAAACTCAAAATTCTTCATGAGGCCCATTCTCATTCTCATTATTTTCTTTCAAATTTAAATGGAAATTTTGCAGCTCTTGTCCTGGCAAAAATACGTCACTACGCAATCACAACATAACTGACGTTTCTGTTTGTAAACATAGCGCTCGCTAGCCAAGGTCGTTCAGCCGTTCGCACTAAATTTTTTATAAGTACAGTTATATGTAGGTAGATATACTTTGTACATACTTCTCGTATTTTTATTATTTTTCCTAATTTTTTTGTCATTGTTCCTGCGTATTAATAAAATTTAAATACAATGTTTTCGCATTTTTAATATCGCCCCGATATACATAGTATACCTATTATCAAAATTATGGAATAAGTGCGGCCCCCCTTCACTTCATTTTGTCACTATGTGGCCCTTGCCTGCCAAAAGGTTGCCGACCGCTGAGGGATGCTCTCAATAACACATTATTCAAACTAAGACATTTTTGACTTATGTAATTCGACGTTTCTCCTTCTCGAAGTCCATAATGCTTAAAATAAGATTTTAGGCTTGCTCACTTTCTTGTTATTACGGGTTATTTTACCGCCATTTTGGACAAATGTCACATTGACAGCACATAAGACAAGCCATATTTAAAGCGGAACTGACCAAAAACTGCAGATTTTTTGTTTCTTTCAGTTCCTTATTGTTAAAGAGAGAAAAGTATGACGTCACAGAAAAAGGGTAATGTGTAGGCCTTATAATATACTGACCGTCTAAAACTCATTTTCTAATTTGGGAACCAATGAAGATACTCTTCTTGATTTTGATTTAAAATCCAGTACACCATGAAAAAAGTAAGTCATGTCTAAGATGGTTTCATACAATCAGTAAATAATATTCTAATGTCAATCAGCTTTCAAGTAATGACAGTTTATCTGCAAACTGTACAGGGTTATTCATTATAAATTACCCACCCCTTATCATCGTTATTATTGTCTATAGAAAAAAAAGTTTTAAATAAAAGTTGTGTGGTTATCACTGAATTTTGTTTAAATGCTATCAAAAGTACAGTGGCGTACAGGTTTAAGGGGATACAAAAAAGTAATATATTTTTTTAAATGGAACACCCTGTATATTATTAAATTTTTGGAATGATCTTTTTCTCCTGATTTCAAAAATATATTATATGTTACCCCTATATTATACCGTTTTTGAGTTATTAACCGTCGAATATCTTAGTTAAAGTAGTTACTGTAAATATGGAAAAGTTAACATTATTAAAGTAAGCTATGAAAATGACAACTAATGTTTGATAAGTGACATTTATTTAATGAAATAATCAAAATAGTTTACAGTGAGGAAGAAAAAGTCCAAATATTTACTTGTTATACTATACAAAATAATAATAAATAATAATATTCGACGTTTAATAACTCAAAAACGGTATAAGGTAGGGGTAACATATGGTATATTTTTGAAATCAGGAAAGAAAGATCATTCCAAAAATTTAATAATATACAGGGTGTTCCATTTAAAATAATATATTACTTTTTTGTATCCCCTTAATTATGCACGCCACTGTACTTTTGATAGCATTTTAACAAAATTCAGTTATAACCACATAACTTATTTAAAACTTTTTTTTCTATAGACAATAATAACGATGATAAGGGGTGGGTAATTTATAATGAATAACCCTGTACATGTAACTGTTTTGTTAAGGCATTGTAACATTGTGCATGTTTTAAGTAGGAACTAGTTGAGTTTCTAAAACCGTATAGTAGCATAGAAAATATTGAAAAACGTATATGTCTTCCAAACTTCCCAATGCATCTGTGAAATTTGAAGGTTGCTGTCGAAGTGTCACTGAATGACAATTAAACAGTAATTTTATGAATTAAATTACGAAGTGACTTACTGTTCTCAATGCTGGCCTGATTTTAAATAGCTTTCCAATTTCTGGTTGGAATACTATACAAAATATGTCGGGTCTGTTTATACACTTTCTGGTTGCCATACTAAAATGAAACTTACACATAGTGAGAGCTAGCGACTGTTTTTACAGGAGTACTGCTACCGTGTAACGGATATAACCTTATGTAGGCTCCGTAGTTGAATGGACTGTGCAAACAAGTGACTGCATGCGCAGGCAAGTTTCAAAAGGCACATATTCAATAATTATTACGAATATAGGGGTATAAAACTTATAAACCTTTACAGAAACTGTGGTTACGTGCCCATTTACGTAATATTTTGTTAATGAATTTTGAAAAATCTTTACGTGATGAAAACAAACGGACTTCGGTTTAATAATCAATAAACACGCATGAATAACTGGCACATGTTTTTACTCAAACCCCACATACACTGTAAACCAGTATTATTGAGGTAGAGGCCCTGCCTGACAGCTGACGCTCCATTCCCCATAATGCACCGTGGTGCGGCATGTGATTTTGATTTCGTACTTTGAATTTAAATTTAATCTAAAAATTTTATAAAACCGAAATATGGAAGAAAAAACCTATAAGTTTTCGTTTCTGGATATGAAACTTCATAAATATTTCTTATAACTTTATAGGTCGATAGCAAACTTGATCTTCGATATTTTATACCTTAATGCATGCATATATGGATAAGTGCTACTTCTAGGGCCGGTTGCAGAAAGCAATGTTAAGTCTGGTGTTAGCTAACATCGCGTCAAAGTGAACAAAATCGCATCAAATTTTGTTTACTAATGTATTAGTTACCATAAAGATTTGAGATTTGATTCGTTTTTGTTCACTTTGACGCGATGTTAGCTAACACGAGAGTTAACATTGCTTTCTGCAACCGGACCTTAAAGTAGTAATTTTGAAAATGACACCACTTCAAAATTCGCGCGAAAATGATGTCAAGACTGTTCGATCACATTTATAAATAATGATCTGACAAAATCAGAAAGAGAAATAGGCAAACAAATCAGAATTAGAGCGGCAGATGAGAGAAGACAGGGAAAGGCTACTAGAGTTGGATATCAGAAACTAACAATAGACGGAAAAGAATGGATATGGAATATAGAAAAGGGCGCATTAGAAGAATCGAATAATAACAGTTATAACGGTTTAAAAAACTACATGTAATACAACCCGGCGACTACAAGATGATGAAAATGGCAAACGAAAAGGACACGCAAATAGGAAATAAGGAAAAGAAACACAATAACGAAAAAAAGATAATAAATTTTGCGAATTGGCACTTGGAATATAAGAAGTATAAATGGAAAGGAACAAGAACTTATACAAGAATTTGAGGAGACACAATTAGATTTCTAAGCAATTACAGAAACAAAGAAAAAAGGACAAGGCACTATGACAATGGAGAGAGACCATCTATTAATATAAAATGGCGTAAACTCAGAAGAAAGAGCAGCAGAAGGAGTAGGCTGCATAATTAAAAAAGAATATGTAGGAAATCTAAATAATTGGGAATTTATATCTTCGAGGATATTAAAAGTAGAAATACAACTAGAATGTCAAAACAAAACAACCTAATAATAACGAATACCTTTTATATGCATAAAAACATACACAAGTACACAAGAAAAGCGGCAGGAAGAAAAGAGAAATCTATAATAGACTATGTAATCATTAACAGAACACACAGAAAAGAAATAGAAGACGTAAAAGTAAGAAGGGGACCCGAGATTTACAGCGATCACTATTTAGTAATAGCAAAAGTGCGAATCAACACAATGAAAAAACAGAATATCGAAGAGATGAATTATACAGCAAAAACAAATGAAGTAATAAAATCGTATAAATTACAAGAGACAGAATACGAAGACAAATTCAGACTACAAATAGAAAAAGGAATGAGAAAGAAGACAGAGAGGTGGGACAGAGTAGAATTTGAGGAGTTGTGGAAGAGCTTCAAAGGGATAGTACTGAAAGTGGCAAAGGAAACTTGTGAAGTGGTACTAACGAATAAAAGAAAGAAACAAACAAGATGGTGGAATGAAACAATAAAAGAACAAGTAAGAATTAAAAAAGAAAAATGGAAGAGATATCTAGCTAATAAAACGGAAGATAGTTATGCAACATATAAACAAAACGCATAATGGTAAAAGAGATGGTATTACAAGCCAAACAACAAACGTGGGAAGAATTTGGTAAGAAAATGGAAAATGACAGTAAAAAAACCAAAAATGAAAATAAATATAACTAAAACGAAAATACTGGTAATAAGTAAAGAAAATAAAAATATAAACATAAAAATAAATCAGCAAAATATAGAACAAGTGGATGTATTTAAGTATTTAGGGGTGCCCATTAACAGAGAAGGAAACATAGAAAACGAAGTGACCGAAAGAATTAACAGTGCAACAAGAGTTTATCACAGTTTAAGTAACTCCTTCATATGTGAAAATGAGGTCAGCAGAAAAACTAAAATGACTGTATATAAAACAGTATTCAGGCCCATTTTAACATATGGAAGCGAGTGTTGGAAACTAACGAACACAATGAAGAGTAAAATCCAAACTATTGACATGAAATACTTGAGAAAAGTCAGAGCAATAACGAGAAGAGACAGAATCCGAAACGATACAGTTAGAGAAGAATTAGAAATTGAGTCAATATTCGACATTATCGAGAGACAACAGTTGAGATGGTTCGGACAGGATGGATAAAAACAGACAAGTGAAGAACATATGGGAAGCAGCGGTTCAAAAAAGTAAAAAGAGAGGAAGACTCAAGAAAACGTGGAATGACGAAGTGGCAATGATATTGAAAAAGAGAAATAAAACATGGACAGAAGCCAAGAAATTAACACTGAATAAAATGATTGGAGGAAATTTTTAGACTTAGACCGTAGGTCGGTTTTTATTTTCAAAAAAGTACGAAAAAGTAAAGTTTTAATTAAATCGTGTAATTAGCGAATCCTACATGTTCATATACCATTATCACAGCTAGAGATGGGCGCGTGAGTGAATTTTCGCTCACGTCACGCACGTTTCACGCTTGCTTTAAACAGTCAAGTTCACGCACGTTCACGCTCACGTTCACTCACGTTCACGGCGTGACACGCCACTCACGACGTGACACGCAGCTTTTATTTCAAAATTTAAATTCAGATAGAACATGTTCAAATTTAAAACCAATGAAAAAACCCTAAAGAGAACTAAAAATATGTTTTGCACCTGACATAATTTACGTGGTATGTTGCAATCAGCATAGTTGATATAAAAAGAAAAAAATTAAAATTGACTACAATAACTTCGACAAGGGATAAATACTGATTTCTCGCAAATATATTTCTTGCAGCTGTCTTCACAGACATTACTTTTAATACTAAAAGCTGTCATTGGAATTGACGTTTCCCTTATTGGTATGAGTACAGAAGGTATATGTTGCTAGGCAACACTTTTAATTCGTAGGTTTGAAAGTACTTTTACGTACAAGGATCTATATTTTCAGTGTTAAGTCGAGTATACAAAACAAAACATTAGGTACTTTTCTAAAAATAGGTTCTTCTACACATCTACACAATAAATTTTTGGTTTAATAGTAAAACGAAATTAACATTTTCAGCGTTAGCCAAGTATAAAACACATACCATTACTTTTATTAGAATAATAAGTTCATCTACACATCTACACTTTAAAATGTTGATTTAAAAATAATATGTAATCAACATTTTCAGCGTTAAGTCGAATTCTGCGCTCTTCTAAAATTCGCCCAGCTGTAGAAAATGCTCTTTCACTTGTAGCGGAACTTGCCGGTATATTTAAAATTTCTCAAGTTTTTTTACCAGTGGCGTATTTACACTGTTTTTCCAAAATCCTAAAATGTCATCTACATTTCCGAATTTTAATTTAACATACTAATTTAGTTCTGTTTCGACATCATCCTAATTACATGTGTCATCGTCAGAGCTATCTCTAAGTGTAGAAAGATAAGAATCTGATGCTGATGTACCAGTTTTGAGTCGTTTGCTATGTATTTCATCATTATCATCTATATTTTTTTTGCATTATAATCTTCTCTTTTATGTGAAGGTATGAACTTTAAGTATTTATAATTAGGGTCCAAAAATAAAGCCACATAATGTAACTTGTTTGGCACAATTTGTGATTTGATGAATTTAAAAGTTGCTGCACCCTGCAGTTTTTTATTCGTTATTAAATATTTAACGTGAAATTAACGTGAAACGTGAATCACGCCTTGGAAATTTTCACTCACGTTCACTCACGTTCACGTCACGATTTTCAAATATTAGTCACGTTCACGACGTGACACGCCGTGACACGACGTGACACGCCGTGACACGACGTGACACGACTGTTTTCACGTCACGCGCCCATCCCTAATCACAGCGCCTTATTCAACGAAGCATTGTGGGTCAGTGGTAGAATGATCGCCTTCCACGTGGGCGGCCCGGGTTCGATTCCCGGCCGATGCATCCTTTTTAAAATTTATATTAATGAGTCCCTCTTAAATTAGCGAACCGAAGCGTAGCTCGGGCGATTCACTAATATTATTAATAATATCCTAGATGGCCCAGGCAAATCTTTTCATGTGTAACAGTGCAAATTGTAAATTTAAAAAACATGGTTCCCTCTCCCTTCCCCGCAGTGAGGGTTTTGGCTTTATAAACGTCAAATACATTTGTCTAGGGATTTATACAAAAAGTACGTACTGTATTCAAGCTTGTAACTAATTTACATAAAAAATGTTTGTTTAGTAAAGCAAAATGACAGCTGATCATATTGTTTGTGGTACATACTGAGTCACACAGGTAAAGATCTGAAAATTTTTATGATACAACCATATAACTATATATCCCACGGTCTTACGAAATTCAAGAAAAAAGTTTATAATAAAGACAGGCACGTCTAATATACTTATACATTGGGGAAAGCGATATATAATATAGTTATTTGCCCATTCGCCGTCGATTTGATGTAAATTTTACTAATTTAAATAATTGTAATATTTATATTACACGCGACAAAGAGTAATAATAAAAATATGTTGTTCTCATTGAAACTTTTTTAATTCGCTAGTGAATGAAAACATTTTTATTTCATTTGTGAATAATATACTATTTATGAAGGTTGTTATAGAGTTAATAATGTCTCTTTAAACTGTCAAAATTGAATAAATAAATACAACTGTGGGAATTAATAATTTCTATCTTGAATCGAAGCTAAATACGACGGCTGTTTTGTTAATTGTAATAGCAGGCCATGAATGCCAATAAAAAATGTATAAATGGAAAGCTTCCAGTTACAGCCTTGAGAGGTTGGCGTTACAGCGTATATGGGGAGAACATTTGTTCACTTTTATAAGTGTTTTGTTATCCATTAGATATTACGAAAGTGTCTGGGAATGCTTTTTAGACAAGGAATTTTTATTAATAGAAAAGAAGTTTGGCAATCCAAAGTCTCAAAAATGTAGTGGCAGCATAGTCCTTCTTTGTCCACAGTTAGTTACTGGTTCCATGAATTTAAACGTGTACGGGGTTCGTTAGAATATGAACTGAGATCTGGACGATTTCCATTAGTTGTTTGTGTTGAAAAAGTTAGTGCTACCGAAATCGGAATATAACTCGTAGAGCGATTCAATAAGAACTAGGTATTGGATCATTAGCAAACCTGATAAGAGATTTCTTGACGAAAATGCGGCTGTTGGTGAATTTGAGCGGATCTGACGACTACAAAACAAATTCTTGGCCTGTTTCAAGAAGTGGTTTTAAAAAATAAACAAATACACCATATGTTCAAAAAGAAATTACCTAAGGGTTGGCCATGGAGAATAAAACTAATGTCAACAGTAAGCTTTAGAGATAGAAAACTTTATAATTTCTATATCAGACTATAATATAAACATATGACAACAACAAGAATGACAGTTAGTTTCCAGGGCCAACCGTTATGTAATTTCTTTTTGAACACACCGTATTATGCATAAGAGGGGATATTTTGAAAAATGATAAAAACATTTTCTTTAAAAGGTCAAAATTTGATATGCTTTATAATAATAGATCATACTTACTACTTACGACAAAGTTATGAAATACGGATGGGGCCATAATTATATATAACAGCAATGAGATAACATGAATAACAAAATAGAATGTTTGAGTGAGAAAGAGATGGCCATACGAAAAAATTATTTTAGTAGGCATGTTTAGTTAACAAATGTCAATTAAATTAAGCATCAAGCCTTCTCGAATATTTGCTACTATGTTTATCTCTTTCTTACTCAAGCAATACGAGTTATTTTCTTGTTCATGTTATCTCATTGCTGTTATATACCGATGGGGCCACAATTATATATAACAGCAATGAGATAACATGAACAAGAAAATAACTCGTATTGCTTGAGTAAGAAAGAGATAAACATAGTAGCAAATATTCGAGAAGGCTTATGCTTAATTTAATTATGACATTTGTCAACTAAACATGCCTACTAAAATAATTTTTTCGTATGGCCATCTCTTTCTTACTCAAGCATTCTATTTTGTTATTCATGTTATCTTATTGCTGTTATATACCGGGTGTCCGTTCTCAAAGTCGAACATAGGCGATTAACATTGTATTGAACGTTTTTGCCGATTCCTGTTCGCCAATCACACTTACAGGGAAGGTAATGGTATCAATAGAAAGATAAAATTATTACGCATCAAATGATACCAATAATAATATTTAAGATGCGATTTTTATTTTAAAATACGCATTTAAAACTTAGGAATTGTTTAATATGCCATGCCTTGCTTTTCAATTTCGATAGCATTTGTCAAAAAAATTGGTAATTAGTTGGCGTCAATCAGGTATTTTCTGTCAACGTCTGTTAAAATTATCTACAGAACAATGAATTATTTCAATGAAGAACGAGTGAATACATTAACGTTAATTGCCTATGTTCGACTTTGAGAATGGACACCCGGTATAATTATGGCCCCATCCGTATAATTGTGGCCCCATCGGTATAATAATATTAATTTTGGAATTCAATGTCTAGCTAGGTGTGCGTATAATAGCAAGGCGGTCTATATTGTTCCAGGCCATGACACTGGGCCTATAAAGTGACCTTTGGAATGGCCTATCACAATCTGACAACATGGTTGTGTCAACCTTTAAGAAAAAAATACTAGTTTTGATCACTAAATGAACAATCTGTCAGTGCACTATCCCTGTCATTGTGATTTCAATTCAATTTCAATTTATTTATCGAAATGAAAAACAATACAAAATACAAAATGAAATACATCTAGAAATGCAAAATAAAGTACATCTAGTAGTTAATAATATATAATATAGATAAAATAAAAAATATAGAATATATGGTTGTGGTCTTAGTCTAAGCAGAGCTTGTGTACTAAGGCCATCAATCAGAATTAGAACAAAAAAAAAACAGAATAGAAGAAGAAGTGGAGGGTAGCACAGCGGACGAGAATTAAAATTACTTTTGCGATTTATTTGTCTAACAAATAATTTATGTAACAAATGATTAGAGAACTCTGTGTAATTATTTAATCAATTAACAGCCAGTCTTATAAAGGTCACTAATCTGACGTTAACTTTAATTCGCTGTTAAAGTAAACAAAAGCGCATCAAAATTTGTTTACTAATGAATAATATGTCATAAGCACTGACATTTTGATGCGCTTTTGTTTATTTTAACAGCAGATTAAAGTTAACGTCAGATTAATGGTCTTTATAAGACCGGCAGTAAATCTAATAAAAATTTGAGGTTATTAATTAATAATTCAGTAGTAAGTTTTTTTCGAAAGAGGCGTACTGAGTTTATTTGTATCAAATTTCTTGGCAAAATATTATAGAAACGCGGAGCCAGGTAAGTTGCACTTCTTGTTCCAATTGTTTTTTGAGCATTTTCAGTAGCTACGTGTTCTTTTGAAACATTTCTTGTGACATAACCATGGCAAACGAATTGTTTCGGTTGGACGTGATATCTGCAAGTAACAGAAATCATGTATAGCTGCCTTATAGAACATACACGCGCTTCTGTATACAATAATCTTGTTTCATAAAGCGATGGCTTGGCTAACATAATTTTTAAAAGAGTATTGTGTACAACAGCCAGAGGTTTTAACGTTGTCTTGTACACCCCTCCCCATCCAATAATTCCATATTTTAGAACGGACTGTACAAGGCCATAGTATATAGTTTTTAGTTCTTTTAAGTTTAAAAATGAACGAATTTGTTTAAAAAGGTAAAACAATTTTCTTAGTTTTTGAGCAAGATTAGTTATGTGAATATCCCATTTTAAATAACTATCAATAATTACACCTAAGTACTTAGCACTCGAAAATAATTTAAGTTCAAATTTTGAATTAGCGATTTTTATTGTACTATACGGAGGTAGATTAGCTTTATATGATGTAAAACGGACGCAAGTTGTTTTTTCAATATTTAAGGTAAGCAAATTCTTATCAAGCCAATTAATTACCTTTTCCATTTCCGTGCTTATAGTATGATAAAGATTTTGCCAACTATTAGATGTAAAGTATAGAACTGTATCATCAGCATATGCATTTATTTTATAATCTTTGCTTATATTTAACAAATAGTTTATGTACAAAATAAACAAAACGGGACCCAGTACACTGCCTTGGGGAACACCGTAATTGCATATGAGTTTGTCGCTATAAGTAGTTCCAATCTTTACTTGCTGCTTTCTATCGGAGAGATACGATTTAAATAAATTATATCCAACTCCTCTAATACTTAGGGCCTCTAGCTTCCGTAACAGAAGCTCATGGCTCACTGTATCAAAGGCCTTGGCCAGGTCTAGAAACACTGCTGCTGAGAATCTTGATCTATCCAGATTTTTATATATTTTTGAGGTTAGTGTTTGTAGTGCATCTTCTGTTGATCTATTTTCTCTGAACCCAAACTGATTATTTGATATTATTTTATGTCGCTCTAAAAAACTATTTAATCTCTGTTTAATTACTTTTTCAACAATCTTAGTTATATTGGTAAGTAGTGCAATGGGTCGATAGTTTATTATTGAGTTCTTACAGCCTGACTTAAATATTTGAACTATGATTGCAGTTTTTAATGTATCCGGAAAAATGCCGCTAGAAAGTATCAAATCACAAATGTGTCATAGAGGTTGAGAAATAAACTCCTTTATTTGTTTTAGGTTCTCAGCAGTAATGCTATCTACACCGGTAGCTTTCCCAGTCTTTAGAGTGTCGATATAATTTTCTATTTCTTGTTTTGTGACAGGGGTTAAGAAAAGCGTACGGGTATTAACAGGGATTTGTTCTAATTCGTTCTTACTATAACTACCTTTGTTAATAAGAGTTTCAGCCAGGCGTGAACCAACATTACAATAATGTTTATTAAATTCATTCGCCATTTTTTTACTATCTAGTATTTTTTCTCCGTTATCTAGTATTACACTCTTAATTAGAGTATTTTTCTTAAATTCGTTAGTGCTTTCCCTGACTGTATTCCATAGATGCTTTGCATGATTGGGTGACTGCATTATTTTATTTGTGTAGAATAGAGATTTTGTGGTTTTTATAGACATGTGTAAAATGTTTCTATACCTTTTATAATAATTTTTTAGTTCTAAATTTTGTGAATCTTTTTTTATACGTTGTTTTAAATTATCACGCGTATTTATTGAATTTATTAAACTTTGTGTAATCCATTGTTTTCGTTTTTTGTTTTTAGAATTATATATTTTACTAATTTTTAGTGTTATCGAATTATTTTTACATGTGTATATGCTGTTTACAAGGTTTTCAGTAGCAATGTTCGGGTCTTGTTCTTTTAAAATGTTTTCCCAGGGTAAAGATTTCGCTAGATTATAAAATTTATTTGAGTCAAATATGCGTGTTGTTGTTTCACAGTTATAGTTTTCCTTTAATTGAGTATTTAAGTTTTTGATGCTAAATAGTATTGTGTAGTGATCCGTGATATCCGTTTGTAAGATTATTCCACAAAAAGCGCTATGTATTTCTCTAGATTTAATAAAAGCGTGATCTATACATGACTTTGAGTCACCAACTTCCCTAGTATAGCTATTAATTGCAGATTTAAAACCATATTCGGACATTATATTGAGATAGGTATCTGCTGTTTGATCCGTTTTTAAAATTTCAATGTTTATGTCCCCAAGAAAAATCTCATTTTCTGCACTGCAAACGTCATTTAGGTATCGAGGTAAATCTTCCAAAAAATCATGAATTTCCAGGTCATGAGATCTATATACCGCACTAACTCCATAGGATTTATTGAATTTTTCAAATTTTATTCTTACAACTTTAGTTTTTAAACAGGCCATAATAGAAATATTTGATTTTAATTGATTTTTTATAAAGACTATGTTACGGTATTAAAACAACTTTACGACACCCACCCAAGGTGAGCATCGCACCACGGAATCAGTCCTGGAAAACTGGCACACTTGCCCTGAGATTTTCTAAAAAACAGGCTGAAGGCCACGGCTGGAACGCTCAGGGAGTCGGGCGTGAGTCACACGATACGTTCTGGGCAAGCGTGTTGAGGCATATATATAGGGTACGTCAAAATTATGAGGGCGCCACCAAGCCTGTCTTAACCCGAATAACCGGGCCTGGGCGGTTAGACGGGGGCGAAGTATCCAAGACACTCCGTCGATAGGGGTACTCGTGAATTATAAACTCACACAACGATTTCGTGATGGCAAAAATACTTAGATCATGAAGGGGGGGGGCTTTTTCAGCCACGGCAATGTCACCACCAAGCCTACCTGCACGCTCTGATCTCACTGGCTCCACCGTACATTCATCTCCTCAATGATGGCCGCACACTGAAACAGAACATGCACAAAGCGACCAAGAATAAAGCGTCTCTTAATTAGGTCTATTGGTCCAGTCTTACATTGGGGCGGCAAAGCGTGCCGCAAACATTGCGTTAATTCTTATAAATAAGCATCAGCTGATGGGCGCACTACGGTTACTAAACAACACCCATAACTGTACAAAATCAAAAGCAGTTTGACATATGAGTCCCACAAAGGGAACGTTTGTTCATAAAAATGCTCACATGATAATTTGGGCAAACACAGCAAAGCCCAAGTGAGGGAAGTGATTAGATCAAAAATGAGCGAGCGACGCCACTTCGCGACAACAATTTAAGATGCGAAGGGTACGTTTTTAACGGTGCACAAGATTTCACAGTTATTCACATGATTAAGCGCACAGCTCGCGCACTAGAAGTTAGTATGATTCAATGGTTACAAATACCTTAATTTTATTGGTGACGATCCAAGAGATCAGCATGCGGTCCAGCTTGCGGGAAACAGGTTGCCTGTGGCAATTCATTCGCCGCTAAAACGGCCGACGTGTGAATGGTCTGGATGCGCCCAAAATGGCGACAAAGGCTGGCGCTTCAACAAACGCCGCTACGACGGCCAAACTAGCCCAAGTGATGTCCTACCTCAACGGAATCCTCGCACAACGAGCTAACGGGAACACTCCCTTACGTGACGACGTAGAACCGGGCATGGCATTTCATCACACCTACGCCTTGGCGTAATAAGATCGCCGCTAACGACACACACACACCTCCCTTGTTCAATCGCCTGAGTAGAACTGCCACTTAAGGCGAAACAGTTTATTAAATACTTGCTGAAGCAGCACGAGACGGGAAAAGGCTGACGCCCCCGCCAAGGGCGGGAGTGCCGCACGAACACACACACTATCCGACCTCTTATTAGACCGACGGCTCTCGGCTGAATGCCCCGCAAGGAGCGTTACGACGCTTGAAGTGGCGTGAGCCAAAACGGCGTTACTACGTGACCCTCGACAGCCAATGGCGATGCGCCCAATAAAACAAATAAGTTCCGGTAACAAAGAGAGCGCGAGGCCTCGCAGTCACACCACCAGCGTAAATTCTAGATGGTTCGGAAATCCTGCGAGCGTTAACACCCGACTGTCAAAGCACCAACAAAGGGGTGCCCCGGATGACGAGAAATACTGTGCTTGAGGCCAAATATGTGCAAAGTCATTATTATGGAATTAGGCGATGAAGCCAAATAAGTAACTAAAAGGGTTTAACATACGGGCACGCTGCCCTAAAGCCTAGGTGGCTAGTTAAAATACAAAATGACCTGACAACTATCACGCCGTCATTTTTATTTATGTTTCCGTTGTTATAGTATACTGAGAAATTTGGAATGTTAAAAAAGTTTGTTGTATTAATTTGAAACTAGCAGTCCAGTGAGACAAATGTCTCATTTAACGCGCCTTCAAACCTCGATCGGTTAGGCAACCACCCAGACCTGGAAGGTGTCAAAGTGGTTGCCTAACCGATCGAGGATTTAAGGCGCAGAGGTCGCAGCTACGTTTGGCGGCCGAACCAGTTTTTATTTAATACGCGTTCTATTTGAAAAACGGTCTTTTTGTGATTTCTCGAAAACCGGAAGTGTCACGTGACTGAAATTCGGTTCCTGACCTGACATGACCATTCCAAACATATAACTTTAATAACTTTTTTCTCTATCTCTTACGGTTGCTGCTGAAACAGCGTCCCGGACGGACCAGCGTCCCGGACAAAACAGCGTCCCAGACAGAGACGTCTATTAGATAAAGGATGTTTCTGTTAAAACGATAATGTCTAAATTATCTGTATCCAAAAGGTGCAACAATATTAAGAATTCATCGAAATGTTTTGCAATGCTTCGTATGTTCAAGTGCAGTATATTGATATCATAACTCTGTATTAAATTTTTACAATGTAGTTTATCTTTTAGCGTAATGGTTTCAAAATTATTATATTCGTCATACGTTTCTTGTAAATTGAAATTAGCCATTTTTGATTGATTTAATATGCATAAAAGCCAGACATATGAGAAAAAAACACGATTAAATATCTTTTAAAGATTTAATACGTACAATTGGGCTCACTCCATTTTTTCTGTCAAACAGTTTCGAGTTTTTAAACCACACAAATTGATATAACTTTTGATTGTTTACCATCTTCTTTTTAGCCTCAAACATTAAGGTTTTGTAATACGGCGTCATGTGTTCGTTAACATACACGTTCATGGGCTGCAATTCTGGATAAATATCCTTAGTGGTAGGACGCCGAGATTTGCACTTTTCGATGAACTTATCGCGCACCATGCGGTTTGAGAACTGCACTATGATCGGTTTTGTATTACTTTTGGGTGCAAGGCGATGTACGGCTGGTACGTTTGGTGTTATTTGGCAACTAACGCTATTTCCCAACTTGATGACGACATCCATAACGTTCTCACTTGCGGTGTCTGGAATACCATCGATGACAAGATTGTGGTTTCTGTTATATTGTCTGTCTTCTTCCAGAGTAATTTTCAGCGCCTCATTTTCTTCAAGAATTTCGTTGTATTTTGACTCAATAGTTTGTAGCTTTTTGTTTAAGGGGATGTATGTATCAGTTAATGTGTTAATTTTTTTTGTGAACTCATCTATTTGGCCGCTGTAGTACTCCACAGATTTTTGAAAATCATTAATTTTGTCCAGTAATTCTCTATTTTCTTCTTTCATGATTTGCCGTATCATATTTCCCAGATGCGTTTCATTAAACATTTCTGTGCTTGTAGGCTTCATATCTTGTTTTTGGCTATCTTTGTCGCCTTTATCTTTGCACGTGATGCACCTCCATACTGCTTTGCTTTCAGGATTATTTGTTCGCCATTTGGTTTCGCGTACACCTGAGCACAGATAATGAATACCGGAGTTACACCCTTGACAAGTTACATAGTCATTATCCGGTGGAAGATCTTCTTTGCACCTGTTACAAACTGGCATTTTCACTTTATTAACTATTTTGAACAACACGAGAAATACGTCCGCTCTCGACCGCTGCGAACACAAATGATGCATTCCAGGTTGAAAAAAAAACTGTAAATAAACTGTTATTTACATCGCAGTGCGTCACTTCACCGTAAAATTCGATTTAAAAACAATTCCTAATGGGTAGGTACCTAATTCTCCATTGCAAGTAAATCACTACTAATTTTGACTTCATCTAAAACAGCAATTTCTTCAAAATAACTTGCCTGAAAGCTAGTGATATTGCAGTCAGAAGAAGTCTCTTCATCTTATTACCTTTTATATCTGCTCTTTTAAAGTGCTTTTCACACACAACACTAGCCTTTCCAATCTGTCAGTTTTCTATATGCAAAATGTCTTTCTATTTTTGTGCCACCGTTTCATTAGATGGAAACTTGAACACGCTAACATACGGAGCAACTGATGAAGCGTAAGTTGACTTGCAGCTTGGTACGTTACACTTCAAAGGCATTTTTAGAACTTACATGAACTGCCTTGTCAAAATTTTGTTTTTAATGTCAAATATATTTCAAACAAACAAAACTTATTGTGTCTTGGCATGGCCTAGCACACAATCTGGCAACAGAGCCAGTGTCATGGCCTGGAACAATATAGACCGCCTTGATAATAGTCAATAGGCACCTTCTGAACTTCAAATATTATATTAAATATTAATTGTCATATATAATGCAGCTAGTGGGTTCTTGATTATCAAATAATCATTTCTGTTTACATGAGATATATAGTTTGGCAATTACGCTAGTCCGAAGAACGAGCGTGATTGCCTAAAACAATATATCGAGTGGAAACAGAAATGATTTGATAATCAAGAAGACACGAGTTGCATTCGGCTAGATTATATCACGAGTCAATAAACAACGTTTGAATAGTGTATTTTAAATAGTAAAAGTACAGTTAATGTGGTTGTTATGACAATTGTACTGACAGCAGGTAACGTGATGTTTGTGAAGGCGTGTGATTATCACCTATTAATCAGGAAGGTATGTGATTGTCAGTTGCTATGTACATTATCAAAAGTTAGTACATGCGTAACTATGCATTTTGCCGTTTTCCATTGGTTGATGTTAGAGGGAGTGGTATAATCACTGTAATTTATTTTGACCTAATATTGGTTTTTTGAATAGTAATCAATACAGTTTTGTAAGAAAAAATGACACTGCAATAAAAAATATAATAGCAATTCTGTAAAGCGTAAAAGGCAAAATTTGATTTCTCTATCAGTTCACAAACTACAGACAATAAATTCAAAATAAATTGATAGCAATAAACAGTTCCCATAAATCGGAGGTCACAACTGCATCCGCGTTTACCCCTTAAAAATAATTGCGCACATAAACTACTAGCTGGAACCCCACAACAGAAACCACAATCAGTGTTTATAACTTCATAAAACACAAGGACGCGGATTGATTGAGTGAGGCTGATTGAAGGTGAATTCATTCATAGTGCGACTCACAAGGGGATGTTCGTGCTCGTCATGGTATGCGACGAACGAGGGTGACAGTGGGCCATGGGGTGGCAGCTCAGTGGAAAGGGGGCACCAGATCACTGCCTTTAGCGACGTTACACTTCAGTAATTGAAAATCAATTGCTCCGGCTTTATAGCAGTACCTGAACTTTAATCGGGGTGGAATCTTTTAAACTTCAAAGTTATGGACGCTCATTCGGAGACTGGGGATGTTTATCGTCCCTCTGACCTTCAGTCTTTAGGAGACGCGTTTCGGTAGGTGCACCTTCTGCTTCCGCAGAATCCGAAATGTAGCTAGAAGCATATGTGCACATGCACCCCACGCTCTTGGAATGCAAGTTCTGCAGAAGCCTTCCTTGAGGAGAAGGCACAGTATTTGCTTCGAGAGGCGAGGGTGTTTTCAGGATATTAAGTCGACAAGTGCTGCAGATTAACTTTCCCAGTCAGCAGCAGTAAGTGATTAATAGTCACTAACCTAAGTGTATATAAACCGTAGTTAATTAATAACACATCACTTTCCCAACTGATATCTGTATTGGGATGTTTAAACATGAATTATTCATGAAAGCAGCGCCGCGAATTTAAATCTCAAGATGCATAGACCAGATATGCGGCGGAGCGACACTGTGGAAATTATTGCTCGGTTCTCCTATGTCTCTTATGTTTTAGATGACGTTGAAGATCTACTTTTGATGAACCGCTTTCTGTTCTGTTATCATTCTATAAATTCCATTACAATCGCAATTTAAAACGAGTCTAACTCCAACAATAAAACGAACAGGAAGAAATTCAATAAAAAAACATGTTCTTTCAATAATAATAATTGTTGCTAAAGAAATATATTCCAGGCATTTTACATAATGACTAGGAATTATATACAATCCCTAATGAGCTGCAGGCATTTCATGAATGTATGTTTTAAAATAAAAGTTAGCACTCTTTAATTTATGGCAGGCGAGCTCATCGACCGGTGAACATCATCGAAGATAGGCTCATGTAAAAATGCATATAACACACACCATCAAAGGCTGCAACTAACCTAAATAAGCTAGAAGGACACATAGCCTCGAAATGAGAATCAGGCCGGTGTATTTAACATAACCTCCAGTTATACATATTGACTACAACCGTGCAGTCATTATATACAGGGTCCGGCAGAATGACCGACTCTATTTAAATTGTTAATAACTGTTTCAAATTATAAAATATTTTTATTTTTTTTTCAAAAATGTAAAGTAAAAACTTGCCAATTTTAGTTACAATATAATTTATTTATAAAAAATATTAGCACTTGCTCCGAATTAATTTGGTTATTATTCAGTAGTTGAAGAAATTGTTCACAAAACGTAACCCGAACTTCTAAATCTCGTGGTACCTAGTAATTGGTGCACGACTTCAACTTTGTAAATATAAAATTTTAAATCCTTTCAAATACGGCGAAGAGTTCTGTCTGATACGCCCAACTTGATGAATTTAATCAAATTAAGAATTAGGTTCATCTGTATTAGTGTGAAAATGAAGTTTGAGTTAGAGTGATGTTATTTTCAAAAACCTAATATTTTAATAAATCAATTATATTGTAACTAAAATTGGCAAGTTTTTACTTTGCATTTTTGAAAAAAAATTAAAAATGTTTTAAAATTTGAAACAGTTATTAACAATTGAAATAGGGTCGGGCATTCCGTCGGACCCTGTATAATGACTATGCATTTCATATGTATAATGCTTAGGGATTATATATTGAAATGGTATTACGCCCACAACTTGTCTCTGTTTGCAGTACAACATATTCAACCAAATCAATAAAGCACAGAGTTAGGATTTTTTATATAATTGCAATTTTAAACAAAAATAAAAATATTAAATGCATTGAGATGCGAGAAACAATAATTAGTTAGTCCGATAAGGGCACGCAACGAAAGCATATTTCGGAGGGTTTGAATTTGGCTTGTGAATGAAGTAATATAATTAAAATGATAGGTTTGTGCACATGTAAAGCCAGACCAAACAAAAGTAATTGACACAAAAAGGTTGTTACGTGCATAAAATGAGCGTAGTTATCAATAAAAGCAAAGGACAGTGAAAATTGTGAGCAAGCTGAAGGGTAGAGCAAGATGAAGGACAATCTAGAAAATTGCAAAGAGCAATCCTGAATGTAGGCAACAGAAAAGAAGCAAGCAACGTGAAAAGTGCGGAACTCAAATATCAGTACTTTAATAATTAAAAACATAGTGCAAAAGCAGAGCAGTAAAATTAAAAACGTTTGTGAGTGCAACGCTATAGAACAATATTAGTTATAAGTAAAAAGACAATATTTTAGATTAAAGAAATGTTATATTGTAATTTATGTAATCAAACTTTATTCTATTTGTGGCTAATATTGTCAAACCTAATTTCCAATTAATTTTAGAATAACACCGTATCTTAGCAACATGATGTTTTTTGTCATTAACAAAAAAAATAATTAAATTAATTTTGAAAGGTTGTAGAATTTGTGCTCCACATTTAATTGATGTTTTATAATAATGGACGAGTGTTTTATAACATAAAAAGTGGTCCATTTGATTACCAAAGTGGTAGTGTACCTGTGCTAACGTTTGCAGCAGTTTCCTCAACAAAAATTTACATTTTGCAAATCTCATCTTTTCTTTATCCAATTACATGTTTTAAAGAATTCCTCATTTATACAACTGTAAAAGAACATTTACAGGATTTTTGTAACAGTAATTCATTAACAGGGCTAGATTAGAGCGTATTGAAGCCATTTAAATAGATATTAATTAGAATTGAAAAATATTTCTCCTAAAAAGCACCTTGCATAAAAAACGTAAAAATAATGCAAATATACTACTTTTCAGTAAATAATAAAAAATCTAAAAAAATTATTAATATTTTATATTATTTTTTCCAATTATAAATCTTTAAAGTGTTCACATAAAAAAATTTGAGTCTAGGTATGTGAAATTTTGAAAAATATTTAAAAAATTGAAAAATTAATTTTTAGCTAAAGTTAAAACAAATTAGGGGTTTTCCGATCTGAGATTGTTCAGTTAGCTAAAAATTACACATCTCTAAAAAAATCTCATTGAAATCTTACTTAATTTCCGAAAAATAGCACTTCGGATTTTGACAATTTCTAAAAACTCCATTTTCTAAGTAAGTAAAAATCACTCGGTATATATAATAGGCGCTAAATAGGTTTTTAGACAAGCACAAATTATTGACGTAAAAAGTTTTTTTGAAAAATCAAAAATACATTTTTTTCCCATATTATGCCGACTTTTTGGCGGACACTGTATAAGTTTTTGTTTTATAGTATACTCATATTAAGCATATGTAATTTCACTATTCTCAAATATTGACTGACGCATTAACAAAGTCATATTAATAAAATTAAAAAAAAACTATATCTAACAAAAATAAGAGGAAGGCCAAAAAAAAAGAAAACTAATAGTTTTTTGAGTCTCCTTGGAATGTTCAAACATTTTTGGCAACGATTTGACATACTTTGTATGCAATGTGTTGTCAACATGTGGGGAAAATTTAAATTTTTCAAATGATAATATTTTATAAATGGATTTAGTTTTATTTAAACCAAATTATGAAAAGAAATTCTTTTTATAGTGACACAATCCTGAAAGGTTGCCAAAAATACGATGCCGCTTTTAAAACGTATATTCGACCAATAATCGACTATGCAGCGGTTATACGGTGTCCGACTTTGTGAAGGATGTAGATATGGTTGAACGAATACAAAGAAGGTTTACGTCTAGCTCTGAAACAACACAGTTGTGAAGATCACGTAAAAGAACTAAATCTTCAAACGCTGAGTGCAAGACGATTACGTGGTCATGTGGTGGAAGTGTTTAAAGTGCTAAATAATAATTACAAGTGCAACCTAAACATCTTAGTGCTAAGCTATAATATCAACACCAGAGATCACAACTTCAAATTGCAATATAGTGCATAGTGCATTTAATAATTTACTGGGCCAGAACTTTTTCACCAACCGCGTACAGATCCAATGGAACTCGCTTCCAAAATAAATTGTTAACGCCAAATCCATAAAGGACTTAAAAAACAAATATTACAATAATTTAAATAATCCTATAAGTTAGTAGATATATACTGTAACCATAGGACTTATAATACTTACACTGGCAGTGCTGTCATACTTGATTATCGGCTGCGCCGCCTACTTCTTGTTATACGAATAAATAATAACGATGCGGTGCCTGTTTTCATCTGTAACTTCTTTATCTATATGGTGGGCTAAAAAGCTAATAGGAAATTATCGATGATTTGAGGTCAGCATTTCTCTTTTTCCCAGAATGTAAATTTTTGGGAATAATTCCTATCACAAGTTCATACATGATACGCACGTTTGGAGCAGGTGTCCCGTCATGATAACAATACATCTCGTGAAGAGTAGTCAGTAGTTAAATCACGTAAATATTAGTGACTATTCATTCAATTCACTTATCATATATTAAAAGTGGACCAACAAAGACGCCAGATTTTGCATTTCATAGCCAACCAAAATGTATTGTAATGGTTATTATACTAGTACCGAATAGCAGCGAATATTATAATACACTACGTTTAATGAATAGATTCAGAAATGAAATTACTGGGCCGGTCTTGATTGCGCAAAACAAGTTATACACGTTGCAAACTAAAAACTCGGGAGAATTGAAAAATTGTTAATTTTTTAGTAAAATTGCGTTGTGTATAATCAATCGGCTTAATAATTCAAATTTAGTGCTTATTTGTGGGAGGAGCTTTTACTGAATCCGCTCGTTAAATGTAGTATAGTACTCAAGTGACTATTTCCAACAAATGAAAATTTTTATTGGAGATTTTTAACGAAATTAATCGTATAATATAAAAATTTTATATGACTGCGATCCTTTGAAAATCCTGCCGCAGATGCTTTTGATGGGTTTGGTTCACTGAACAGTCTTCCAAATACTATGCGTAATTAGTTAGGTAGATAATTTTTGGGGTGGTAGCACTCAAGTCCATTGAGTCTGCAATAGGAGTCGTTACTCCGCAACCGCAACTCGTTATATTTGTTCCCAAGCACAATGGCTATTCGTGTACCTACTACCTCAAAAATAATCGACATAACTTTGAGTACTCCTAATATTATATACACAGTGGTAAAATAGTTGATGTAATAATATCATATTACCATAATTTTGCAATAAAAGATTGTTCTATTGTCGATGTACTAGATTTAACAGTCATTTAACATAGTTTCAGTGCCTGAGTGATTGAGCCTTGTACCACAGTTTTCTATTATAAGGAATAGAAATATTCTACGAGTTTTTGGATCTGGGACAACCAGGTGGATTGCCAACGTTTTTGTTCAGCAAGGGAGAACGAATTTCAAAATCAGGTATCTTTGAAAAATGCAACAAAGGTCAGTGAATATTTGATTGAACTTTAAATGTGCGCTATCTAACCAAGTTTGATTTGGGATAATTAGAAAGCATTGTATAATTAGATTTAGTAACGTTTTATGTTGCGACTGATTGAATTTATTGTCTAAATTCAACGTTAAATTAAGTACTTGGTCATTTTAGGTATTTATAATTTGAAATTTTCCTTTGATTATTTCCTTCATATCCATAATCATGCGTAATCACCATGGTTTCTGTCAGTTTAATAATGACTAAAATTCAAACGTCACAATTTAACCGCGGTTAAATTTATGTCAAAATTTAATCGCTTGTGCATAATTTTAACATGATTATTAAAGGTGCTTTACCAACTGAATTTTATCTATTTATTCAGGAAATAATCACGTCGAACATCCCGCGTGCATGTAAACTAGCCTGAATAAATTTTGAGGATTTTCTGTCAGAATGTTTTGCTTTGAAGAAATATATCTCGTAAATTTTCCGCTTCAAAATCCCTCGTGCTGCGCACTCGGGATTCTTGTTGAGCTGCAAATTTACTTGACAAATTTCTTAGCAAAACATTCTGATAGAAAACGTCAAAATTTAATCGGCTATTTTAATGCACTTGGGATATTACTGTTGATTATTTTATTTAGATTAAAAAATAATTTTAAATAAGTAGGCTAATATAAAATGTCAACGTATTTTGGATTAAGCAATCCCGTGTGGTAATTGCCTACCAGATATGGTGGGTACTGGGTAAATAAGATACCCAGAGAGGACCAAAACTAGCAACATCTTCCTGATGGAGGGCAGCAGTATTCATCAGTACTACAGTAAGGCGGAAGGGAAATGATCTTGGCTCGGCTTACTAGTAGACTATTCCAGGCGGGAATAAATTATTCCGAACGGTTGGAATACTGCGGTGTAGAAAGGCACGTGAATCTACTACACTATTTTCCCAGAGCATTATGGACACTAAGACTACTATAGTAAACGATTCATCATGCGATCCGGTTAACACCCGGCGCTCCTCTGAAGTTGGCTACTGGGCACGTGGCTGTGGGTCACTGGGCACCACGTGCGAAATGTGCTCCCAGTGCACAAAACTATCTGAATGACCGTATAATGACACGTATGGCAACATGGAATGTTAGCGGACTGCTGCAAACTGGTAAACTAGGAATTATTACCAAAGAACAACATACCGATTGCGGGAATTGCGGAGACACACTGGCGAGGTCAAGGCTACTTTACATCTTCAGACTATACTGTATACTTCTCTAGTTCAACTAACCAAAGCGTAAATGGAGTAGCACTACTAATTACTTATAAACTCAACAACTGCGTACTTGGACACGAATCCATACATGACAGAATAATATCCATAAGAATTCAACCAAAACCGTGCGTAATGAATGTTATTTAAGTATTCCCACCAACCATGGACGCCACAGAAGAAGATACCGATAACTTTTACAACACCTTAGAAAAAGTACTCGAAAAAATTCCTAACCGGGAAGTAGTAGTAATTATGGGAGATTTCAACGCAAAAATAGGAAAGACAGATAAATATGAACACCTTCGAGAAGCAGTTGGAGAATATGACAATATTACTATCGCTAACACATTGTTCAAACAACACATACGCAGATTATACACATGGACATCCCCTGATAAGAAAACCAAGAATCAAATAGATTATGTTTTGATTAGGAATAGATGGCGAATATCCATACTAAACACATAAACACTCCCAGGTACCGATTGTGGCTCTGATCATATATTGCTTTCTTAGACTTTCCGGATAAAACTTAAAACCTGCAGAACACTTGGATCGACACCCCTCCAACTTACTGATACTACTGCATTTTCTAACGAGTTGGTTTGGTTACTAGAAGTGCCCCCTAAATTAAACGTGGCTTCTTCCTCTAACGATCTATGGAACTACGCTAAAAACACAGTAGTAAAAGCTATAACCAATTCTCAAGAACAACAAAAATTGAAAACTCCACAGCCATGGATCACAGGGAGCACCTTAGAAGCTATCGAAAAGAGAAGAAAACTTTATGCTACAGGACTAAACATCAACGAAAAACTATCGGAATATGCGAATCTATCTAAAATTATACAAAGAAAATGCAGACAAAACAAAAATAAACATTTTAACTGCATCTGCACTGATCTCCAAAAACACGCCGAGTCCTTAAATACCAGAGAAGTCTTTCAAAAGATCCAGGAAATTACCAGAAGCTTTAAAGGACGTACGTGGGCTGTAATCGATGAGAGTGGACTACTAATCAATGAGCTCGACAAGGTGATTGACACGTGGCGGCGCTACTGCGAAAATCTGTAGGCCGATGAAAATTCTGATGTAAATAGAAGGATAGCTGACCTTGAAAAGAACAAGACATCTTATTAAATGAAGTGCAACAAGCAATATCTAAGTTGGCAATAAGAAAATCTCCTGAAGTTGACTCAAATACAGCCGAAATACTAACAACAGAAAGATACATAAAAATAATACATGCTATATGTCAATACATCTGATCCTCCATGGTGTGGCCTCAGAAATGGACGATTTCGATAATAATTTCATTGCATAAAAAAGGCCCCACCAATAACTGTGATAAGTTCTTACATATATTGCAGACCAATCCAATTTGATTATTTTTAATCACGTGAGTCAGTTTGACAAATCAGATCACGCTTGAAGTGAAAACGACCCTAGGGTGATTTTCAATCACTATGGAAACTACCTAATTAAATTTCAGTAGTATCCTATGGCAAGTTGGTGGCACTGTAAATCTAAGTCAAATTCGAGGTTAGCAGGTTAGCTTTTCCGTCAGTCTGTGTCAAAACTGACGCAAAAGCTAACCTGATAACCTCAAATTTGACGTAGACATACAGTGCCACCAACATAATATTATTATAATGAAGTGTCATATTAATTTGTTAGAAAATGGCTAATTTATTTAAGAACTTATCTTTCTGAATTCACCGCGGCCAGTGATAAATCCTTATAATTTTGACAAATAACATCCCTCAAGTGCGTTGCCTTTAAGAAATAACCCTCGGCTTCGCCTTGGGTTATTTCTAGCAAGCACTTTCGGGTTGTTATTTGTCAAAATTATTGCGGGTGATTATCACTACCCTTGGTAAATTACAGCTGAAAACGACCCTAGGGTGATTTTTAATCACCATGGAAACTACCTAATTAAATTTCAGTAGTATCCTATGACAAGTTGGTGGCACTGTAAATCTAAGTCAAATTAGAGGTTAGCAGGTTAGGTTTTCTGTCAGTCTGTGTCAAAACTGACGCAAAACCTTACCTGATAACCTCGAATTTGACATATACTTACAGTGCCACCAACATAATATTATTATAATAAAGTGTCAAATTAATTTGTCAGAAAATGGGTAATTTATTTAAGAACTTATCTTCCCGAATTCACCGCGGCCAGTGATAAATCCTTATAATTTTGACAAATAATGTCCCTCAAGTGCGTTGTCTTTAAGAAACAATTCTCGGGGAAATTTTAGTACAAAGAGTGCTGGATTTGCTAAGATCATTAAACGGAAACACACTTCGTAGAATTTGTAACTCTGTTGCAATAAGGTGTAAAAAGTGCGTGGAACAGAATGGTCGTCATATTAAACAGTTTCTTTAAGTGAATCTGAACTTTTAGTACTCTTTCTTTACTTTTTACTTCCTTTTACGATAAAGGAAGTATTGGATTCACCCCAAAAATTCGAAATTGAGTTTTCAACAGATCTTCCCCTGATCTCAAAAAACATATTTTTTTTATTGGTCTGTCCGCGGACGGTCGCCAACACGATGGATCGAGACGATCGAATCGACAATGCACATTAATCTCGAACAAGCGATCAGATTATCGAGCAATAGAGAAAGATGGCGAGAAGCAGTCAGAAAAGCAACATATAAAGAAGAGGAATAAGGTACTGGAGGGTAATAAAGCCCACGTAACACATTTGGTAATGTCAATTTCAGGAGACGCAATTTTATTCAATAAACAGTACAGGAATACTTACAATAAAGATTATTTGCAGTAAACACAAAGTACTAAATAAAAAATTAAGAAAAAACTGCATTGGGCCTTATTTCAAGAAAACTCTTCTAATAAGGCCCAGAAGAGAAAAATCACTGGCTCTCACAATTTGGACAAATGAAGGCATCCTCGTCGTCGACAGTTAGCCCCACACATTCTTCATGTACCCAAACGCCACACTGTGCGCAGGAACGCATATCCGCCTGTACGTCCTCAGAACAGATTGAGCATAACAACGAATTTTCAATTTCATTGCCATTCTTGTTGTTTTCGGAAGTTTTTGTGTTATTTGATGTCTGATTTTTTCCTTTATCAATAAAGAACTGCTTGGTTACATGTTGTGCTTTATAATTTAACGACTTCTTTCTACGAACATTCTTTTTCTTCGGTAACTGTGGGGTTTTCAACATTTCAGAAAAGCTCGTTTCCCCGTTGGTTTGTTGGCAGTTGAAGGACCAGCTACTGGCTGTGGTAATTTTGAAGCATTCTGTGTTTCAGATTGTGAATTTAAGTCCTCAGCAACTACCACATTTAAATTTGAGGTTGTGTTTGGCCCTTTTGTAAAATGAGAAAGAGGTAAATTAAACTCTTCTTCCCAGTCTTCATCTGAATTTGATTCAATTGTTTTGTTTGTGAGATGTGAGGGTGCAAACGCAACTTCTGGAATGGCTCTTGGATCAAAAGGGTATATCCCAGTACTACGAAATCCATTGGTAATATTGGATACCGTCATACATTTCTCCCACACAGGTGTGAAAACAGCGGAAAATCTATCTTTTGTCATTCGACGATCAGGATCTTGATCCCAGTAATACAAGAGTTCTTCGTCCCAAAAATGCTCAAACGACCGAAATACAGCCTTGTCGAGAGACTGGAGCTCGTGAGTTGTATTATTGGGAAGACACATGAGTTCAATATCATGTTGTTCAGCCTTTATTGCTGTGGTAACATCCAAATGAGAGGCAGCTCCATCCATTATTAACACAACCTTTCCGGGTGGTTTGTAACGTGTAAAATGGTCCAACCAATCTATAAAAATCTGGTTTGTCATGCTACCTTTGGGACTCATAGCAACTTTTGTACCAGCGGGTAGATTATCATTATATATTGGCTTTAAACGAACACCCTTGAACAGTATCATTGGAGGTATAGTGTTACCCAATGCGTTAACACAGGCAACAATGGAAACATTTTCGCCGTGTTCATGTGCCACCAGATGCACTCTTTTGGTCCCCTTCAGAGCCAGCACAGATTGTTGGTGATGAAGGGTTAGCCGGCAACCCTTTTCATCCATATTAAAAATCTTTTCAGGAGAATGCCGTAAATTGTATTTGTCCAGTAAAACTCGTAGTTTTGTAAAATAGTCATCTACTATGTAATGATTTAGTTTTTGCGATCTAGCAGGGTTCATCGACTGCGCCTTTCGTTTACTAAGTTTAGGGTGTCTCTTGAGAAATGCAGCATACCAATCCTTGCCAGCCACTTTTCGGTTTTCGTTAAATTTATTTGGAATTCTGTTAGCCTTAATAAAATTAAAAACAAATCTTCGCAACGACTTCGGCGTTAATGGCATACCTACGTTTGCCAACCTTATTATCCTGTTTTCCAAATCTTGCTCTTGAGCAAATGTCAAAATTGGCCGTCGTCCCAATGTTCTGCTAGTGTTGCCAGTTTTTAAATGATTTCGCAAAGTACGACGTGGAATTCCTCAATGTTCTTCCCCGTACCTTTGAGAGCGTCCTTGTCTTAGTAATCCTAATGCTTCCTATATCATATCCGTAGTCCAATTTCCACGCAAGCCCCTACATTTCCTTTTACTCATCTGAAAAATAAGGCTCACTAATACTATATTGAAAATACTGACCGGGCTTTATTTCCAGAATCATATTAACAGTCTATAGAGCAAACTATTTATATTTGACTATCATATAAAGTGAAATTACATTGAAGAGTGCATCTGATAATATGGCCCGCTTAAAATTATTCTGAAAATAAAGCCCGGGCCTTATTTTTAGAAATGCGTGCAATCTTTAACCTCGGGATTTTTCCAGAACAGGTGGTATAACCTCACTTTTATAACATGCATTTTTAACACAATGCTTGTAATTAACGATCACAAAATATTAAAAACAATAGTGTAAGATACGTATGAAAAACACATACTTACAGTTACGACAAGTTAATAACATACACTGCACAATATGATTATACCATGTAGCTAAGTGCGGAGACACAATATAGCACGGGTAATCACATAATATACTGATTTAACTACACTACTGCCGACATGCAGTGACACTCAAACTTCTAGGTTATAACGGAGCGCGAAATTTAAAAGTGGGCCTTATTTACCGCCGGGACTTATTACCCTCCGGCACCTTATAATTAAATCCATAATCACCACCCATCTGCATTAAATGGATTTTCTCATGTCAAGTTGTTGAAACGTTTAAAGGGAAATCTTTTTGAAGGTGCCTGAATTGAATACTAAATAATAATAAATAATATTATATTGCTTATTATAGTTGTGAAATAGAGGAAAGGTTACATAATTAAGTTAGTTAATATTAACACATCCATTCAGCTGATGAAAAAGAGGCAGAATAACTTCAACAGGGTTAGTCGTGATTATAAGTAATTTCAGATTAAGATACGTTAAATGCAAAGTTTTTAAATGGCAAGAAACGTCAAAGTGGTATACGCTTCTTGTTATGTATAAAGCAAAAGTATAAAGCTAGAGGGTCCCGGGTGCTGTAGCTTGAACAAGCGTCCATGTACGATCAGTAGAGTTAAGCAACGCTCTTTCTGGTCGGAACTTGGATGGGAGTTCCACGGCTGCTTCTCTCGGCGCCTCGTGGTACGGCTGCCACTGAAATAGTTGGTCCCGGATGTCATAATAACATCATGACAGTCGCTAGTGAGGCTTGAAGTCCCCATAAAATATACTGCGACGCCTATAATTGGTCTAACGGCTGTTGGCCGAGTACCAAAATCTTAAAAGAGCCTTCATTAAATGAATTATTCTATAGTAAAGGTAACTCAGCTTTTATATTGAGATATAATTAATATAACTTCTCATATAAGTCACCAAACAAGACATTATATGTCAAAAGTGGTATATTTACAATATCTTCATAAATGGTATATTACAAATTGGCAACTAACTATAATAAATGGGATGATAAATAATATATTCCCATAAAGGATAATTGTAATATCTCGATACAGGGGAATATTACAGTATTTTTAAAGCATGATCAAACGTTATTTTAATCTGGTATGGTTATGAAATAGTTTTTAATTAATGAATGCAACTACGTTTATACTTAAATTTCAAATTTGACACTTCATTTTTAATTGACTTATAATTGCATTCAAAAATTAGGAACTATTCCACAGCCACACAAGATCAAAATATTTTTTATCATACCATACATTTATATTTAATAACTAGTATATAAGCTTTTCTCCGCCAGGCGTACCTTCTTTGTGTGTAAATTACAGCCGATTGCTTGGCCACAAATGTCGTTTATCTAACAGATATAGGTACGGATGGGGCCATAATTATATCGAGAGATCCAAAAAAAACTGTTCCTCAGCGGGCTGTGGAAATTCAACGTATGAATAATATGTTGGTGACACTGTACGTCAATGTCAAATTCGAGGTTATCAGGTTAGGTTTTGAGTCAGTTTTGACACAAAATGACGCAAATCCTAATCTGCTAACCTCGAATTTGACATTGACGTACAGTGTCACCAACATATTATTCATACGTTGAATTTTCATAGCCCGCTGAGGAACAGTTTTTTTTTTATCTCTCGATATATAACAGCAATGAGATAACATGAATAACAAAATGGAATGCTTGAGTAAGAAAGAGATTGCCATACGAAGAAAATATTTTAGTAGACTTGTTTAGTTGACAAATGTCATAATTAAATTAAGCGTCAAGCCTTCTCGAATATTTGCTACTATGTTTATCTCTTTCTTACTCAAGCAATACAAGTTATTTTCTTGTTCATGTTATCTCATTGCTGTTATATATAATTGTGGCCCCATCGGTATATATTGACTTCAAACGTCTACTTCTGAAAGCCATATCTCCGAAACCTTCCCCATGACTTTATCCGGGTTTGATTTTTTAAAAAGTTATTTTGAACCTTGAGGAGATCATTGAGACGCTAAACACCATGCGTTATGCCGATGAGGAAAATTTTCCCACTGAGATAAAAAATGTTTACAGAACGAACCCTATTTTATTTCATCCCCTATAGTTCAACCTCATGTATTACTTTGGTAATTTTTGATTCTAGGCTGTTATTTGGTATGGAATAACTTCTATAATGGTTTCAATTTTCTATAACTTTTGGAAAGGGTCGAAACGTGAAAAGCTGGCTTTTCATCTTAAGGCCCTTATATGGGATCCGTCATATTAAATTTTTCTGATTTTTTCATCAATCTTAGGTCCCAAGGAATGGAATTTCAGATTTCGGTGATAGAAAAGTGTATAAAAATGTAGGTTACATTGTTTGCAACAAACTCATTTCATCCCTTGTAATTCAACCCACATGTATTATATTGGTAACTTTTTACTCTAAAGGCCGTTTCTGTGATATAGATTAAAACCTACAAAAATTTCTAATGTCTATGTTCAAAGGCCGAAATGTGAAAACTGCCATATTGGATCCACCATATTGAATTTTTAGGATTTGGGTTTTTCATCAACCTTGGGTTTCAAAAAAATATCTGTCCCAAATTTCAGATGTGTAGATGATCGAGAAATGAAAAAATCTATAAAATGTTTTATCCAGAACTTCCGTCGTCGACATTTTGACACTAAATAATTTTAAAAATCAAATTAGATTATGAGTAAAAATATCTTCACGTTTCTATTAAATTAGATAAGTTTTCAAATAAAAAAAAAACGTTACCGGTGATCCAATTCGAAGGGCAGGCGGACCGCGTATGCAGTCCCAACGTTTGGGGGATATTGAAAGGGAGCGGGCTATTTCTAGCTGAGCTACGGAGTACTGACCCTTCGACTTTCTGCGTTGCAGCACTTATTTGTTTCTCCTTTTTGTATCGTACAACATTTATTCCGTATTTATTGTGGCCCATTTTTGGTAAGTATAAAGCCTGCGCTATGTAGAAATTATTACTGTATTTATTGCTAAGTTAAATAAACAATAAACAAAATTTTATTTTTTAAGCTGCTCGGTTTTTATGCCAGGGTGATTCTTTAATATTGCAAAAAAAAATTAAAAACAGATTCTTTGGTTAAAAATAAACAAAAAAATGTCCGGAAACGTTTCGTTGCCGAGATACAGGGCGTTAATTTTTTCATTAATTTACTTTTGATAATTATTAATATTTCAAATTTAATTGATAATTGGCAGGTTGAATGCTAGTAACATGGGCTGTTTTTTATGTCATTACATTTCGCTTATTTAATTCAGGGGCGTGTCTGGGTGGGTGCATTTTATTTAATATTAATAGGAAAAAATAGTCCGATATTTGTATTTCGATGGAGGAGTAAAAAATACAACCTCACTACGATTTAGAGATAAAATAGTAGATTATGCAATGTGCAATAACGCATTTCTCTCTCTCATAAATAAGCGAAATGTAATGACATAAAAAACAGCCCATATTACTAGCATTCAACCTGCCAATTATCAATTAAATTTGAAATATTAATAATTATCAAAAGTAAATTAATGAAAAAATTACCGCCCTGTATCTCGGTAACGAAACGTTTCCGGACACAAGTTTATAGGACATTTTTTGTTTATTTTTAACTAAAGAATCTGTCTTTATTTTTTTTTGCAATATTAAAGAATCACCCTGTATAATGTGCATGCAACATATTGTCTTCCTCCGACAAATAGTTTGTGAGTTATACCGGCAACAGACAGACAGACCGACAGACAGACTGACGGAACGTGAAGATCTGGAGAAATCTCGAAAGGTGTTTTTTTCGCGATTACTTCCTTACTCTTTTAGACGAGGAAAGTAAAAAGAAGTCTGTCACCTTTGTTTGCCGCAGATATGACTGGATTTTATATATACTAGTATACAAGCCTTTCTCCGATAGGCGTAGGTACCTACTGTATGTGTATAAATTGCGCCCGATAGCTTGGAAAAAAATGTCGTTTATCTAACGATTCATATATTGATTTCAAACGGCATCCACATGTATTAGTTTGGTATTTTTTTATTATAAGGGCAGTTCCTATGGTATGAACTAATTCCTATAGCAATTTCAAATTTCTACGTCTTTTGGAACGGATTGAAACGTGAAAAGCTGACTTTTCTTGAGGCTGCCATATTGGATCCGCTATAATGAATTTTACACGTTTTTACCATTAACCTAAGGTCCATAGCAGTGTCTGTGCCGAATTTCAGGTTTGTAGGTAATCGAGAAGTGCAAAAATAAATAGGTCACCTGTTTTTCGCCAGACACGAATGAATTTTATATAGTGATGGGCTCATTCGAATGAAAAATAACCGGTTATCCGGTTATAACCTGTGTAACTCGGTTTTCGTTCCAAGTATTCTAATGAAAAATAACCTCATCTTGATACGTACTAAGTGCCGTATCTCAGCTACCTGCGAGTGATCGAAATTCTGTAAATAATACGTCATTCATAAACTCATAACCATAAGCAAGGCAGATTGTACTGAAAACACGATTTGGGCGTCTCGCTCTACAGTTTTCTCCTTTGCTTCCTTGCCGGCTGAGGCTCGCGGTCGATCCGTCGTCATATGATATGAACATAAATCAATTTTTTGCCGCCTTTAACCCGGCCGATCGATAAACATAAACTTTTTACCACTGTTTTTATTGCGATTAGCAAGCAGTCCCGCATATTTCTTTCTTTCTACACTTCTTAATAAATACCTCTTAATTTCCAATACATAACACATAATGTACATATTATGTTTTGGTTATAGATCGGAAGAATGTAGGAGTAATCGAGCTAAAGCAGAATAGCGAGTCGTAAAACTCATACAAATATAACAATATATTATTATTATTATCTTATTATAAATCGCCAGCAATCGAAAACAATAAACGTGTAACCAAATATATTTCATTCATATCCATAATTATTTATTGCACAAACTCCTTAGAAATCGAATAAAAATCATTTACAACTGAGTTCCTCTGCTATCTGCAAGTTATTACGATGCCGATACAGATGACGCTGAACCGCGTAACCGGCAAACCGGCAAAATTGAAACGAATCGAGAGCCAAAATTTATTCGAATGATTATTCGGTTATTAATATCATTCAAATGCAAACAATTCGGTTATGAAAATTTTCCGGTTATTCCCATCACTAATTTTATATATATCGCTTGATGGTGATTGATGCATTTCCTGGAACATATCACAATTTGGCAAATTGGCTTTATTCGTTCAAAAAATATATAGAACGAAGTAAGTTTGCAATTTGCGTTTCTCAGGCTTGCTTACTTACACCCCATCTAAAATGGATTTGATAAGGGTAGATTTTGTTTTGTTTCATAAGTCGATTTATTACATTTTTAATGTATAGTTAGTTCTAGTTAACCTTCTTTACAGACATATCATGATTTAAATTTATGGATGCTATAACATCTGTTTCTCGACTTTCGTCGCTTATGTTGTTTTGATGTGTTTGGATTACACATCATTCTTTCTAATTTTGGAAATAATTTTTTATCATTTTCTTAAACAAAGAAATGTGCAGTTGGTGAATATTAAATTATTATGATTTTTGATGTAATACTCAAACATATCAATGTTCTCTTCGTTAGTATTGGTGCCAATAGTTAAGTGGGGCACACTGTATAGGAAATTAATTATAAGTAATTTTTTCTGTTGTGAAATACTTTTTTTTTAAACCACGAGAACGCATTCGATTTTGAGTCCTATTTTGTCTGTATTCTGTTGAAAACTGGGTGATCTGTTTTATTAATTTAAATAATCTATAAATTAAACTGACTAGGAGAGAAAGGGCGCGCTTATATTTTTTGGCTCTGGCCCTGATACGAGCTAACGCCCCTATTTAATTTCATTGCATTACTATTTATATTGTTCTATTTGACTTACGGATTATGATGTTAAATAACACAAACTCGCAGTCATCGCTCCAGCAAAACGTGTTTGCTGCTGAGAAAGCGAAATCTTTTCGGCAGTCTAATTAACATGATGCGCTAACATCCATCTTTCACTACTTCATCCCACCGAGGCAACTACAAGAGCGAGCGAGGGTAAATGCATTCCCCAGTGACTGCCACCAGCACAATACTGTCATTAGTAACCACCATACCACGGCGATCAGCGCTCCAATAATAGTTAACATTCGGTTAATTTCCCCACTATTGGATCGCAACTTTTCCAGGAGGAAGCAGCGAAAATGCATCGATCACGGCGGTAGTCGCGGTTTCGCCGACTTGAAACAATGTCGTTAGGCGCCCGCATTCCAAATCAGCGGTGGGAGTGAGAACACACAGAAAGGCACCCTCTCCGGAAATAATAGCGTATGCAGACCGGCACTGCCTAAACGAAGCCGATGGTCATCAGCATTCGCCTCAAAGCCGCGGCAACCAAAGCGTGGAAATTGCCTATAAAGCCGGCTGTGTCTGTTAAGACGCATGGGGATGATCCCGCCGATGTATCATCCAGTGATGTGCAAATGCTGAACCGGAGGAGTCGATCGGCCGATAGCTGTCGCCTATAAAACCGGCGTAGGGCAAACAAACAAACAACAAGATAACGGAGAGCGGATCCTATCTTCGGCTGTCGATGGCGTGTCACCCCTAACATACTGCCCCCGGTCCGCAATCCAATAACGGTCCGCGCGGACTGCATTATATTTAATTTGTCCTGTTTCAGACCGAATATAAATATTCGATTCATATAAATCTGAGCGGACGCGGGTCCGGCGTGGGTTTGGACCCACTAAATCTTCCTGCGCCAGTAGCTCACCCGCGCGACCCTGAAAAACGTCCGTTGTTCCGGGCACGGCCTCCGAGAAAGCACTAACAATCAAGTACTCACCCTTAGTCCGATAATATACTAAACGATGGCTGAAGTATTTCAATTTCTAAATCAGTTCGAATATTTTGAATGTTTATTAACTAACACTGATACTACAACTTCAGTCTTAGAAACATCATAGGACCATAAGTTAAATTTGCAACAGTATCTATACAACTATTTTCTAGCAATGCATCTACAGAAAAATAATTGAAAATGGCAATAAGTATCGTTGGGTAGAGAATACTGAAAGGTTTAGTATTATCTGCGAAACCATTGAATAAAGAATCGTTAAGATTATTTGCCATTATTCGATATCTATTCATGGTTTAGGTGTAAAGGGTGCCTATTTTTTGGAGTTAATTATGGTGATTGAATTTATCGTGCACTTAGTGCACAATATTGTAAGTGGTGTTACTGAACCCACTTTTCAAATATCTTAAAAGTGGTAAAATATTAATATTTCCACATTTCTAATCTCGTGTCCCTCAAACTATTTCCGAGCATAGCGCTTTATTTCTATTGTTCTTTTCTAACGTCATTGTAACAGGTGACGAATCTTGGATATAGTCATATGAGCCTGAAACTAAACAGCAATCGACTGTATGGGTGGTTCAAAATGAACCTAAACCTTTGTTGGTTGGGTAAAAAAGGGTTGATGATGCGCAATATAGAGCCTCTCGTTTTCAAACCAACCTCACCTATCAGTGGTGTTTTAGCCTGTTAACGCAAACGAGGCTCTGGTCGATGGGTAAACGCGGGGCCGCTGTTTGAGCTCACTGGCCATGGTTCTACCGGGGTTTTAAAACTAGTAACTGAGATGCATTGAGTACACAGTACCAGCTTCGATGACGGGTCGGGCCCGGCGAATGCCATGATGTTCCCATGAGTTAGGCGTGCTAGTGGGCAGTCGCTTGAGGTAATGGTGTCAGACAGGTTCAGGTACTGGAACCGAGACGTGCCGGTCGTCACTTGAGGTATCGGACCCGGCCGCTAATAGGAACTAGGTCCTGGCCGGATGTACTAGAACGAAGACGAGACCGGGCGTCGGTCTGAGGAAAACGGGCCTGGATTTGTCTGTCCTAGAACCGATGACTAGTTCCACTCTCCGAAACAGACCACACAGTCGTTTACCGTAGGAAAGTTGTCTGGTAGGCTACTCAATCCCAGTTTCCAACGGGCCCCAGCCTCCGGCGTGAGTCCTGAAACTGGGCAACGAATGCCGCGGGCTTCAAAGATGTGTGGTAGGGAGTGTAATAGCCTAGTCAGCTCCCGACGGTGACTCGTCAAACGGTTACACGAGGACTCTAGGAAGGGTACTACGTGCCGCCTAGGAAACATAAAAAGGGGGAGTGTAGACCCCATGGTCTTCCCTTTTCTGCGGTCCGCCCGGCTACCCCATCCCAGTCTGGATCTGGGTAGGGATGCCCCCGGATTTGCTAATATGGGGTAGAGGTATATTCTCGACCGATACCCATTCAGGTTGCGGAGAAATCTGCTAACATGGGTACTACGGGGAATGGGAGCCCACCGGGGTGGCTACTCGGTCCCATTCATAGGTGTCGGACTCGTAGTGGTTGTGGCACCGCGTAGGAGTAGGCGTAGGACGGGACGTTAGTTTAATCAGCGCTAGCATGCCGTTAAGCCGGAGCGGGGCTTGTCGCTAGGCCCCGATCTCCACCGCCGGTTCGCTACGTGCCCATAAGTCTACGGACAGGGCAAGAACTGGCGGCGCAGTCTCTCATTGCAAGATCCTGTTGAAAATTGTTGAGCATAGGCTGTTAGTGGTGCGTTCAAGAAGCGTTTCGAAAAGAATGATTGCTTGTTTCTTCGGAAAAACGGGTCATGTTGCAACTGTTGCATTAGAGGATCGCAGGACAGTTAATGCTGACTGGTATACTTCAATTTATTTGCCGGAAGTTATCGCTGAAATCAGAAGAAACAACGTAAAACGGCGAATCATTGTTCATCATGACAATGCAAGCGCTCACACAGCACGACGAACTGTCGAGTTTTTGACCAGTAACAACATCCAATTAATGACTCATTGCCCATATTCGCCTGATTTAGCGCCCAATGACTTCTTCTTATTCGGATACATCAAAAATAAAATGCTTGGCGAGCGTTTTTCATTGCCTGAAGCATCACTTGTTTTAGAGGTATCTCGCTCAGAGTGGATAAAGTGTTTTGCAGATTGGTTTCATTGGATGCAAAAGTGTATAGATTTTAAAGGGGAATATTTTGAGAAGCAATAAAGCCATTTACATAACGTGATTTGTGTTTATTTTACATTTTACGCAAACTTTAGCAGTGCCCCTCGTATAATTATTCTTCTAACTAATGTTATGATTCTTATAATTATTATTAGAATCATATAAATTTAAAAAACGAAGGATATTGTGCAGGCCGACTAAACTTCGAGTGGAGGGGTCTACCCGTTTTACGCGCCAATATGAAGATCCACCGAAGAACGTAAAAAACTCATCTTCCAACAGAAGCAGAAATGGCAAGAAGCAGTCCTGAGCACTACTACTGAGGAAATGATAAAGTTTGGGTATTGTGTAAACGGAGAGCATCGTACTGCGAACTGCCCAAAATTAAAATTGCATGATGTAAGCACAAGGTGGGAGTTGATCAAAGGTAAAAAACGCTGTTTTTGTTGTCTGGGAGAGAATCATTAGAAGTGGAGGTGCAAATACAAAAAAGAATGTGGCATTCGGGGATGTAAATATAAGCACCACAAACTCCTACATAATGAAAATTTGACCATGGATAGAGAATCCCGTGAAAATTACAGAGAAAATGTATACATTATAAATAATGTAAACAATATTTCTAGGCAATCGGAAGAAGCAGTGACGGCAGTTCAACAGATGCAAAATAGCGTACTATTGAGAATGATTCCGGTGAAATTATATGGTCCACGAGGAGAGATTTATACCTTAGCGCTTTGTGACGAGGGATCCACTGTGAGCTTGATAGAAGAGGACATCGTCAAAAAGTTGGGTCTGAAAGGTATCAAAGAATTACTCTGTATCAAATGGACCAGAGATATATCTACCAGGTTTGAAAATTCACAATGCCTAGATCTTCAAATTTCAGGAGTAAGCGATTCTAAACTTTATGATCTGAAAAATACCTATACAGTGGAAAATCTGTCATTGCCAATGCAAACTGTTGAAATAAAATGCTGGGAAATCTATTCTCACTTGAAAAATTTGCCAATTGCTGTTACTGATAGGCCAAGATAATATAGACCTCATAACTCCCAGACAAATCCGAACTGATTACAAGAATGAAGGATTTTCTCCTAATGCCACAAAATGTAAGTGGGTTGGTCTCTGCATGGCCCAAATAATCAACCAAAAATGGAAATGATAGCTTCTCTTCATTTTTGTAATAAAAAAATGATGAGATATTACATGATTTAGTGAAAAAATCTTTCTCACTAGATTCATTTGGTATTTCACCACACAAAAATGCTCTCACATGGAAGAAAAGAAAGCGATGGAAATAATGAGAAAAACAGCTCGAAGAATTGAAGGTGGTCGTTATGAGATAGGGCTCATTTGGAAGGATAAAAATCTGAAATTACCGGAAAGCAAAACGACAGCATTACAAAAACTGAAATGTATGGAAAGGAAATTCCAAATGGACATATAATTCGGAAAAGCTTACTGTGAAAAGATTGACATCTATATAAAGAAACGTTACGTGAAAAAACTGACAATTGAAGAAGCTGCAATCGAACCGCCCCACACTTGGTATTTACCCCATTTTGTCACAGTGAATCCGAACAAACCTAGCAAGATTCGGATGGTATTCGATGCGTTGGGAAAATCTCATGGCTCAAACCTCAATGACTATTTATTAACAGGACCCGATTTACTCGCCTCACTTGTTGCTGTTATAATTAGGTTTCGCCAGAGGAAATTTGGATTCGCAGGAGATGTTAGGGAAATGTTTCATATAGTGAATATCAAATAAGAAGATCCATGTGCCCAAAGATTGCTATGGAGAAATTTGAATATTGAAATGGAACCGGAAGTGTACGATATGCAGGTGATGATCTTTGGTGGCAAACGTTCTCCAGCATGTGTGCAGTATGTGAAAAATTCGAATGCTGACGAAATGAGCCAATCACCCGAAATTTTGACAGCTATCACAAAGAAAATGTATACCGATGATTACTTGTACTCTACGGATACTGAAGAACATGCTTTATCCAAGGCAATTGAGGTGAAAGCATAATGTCTTTGGCAGGATACGATTTAGTCAACTGGATGATCAACTCTTCACTTGTGAGATTGGAATTCGAAGGCGAAATGAATGAGCAGAAAAATATTACCGAAAATGAACAAGAAACACAAAGAGTCTTAGGAGTATGGTGGAATCCTGAACAAGATACCATTCGATTCAAGTTATCACTAGAAAGTACACCAAATGGAAGCAAAACCACGGAAAGGAAAATTCTCAAAATTGTCATGAGCATTTTTGATTCTTTGGGATTTTTGGCTTTTCACACAATTGGTGCAAAAGTTTTTTTACAAGACATATGACGAGCAGGTATCAGTTGGGACGATCATATTCCAGTCAACCAACAGAAGGTATGGGAGGAATGGTTCTCGGAGTTGAAGAATATGGCCACCATAGAGGTTCCACGACGCTATTCTTATCTTATACCAACTGCTGAGATGATAGAATTGCATGTATTTTGCGACGCCAGTGAAAAAGCGTTCTCAGCAGTGGCATATTTGAGAATATTTGGTCTTGAGAAAATTGAAACATCGTTTGTGATGGCAAAGACAAGAGTTGCGCCACTGAAGCCATTATCTATACCCAATATAGAACTTCAGGCTGCTGTATTGGCTGCAAGACTCTCGGAAGTACTAACAGATGAACTGGAGATCAACATTGGTAAGCTAATGTTTGGTCAGATTCAAAATGTGTATTAGGATTGATAAGAAATGATAGTAGAAAATATAAACCATTTGTTGCACATCGCATTGGAGAGATTCAGGAGAAAACTAATATTGTTGATTGGCAGTGGATTCCAACACATCTGAATGTGGCAAATATAGCAACTCGACAACATTCAAAAGACCAATTTATAAAAATATCGACAAGTTGGTTAAATGGGCCAAATTTCTTGAAAGATCCGGTAGAATTGTGGCCAGAAGAAATCAAGTATTGCCCAGAATTGGAACAAATTGATGAAGAATCGAAAGAATTGAAAATGGGATTTACAGGAACTTGTACGCTAGAGTGTGAGTCAGGTTTGCCAGAAATAGAAAGATTTTCGAACTGGTTACGTTTGATAAGAACAACGGCTTGGGAATTACGATTCATTGAAAATCTGAAGAAGTCGAACGAAGAAAATTCACATCCACTAAAACAAACTTTGACTATCATTGAACTCAAAGATGCTGAGAGACGATGGATAAGACAATCACAAAGGGAAAGTTTTAAGGACGACATGGAAAATATGATAAAAACAAAAAAATAAGGAAAAACAGTAGACTTGAAGGATTATGTTCTGCAGTAGATGGAGATGGAATAATGATACTGGGTGGAAGATTGAATTTAGCTAATTTTTTGGATGTTCAAACGAGAAAACCCATTATCTTATGCCTTAAAAACCCCTACACTAAATTATTATTAAAATTATATCATGGCAAGTACGGACATGTTGGAATGGAGACCATTTTGAATGAAATTAGGCAGAAATTCTGGATAATTGATGGACGTGCTGCTTTGAAATCCATTAAGAAAACTTGCCAAAAATGTAAAAATGATAATTTACAACCCAAACTGCCAATTATGGGCCAACTGCCGTTAGTACGTGTAACACCATGTATACGACCATTCATCAATGTAGGAATGGATTGTTTGGGCCCATACCTTGTATCTATTGGACATAGAAGAGAAAACAGATGGGGCGTTTTATTTACTTGTTTGGCAGTGCGAGCTGTTCACTTAGAAATGATAGCTTCTATGAATACTGACTCTGCTATTTTAGCCTTTTGAAGATTCATTTCTAGGCGAGGACACCCCACAAAAATACTTTGTGATAATGGAACGAACCTGGGAGGAGCAGCCAATGAACTTCGAGTAGCTATGAAGGAATTGAACGAAACGAAAATATCGAACTTCACGACAAGCAGAGCCATATAATTTAAGTTCATTTCACCAGGAAGCCCACATATGGGAGAGGCATGGGAGAGGTTAATTGGCTCTATAAAGAAGTCTCTGGGAACAGTAGTAGGTACATGGACAATCATTAAAGGAAGAAACACTTGCAATACTTTTTATCGAAGCTGAATATATAGTGAATGCAAGACCTCTAACTCATGTGTCCGTCGATCCAAGAGACCCCGAAGCACTAACCCCCAATCATTTTCTGGTTGGATTTACACATACAGAGGGACCACCAGGAGATTTCAACTCTGGCAAAAACCTCAAGAAAGAGTGGCGAAAATCACAAATGCTTGCAAACTGATTTTGGAAACGCTGGCTAAAAGAGTACCTACCTACATTGAATAGACGCAAAATGTGGACTGATAACCAAGAACCTATAAAACCTGACGATATTGTGATCATTGTTGATGAAAACTCACCAGGAAATCACTGGCTAATGGGAAAAGTAGTGGCAGTTTACCCTGGTCCAGATGGGCGTATACGTGTAGCAGATGTGAGGACAAAAAAGAACACATACAAGAAACCCGTTTCAAAACTATGCAAGCTGGAAGTGGAAACTGTAATAGAAGATGAAGAATGAAGTTCTTCACTGGGGGAGAATGTTCCACATTAATATCAAGACACCATTGTGTTTTACTTTTATATATTTTAGTTGCTACGGTTTCTGAATAGTTCTGTCACATATTTACTGTAATTTGAAAAAGGTGTCAAATATACGTTATAGTTTTTGATAGTGATTTTACAGTAAAAACAAAGTTGGGTTCACTATAAAACCCGCACACTATACGTATGTAGTCCATCTCACATTCGTCTAGTATGGACCAAGTTTCTATCGAGTGTGTAACAATACAATTTGTGCATTTTTTCATGCGTCTGGTATTAATTTCTCTTCCAAACACTTAAATAGCATTTGAATTGAATGGAGTCGCTTTCCTTTCTATGCCTGTTTTTATAGTTTCTATACATGTGGTCTTTAACGGCTGCTCTTTTTTGTTTCATTTCTCCCGTTGTTATTTCATTCGCGCAAATATTACCAAGGCCAACCAGTTATGATGTTAACCCGAATGAATATGTTTGGAGAAATTTTATAATCCCCATTTTTCTCAAGAACGGCAGAAGAGCTTGGGTAAAATATTGCTATATTTTGGAAAGATTTATGTTCAATGCCATGTTGTTTACAAGTTGCTGCAAATAATGGTGGCATTACAAAATATTGTATTAATTGTTCCATTTCTTTTTAACTGAATGTTTAAGTTAATTAGCCAACACCTAATTTATTGCAGATGAATTATCGCGTGATATCTTCAGCAGTCCATTCGTTTCTTTTTCTTCTAACCATTACAGCGTCGTTCCTGCTATTCTTCGTAGTAGTTTCATTGGGTTGTTGATATACCTATCAAACGCTGAAAAGGTACCATGACATAATGTTAGTTATAGGATGCAAAAAAGCCTATGAAGGTAAAAGAAGAAGTTTATAAGCGTTTCCATAGATTATCATGATGTAATACAAAACTAATTTAAAGCACACACATATTCGAAAGTAAAGTCGACTTACACAACTTTTTCTGCGACGACCGTACGACCCTAAAATAAGAGAAGCTTCCTGAAGTCGCGAGTTTTCTTAAACACCGCAGAAAAGAATTATTTTCGTTAAATCCGGGTTCGATATAAGTTCAAGTGCGCGACTGCAGCGCACCCCGCACACCCTTAATAGAATCGCAGTAACTGAGGATTAGGGCGTCCGTCTTAACTGATACTTTGTTTAGTTTAATCCGGTCTCCGCCGCAGAGCCACTTCAAAGCTTACAAATATGAACGCAATCAGAATCAAATGTGGGTTCGTTCGAGTAAATAGGCGATCCGAGCCGTGTCTCTATATCGATAGCGGCGAATCGATATCCGCCGAACGGCCCCCAACCATTGCGATTCTTGTCACAAATAAACGGACAAAATACAGGCCGAGGGCCGATGATTGAGCGCATTATCCGGAAGTGCAGTCGGTGTCCAGCGACTGATACAAGACGTAGGTAGGCCCCGCGGCAATAGCGTCGCATAAAGTCAAGTTCGTGTGATTGGATTACGTTTAGAGGGTAATCCTGTTGACGAGCGCCGAGGGACGCCGGCCTTTAATGACCCCGCGCGACAAATCGAGCGCTTAACCCGGGCCCGGGGGACGCGCAGGCCGTGATTCACGCCGCATCGTGCCACCGGAAGCCCCACATATTTTAGCACGTATGATACATATTGGCCCGCTCCGGATCCGGCTGATTTATGCCCGTCTTATACTTTATAGCCGAGCTTGTTCCGGCCGTTATTATATTAGAGTTCGATACTATACTTTATCTAACACCCTTTACAACTCTTGACAGTTATGTGCGAGGGGCGGGCAGCTCGAGCCCCCGGCCGTGGTTAAGTGGCGCGCTCAGCTCGCGGCTCCTCGTCTCTTTGTCCGGGCACGGACCCATTGGTATTCCGGAGGCTCCGGAGACTGGCCTAACCGAGTGCCGGCCAGGAAATAGCATTACCGAACCAGGGACACGTTGAGAATGCTCATCATCAATCCGACTCATTGTCTCATTATCTTCACTCTCTCTGCGCGTCGCGACCGCGATCTGTTGACTGACAATGTTTCCTAGTCCTCGACTAGAAACTTTATTCGCAAATGCGATTTTTGACCTGCGAGGTGCAATGATTAAGAGAAAGGCAAGGAAATAGTTAAGAAATCAAACATTTATACAGTTTCGTTTTTGATACTTTCAATACTATTCAATTTCCTCGTCATTCCTGAAGCATTTGCAAGAACCAGCAAAGATGTGGCTTATAGAGTTATACACTTCAGTAATTATAACTAGTCAGATTCTAGACACATTTTGAAAAGCAAAAATCCTTACAATCCTGAACTAGGAAAACTTGCCAATAGCACGTCTCAGCATGTGCTATAAGTTTTAAGAAAGGATATACGACAGAATCTCACCTACTATTATCGAGACCTCCCTAATTATAATTAATGAACAGGCAGGCTTTAGGAGTGGTCTAAGTGTGTGTGACCAAGTACTTTCGTCGATTTATCTTCAGCCTACGATATTGTGTGGATAATATATAGCTAAAATATAGCTAAAGAGTAAGTCAAACAATGGATATAAATCAAGAATGGACTTTGTCTGGGCTTCACTATTATTCGACGTCTACATTAATGAAATTTCTCAAACTTAGTTACTCAACATATAGACTTGCTAAAGGACGTGGGGGCGTATTTACACCTGACCACTACGAGAAATAGCACTTAATACACATCAGAGGAATGTATTCCATTTAAACATTAAACAAACAAAGGAAGAATTAAATGTAACGTTTTCCCAGAAGTGCGTCGAACATAATGATATACCAACTCAATTGGATGATGACCTACACAGGTCTTTAACATACCGAAAGTACTTGATGAAAGCAGCTCAGAAGATCAATTTAGACCACAATCTGGCAGCAACAACCTTGGCTGCCAAGTGAAATACTTGGAACGAATTCATTAGCATTAGTTTATTCCACAGCAAAATATTGAGTTCTAGTGTGGTAGCAGAGTCAAAACACATGATTACTGAACACTTACATAAGTAAATGAAACAATGGGAATTTTGTTTATTTCCTTATATTTCTTGAGATTACGATCTTTCCAGTTTTTGCATTCTTCCATTAGGTTTAATATTTGAGTCGTCATCCATCTTTTTCTTTTCGCATTCTTATCGATTTTTATATTGTTTTTAGCAGCAGTAAGAAATACTTGTTTTATGTTATTTCATTGTTCATTTAAGTTTCTATCTCCGGGATTTTTCTGAATTTCCTCGAACCCTTTTTCTAGTTCTATTTGTGTTTTTAATTTTGTCTCGGCATCATTTAGTTTCGCCACGTCCCATTTGTATGCTTTGTTTTTCAGTTTTACTTTTAGAACAGCAATTACGGGGTTGTGATTGGAATCAACGTCTGCACCCGGATATGTCTTTACTGATTTGACACAGTTTCTAAACCTTTTATTGATTAAATGATTTTTTTGGATTTTTTTTAATTCTCAGGTTTTTTCTGGTGTTTCGATTTTTTTATTTTATAGTCTTCTGGTACTCGAACTGTATATATTTGTGTATTTAAATCCCTTTTGTAATTCACTATTATGTTTTTTAGTAGCGCAATATATGTTTCTTTAAATTTTTGTAATCTCTGTTCTAAGGTTTTTTTACCTGTAAAGATAATAAAATAAATATATAGTCAATTTGATTTCTAACCACTCTCTGTGCATTATCTTGTGGAGATCGCTATGTATACAACCTTCTTGGTGGTAACTTATAGAATGTGTTTAATACAGTTATTTTTTCCTCTTGACAGAATTGGTCTGTCGCCTCTGTCATTACGGATTTCGAGTCCATATTCTCCTACTAATTCTTCACATTTGCCTTGACCCATTTTGGAGTTGAAATCATTATATTTATGTTGTGATTCTTAGTTATTTCAATCGTCTTATCTAGTTGTTCATAAAATTGCTCTACTTCCTGTTCATCTTTGTTTGCTGTCGGGGCCTATATTTGTATTATATTTATATTTAATGGTTTTGAGCACAGTAACAGTATCGTTACTCTATGCGAGATTGGTATAAAGTTATTAACAGATGAAACAAATTCTTTTGATGCGATAACTGCAACTCCCTTATCATGTATGTTGGAGTCGTTTCCAGAAAAGAGTATTCTATATCCTTCCAGATTATATTGACCTAATCCTGGCCAGCGCATATTACTAATTCCCATGATATCGATGTCTAGTACATGCTTCTTACGTTCCATGTCGCAATTTTGAGTTTTTTAGCTATTTTCAATGCATTCCCCCCGGAGATCCGATTGGGGGAATTTTAACTCCGGAATATCTTGTACTGAAACTAGCAATTTTGTTTGTTGTTTTTGTAATGATGTACTAGGGATATCCACTAAGATTTGTAATGTTGTCGTTTAGCGTTGCGTTCAACATTCTATGCCGTTGACCATTTCTTTGGTTCATCCGTCTTTCGGTGCGATTTCTCACATCAAGGGCAAGAGAGTGCCCTATCTTTAGCTGCTCATCCACCCTATTTGTTTAGGCTGTTGGCTGTTAGAGGGAGCCGCTTATCTCGGCGGTCATTCGGATTGCAATCGTCCATCCTGGGAGTATTGCTGTTGCTAGTTTTGGTCCACCCCGGGTATTTTATTTCCCCGGTATTCACTATATCTAGTGGGCTTCCTCTATCCGCCACCTGGGGAGGCGCCCGATGGGGCATTAGCAACCCCAGACGGATACTAGCAACCCCACACGGGACTAGCAACCCCACAGGGCACTTGAATATCAAGATCTATCAATTCTTCAAGAACTGAACAAGTTACCACCGTTTAGTTTTAGATCGAGGTATCCGATCTGAAGAGATGCACGTTTAGTTAAAGGAACACTGTTCCATCGCTGTAAAATGGCACGAGTGGTTTTACCCAAATTTCGTATTTGAAAACAACGACCTGATAACGTCAGTAGCTCAACCGCTTGCTTGCTCCAAGCTTTCTAGAAAATCATGGAGTCACTTTAATCTCTTGAGATTTAGTCATGGGCGTGTGATGATAACTGCCCTCTAAGAAAGTGCCCAGGCGAATTGCGAATGTTGTTCCAGATTGCATCGACGGCAAATGTAATTGATTTGAACATATCAAAATGTACTGCGACGCCTATAATTGGCCTAACGGCTGTTGGCTGAGTACCAAAATAAAAAAAAAAACTAATATCAAATTTGTTGGTCACTTATCCTTCTATTCGCTTTTTATATTTCTATTTATATAATTATATTGTCTCTTGGATTTAGTGTGGTAGCGGGAAGACACACAAGGATGACCAAATAGAAGAAATAGATGAAGCAATAAGCAAGATAATGATTAAAAGGAGAAGAAAATCTCGTAATAATGGGGGATTTTAACGCAATTGTAGAAGAGGGAACAGAAGAAACACTAGTGGGAAAATACAGATTGAATAGAAGCAATGATAGAGGATTTCGATTGGTGGAGTTTTATGAGCCAGATGATCTAATTAAAACAAATACAATGTTTCAACATCACCCTCAAAGAAGATACATATGGATGAAACCGGGAGATACCGGAAACTACCAAATATACTTCATATTGGTTTAACATAGATTTCGTAACCAAGTAAAATATTGCAGAACTTGTCCAGTCACAAAGTAGCCTTAAAAATAGAAAACACATAAAATACAAAATGTGACCTAGAAAAGCTTAAAAAAAATAGAAAATGTTTTGCGAGGAAAGTAAATCAAATGATACTCAATAAAGAATGTAGAAGTATCGATATGGAAACCCGATTGACTGATTTTGAAAGAGCAGTAGTAGTAAACCAATCTGACGAAACCTTGGATTACTGATAACACTATTAAATTAATTGGGAAGAATGATACAAAAAAAAACTTTACTACAGAAGAAAGTAAAGAAATATACAGACAATTAGAAAGAAATTGTCAAAGTGGTCAAAGAAATATACATATCTGGTTTTCTCTAGCATTCCACGTCTACCGCTTCCCAGTCACCAGCCCTTTCGGTCTTCCCAATCTCCTGGTTTGAGATTTTGTTCGGACATAGCATTTCGTATCCCTCCTATCCATGTTGATTTTGCTTTTTCCCTTTTTTCCACTCCTTTGGTATCTATTTTAGTATCGATTTGGGAAGTATTCTATTTTCCATCCTTTTCACCTGTCCGGACAATATTGGCTGCTTTATTTTACTATTGCGATATCTACCTTTATCATCGCTGTTATTAGGTCATTTGTTACTCTATCCCATCGTGATTTACGAGCAGATATTCGCTAGTAGTTTATTTTTAACGCCAGTAATCAACGCTCTAGCGTTTTGTTCATTTGCCCAGTGTCACCACCGTGAAGAACTATACTTTTGAATACCACCACGTTATAAAGTAGGTGATTCTTTTCTAGCGAAATATCTTTTGACCATAGTATTGCGTTTAGACATCCTATTATTCTTTTGCGTTTTAGAATTTGTTCTACTTTCTCCGTTCGACCACTTTTTTCAGGTTATGTACTTAGATTATGTATTTTTTACACGTTCCTATTTGTTTATTGTCGTCCAGATTAAGATCAACTGTTTCGCCTCCTACACATAAATATTTAGTTTTCGTTCGGTTCCCTAATACTTAGTCTCTTGTCTTTATATTCTCTCAATATCCTTTTTGACATGAGTTTCAGTTTTTTTTGCCTTGAGCTATAACAACCTGGTCATCCACATAGTAAAGTGTATATATCGTTATATCTTCATTTAATTGTATAACCATTCCACTGTATGATCTCCTCCACTTTCTCAAAGCTTCGTTCTGATATATTTTCAATGGTGTCGAGGATAGGGAACATCGCTCTCTAAGGACTTTTGAGAGGGCAAAGTTTTCTGATAAGGTAGTTCCTAATTTAATTCTGGAAGTTAACTGATTTTAGAGCGTTTTATTACTGCTGTTGCACTATTACTTATCTGATACTTTTCTAAGACTTGCCATAGTTGTTGGACTGGTACAGTATCATAAGCTTTTGAGAGGCCTACAATTAGTAGGCGAACCTCTCTACTTGTTGCTATTTTCTTATGATTTAGTTGGGCCAGGGTAAAGATGTGCTCAATGCGATTGACCAGCTCGGAAACCTGCTTGTTGTTCAATTTCATATGGTCAATATTCTTCGTCTATTATATTTCTACGAAATTTTTCATATAATCTGCTCATGGTACTTGTAATGGAGATGCACCTGTAATTTGCACAGTCACTCAATCTTTCCTTTTTGTGTGCTGGTGTTATTCATGCGTCTCTCCAACATCCTGGAATTGTTTCTACATTTACATATCTGGTAAACAACTCCTTCAAACACTCTTCAGTAATTCTGCCGGAAATTCTTTCCAGTCTGCTCATCTTTTTATTTTTCAAGAATTTTACAGCATTCCAAATCATATCTGCATTTAAGTTTATATATAGACGCGGTCAAAGAACTACCGATAAATAAACCACCTGGAGTTCATGAAAATATTAGTGCAATATTAAACGCTCTGAAGGAAAATACTATGACAGAAGTGTACCACCTTGTAAGAGACATTTAGAAGAAAATGCAGATACAGAAATACTACAAAGGCAAAAATAATACCAACATATTGCGCCAACAAGACTATAATGGAGTTAGGGGCGACAAAGATAAGCTAAGTACTTGCTGACATCTGACAAGAGTATTCATTTTCTATGAGGAAAATATTAAATGAATAAGAATACTTGCACAAGGTTTTAGAGGTATCGTACTAAATGAATGCGATTATCAAAAACTCCATCATCTGCAAAATAAAACAGATATCTACACAGATTTAAATTCGGACGGAAAATAAATCCTCAAGGAGCTAACAGAAAAATATTTTAAATAATCATAATAATAATAGTGGCAAAACCCAGGATAGACGCATTAATTAATATTCTATCAGTTATATCAGAAGCTTCTCAAAAGTTACTCCTTTAGAAAAAGCTAGTTTCAAATCACCAATATGGTTAAAATGTCAACGCTGCACTCTAGAAAAATGAATAAATGAATAAAATAAGTAACGTTCTTGGAAAACTATAGGGCTGTTAAGATTCAGAAAGTCTTAAGGTTCAAATCTCGAATGTAAACAGATTCGGATCTGAAAGAAGAGTCGAATTTGAACATGGGATTCGAATCTGAAGACACGGTTCTAATCTGGGAATGCCTTTCGAATCCGAGCGCGAGATTCGAATCTGAATATACGATTCGAATCTGCGAATTTGAACACGGAAATGTAGTCTTCCAATTTAAATGCGACATTTTGACGCAGGGTTGTCCAGGTTCACACATTTCTAAGTTCTGAATCCCGAAACTGAGAATATTCGAATCTTTGAATTTCAACATAAGATTAGAATTTGAATACAATAGTAGAATCTCCGTATTTGAACAATATTTTTATTTATCCACAACTCACATATTATAGAGGCATAATTACACTCGCCCATAAAACCATAGGGTTTTATTTTATTTAGCTATGTCAAATTCGAGATTTGCAGGTTAAGTTTTGCGTCAGTGTGTGTCAAATAACAAACAAAACCTAACCTACTAACCTCGAATTTGACAATACCCCTCCGTACTTTCCAAATTGTCACTATGACTTTTCACAAATACAAAATTTATGTTTTTTAGATATTTATTGGGTTAGATAAAATTTTTTATGACACGCCTGTATTACTAGAAATAATTCACTCGAGAAATGACCCTTTTCGGCATAGCGATCTCTAAAGATCAAGTTTTCTCTCATGGATTATTTGTAATATAACACCGGTATACCATAAATAACTATTGCTCTTATACTTGGTAAAATTACTTTCTTGGGGAAAAATCAAAACTGATTTAGAAGGAAACATGTATAGTTTGAAGTTATTAACAGTAATATTTTGAATTATAAGGAACATATGCTTTATCCAACACTTCCTAGTTATAACGTTATTACTAGATCAATTTTAGACCTCTAAAGTAGCCCATAACCCACCAAAAACCATAGCCCACTAGTGAGATAAAAACCATGTCACTCACTACTGCATTGGTAGCACTGTCAAATTCGAGATTTGCAGGTTAAGTTTTGCGTCAGTCTGTGTTAAATAAGAAACAAAACCTAACCTACTAACCTCAAATTTGACACAAACGTATAACACGAATCACAGGCGACTGTAGTTGTAAGTTTATTTGATCTCTCGATACTTTTCAATTTGTCACTATGGCTTTTCACGGCTGTCAATACAACATTTATGTGTTGTGGATATTAATTGAGTTGTTGGATAAAATTTATATAGCAAGCGTGTGTTATTACACATAATTCACTGGACAAAAAACCCTCAACTTTGTAACATAACACACTTATTCCATAAATAACTATTATTTTTTAGTTATTGGTTAAGTGGCTTAGTTGCGATTATTATTTGTCTGTCTGAAATTGTGACACCTTTATATAGGTATTAATTTCGGTTACATTAAAACATGTTCCTCCTTGCTAAAAATTTGAAGTTACGCCACTGATCCTGATCTCAAAGTTAAAGTTTTTTATTTCACCCAATACTTCTCAATAAACGCCCCATAATTATAGCGATTTTAAAAATCGCAATATCAATATTACACACAAGTGACTTTTTGGTTATCATAACTCAACTGGCGAGTTTCTTGTTTAATGTCATCCGCGTTCTGATGTCACCAGGCAGCCGAAAAGGTTAAAACATCTGTACAGTAATTTCAAACAGAAAATTTGGTGTCAATGCTTCTTCTGAGTTTATGGAGAGGTGTGGATAAAACGTACTGCACCCGTAGCGTTACGAGGTATTACCTACACGAGAAAATTATCCCAGACGGCCGACGGCCTCGTGGGTCAAACTTTTTTCTAGTGGGTAATATCCACATAACAGTACTTGTATAGTAAATAACTATTGAAACCAGAATTTACACTTTATTGCACGGATCTGAATTCAGGACTGGAATCTGTAAACCTGAAACCCCAAATTGGTACTGCGAATCGAAATCGCAGATTCGTATGAACTAATCTGAGATTCATATGTCCGAACGTGAATCCGAATCTGAGATTCTAATCTATTCTTACTTAAAATTCGAATCACGAAATTAAAGATTCGAATCCTTGGTTCAAATTCGGATTCTGTTGTCAGTCCTAAAAAGCAACACTACTGTTCAGCAACATTTTTGCCGCATGCATTCAACAAAATTGTACACATTGCTCTGTTCTACAATCTTAAAAATAAGTCACTTTATTTGTAAAAAAAATATCAAGAACAATGTTCATCAATTTAGTCTATAAATTAAAGTTTTTGTCAAGATAGCGTTATGAGCCCAGCATTGTATTTTATTTACGGCAGACCAGTATGAACGAAACACAATAGCGGCAAAAAATGGCACGTCAGAGCTGAACCCCACCCATGTGATTTATACAATGAAGAGAAGTACTTGTCCTTCGATTACCCCAAATGAACACTTACAACCCCATCGAAACAAAGCGCAATAACGTAGCATGTACATACATAGACAAGCTGTTAACAACATGGCACGACCGTCGTTCAGCCAAAAAGTATCTTGAAGATAAATTAAGGAAATATAGTGTCTAATGGTTTATAATTGATTCAAAATTTATACAGGTTTTAGTTTTTGGCACTCTTGTTCCAATGCAATTTAATTGGCTTGTAGCCGTTTTTGGATATCAAGAATGCCATCAGAGTTCGATCGTATAATTTCACTCCTGCTGGTTTTTTCGGGTATTAGGCCACACTACACAATGAAAACTATTAAATCCCGAACGTTTCGGCAGATAGATCTGCAAATCTGTAATGTGGAGAAATACCAAAAAAACACAAAACAGTTTCAGAGATTATCTTTTAATTTCAATTTTTGATTTTTCTTCCTCTCTCTTGAATTTCGATTACTGCGTTTTTAAAATTACAATTAACAATTAAAAGTAACGAAAAATAACAATGCTAAATCATAGCTATAAACTAGAAGTAAGTACTTATAGCAGATATCTGGAGGCAGTATTACGATTTATTCTAAACGATGTTTAATTTCAATGAAGCAGTAGACATTTCAAATGACCCATGAGAATATAATGACCTCAGCCGCAGTAAAATTCTAGAAATTTTGTTAATATCCGTGGTAATATCGTTTTGTGAGTGTTGAATTTTGTTCACAAACCAAAAATTTCGACAAGATGGATGATCTCCATTTGCGGAATGGCTTCGTGTTGAACATAATGAAAAGGACAATTTTGATTTTCAAGACAACCTTCTTTTAGATTTCTGGAGGAATGGGTCAAAAATTTACATGTGAATAGTAATAGAAAAGACTGACAACGTGTTACAGGCTAAAACCGGTATTACTACAAGAGCCAGTTTGTTTCAGCAAAAATCGACCTTTACGATAATGGCACTCGGTACACTACAGGTCAAAAATGCTGGCTAGAAGAATTCGCCCTAATCACGCCTCAACGGTTGTGTAATAAAATAGTTGTCCGACTATTATCAGGGACGTGGTTCTATCTGACCAGGGGGTTAATTAGGGTAAAGTGCCATTGCAATAGGTGTGATCATACTCGAGACAAGTACAAAGAAAGGGGTATTAGGGAACCACCGGCATGAATTGGGGTTGGGGCAATATTTTTGCAAGACCCTGCATAAGCCCGAAGTCCAGGTCTTACAATCGCGTCAGCGCTCCTGGGTGGCGTCTCCAACTGGCTGGAGGACTTACCTTCAGCGGTTAAACAGCTCCCGTCGCTCCACTTTACATTGATCTTTACAGCTACAGAAAACCACATAAATTTGGCACAAAATGCATGCAAAAATCATAAAGAAACAAAGATAACTTCGAATATGCATCTCTTGGTTCAAATAACAAATTGAGTGTACAGCTACACCTCAAATAGTAATCCCCTAAATTAAAGTAACAAGCAAACGGGATAAATAATGAACGTATTAGAATATAATCGACGCGGCCAATCAGCGTCGAAGACGCGTTACAACGCGTTACAATTTCAGACGCAAGCGCCCAATATAAAATTACCGCGTTTGGCGTCACTCCCCACACTGTAAACGGGAATGCTACACTCTAGGTTCTAACGTACACTACATTACAACTATTTGGACAGTACCTGGTGGTTAAGCGACGAGTTTGGTGTTGATGTCCAGTTGGAAAGCGTCGTTCAGGAACGCTGAAGCAGGCGGCCAAAACGGAAAATGTCGGCAGCGAGGAATGGCAAAATGCAGGAAATTTGCGACCAGAAAGATGTCCCAGTGGGGGGTACTCACAACACGATGACGACATCATACAGACCCTTGAGTAAGCAAGCAGGGCGGGAGCACGTATCGACAATTTGTGTCTCGCAACAAAACTTACATATCTTCGAACCGGTTTCGTTTATAATCCGTAACAACGGTTAATGCATAAGTTATTCAACGACAGGATACAACAACAACAAACCGAATGATATCCTTTATGCTGGAACGAAGCTTATGGTCACCCCAACGGATTATCAACGCGTGTTCAACACTTGGAGCCCCACTGCACTACTCGAATTCTCTTCAGCGGGCTCCAACGGCCGTAGCCGTGGAGGCCGCTTGCACAGAACTACTTCGCTTAGCCAGATAAGATCAACTGCAGACGCACGGGCAGGACGCTAATGCTCTCCGTAAAATGTACAGCTACACGAACGTGTGTCCAACTGTCTGGCTAAATAGCAGGGGTGTGAGGCACATACGTTCATCCTCTCTCTTCCACACAAACAACCGCCGTAGGGTCGAAACAGACTATATTGGAGCAAACAGGCACAGGATTTGAAATTTTCTCTACAGGAGCAAGCGGTCTAAATTCGTGAAGAAAAAGCGGAATTTTCACATGTCCTTAACAAACGGCCTGCGCAAATAGGTGAAGATCTACAAATGGAAGACAATTTAAATGAAGGCCATATATTAACAGACTCAAGTTCAAAAAACGTTCTAAAATAAGTGAAGATAATTCAGAAATTTAAAATATGAAAAGTGGCTAATTTTAATATCCATCTCCAAACGCAATTACTTCACATCTAACGCAGATTTTAAATAAGATCGTTATTATATCTTGACAAAATTGTAGAAATTTTTTGAGAATATTTTTAAAATATCCACTGAGTAGGCTAAGGTAACAGACTATTTTAGAAAGCTTAACACAAAATAAGAACAATTTAAGAATTTTTGTTATTATAGTAATCGTGTACCATCCATTGTTTATGTTTATGTATATAGTTATTTAATTTCGAGGCTCGCCATTGGGATTTCGAAAACGATAAGAGATACAATATAATACTGTTCAAACAATAAACCGAACCTAGCAGTCTCAGTTTTGGAATTCTGAACAAGAAACAAATATTTTAGACTTGTAGTAGTAGTAGACTGTCAATTAATCCTTATTAACATTTTTGCAAGTTTTCTGACAGCAGTAGATCTGGTTGAATGGTTTGTCACCTTGATCGACTTTGTGTTGTATTGCAATGTTGAAAGCGGATTATTTCCCTAAGTACCTTTTCTGTTAATCTTCTACCTTCTATTTATAACCCAGTTGGCCCAATACGTTCTTAGGTTTGTTGCAGAATATAGATAGCTTTATTATGCTTTTCGCTCACATTATTTTTTTAAATAAATAATTACGTATTGCCGAAATTTTTTAATTCGTTAGTGAACAAACAAAATTATTGTTAGTCAGTACCTTTTATTTTACATAAATGAATAAAACCTAGACTACGAAAATAATTTTGTTTTGCAATAAAATATAGGTAATTAGTAGAGATCACAATGAAAATAAAAATTCCAAAAGTCCAACAGTACCTATTTGACGAAACACATCTAATCATGGAATGTTCATTCATAATATAACAAGGGCGAGACATACCGATAATTTTCCACACGCCAAGAGTCAAGTGCAGGTTGCAATGAAAATTTCAGTGTGTTGATCGGTTGAAATTTTATGAGGGGAATATTCAAAGGAATTCTAAAGCATTTCAAAATACGTAGACATTGTAGCATTGCACATGAATTTGAAAACATCAATTGTTATTATAAATGAGAAATTATGAGTACCGTAATTAGTCCTCACTGCCCTTTACTCGTTAAAATGTTGTGGTCGTCAATGTTTCTGGGAATTAGCGCATTCGGGATATGTATAAATACTAAATTATTATCATTTTTTTTAGTAGAGAATTGGGCATATACTTTTACCAGGAATAGTTTATTAATTTTTTTATTGAACATGTTTGTGGTTTTGCTAATAGTTTGATCAAAATTGGAATTCTATAAGCTTTGAAGCAAAAATAATTTAAAAAAACAATAGCTTGTGTATACCTATGCACTAAACTTTAGCTTTTTAACGCGAATGTGGAATTTAGTTATAAATAGCAAATAAATCGCAATAATAAAATACAGCTACATAATTATGTATAATTGCAATATTCATGAAATCATAACGTCCAAATTAAGAAAAACTACCAACATATGTAATTTGTTTTATATTCAGTTAGGGGTACAGTAATAGTTTGATTTTAAATATGTCAGTTTTGATTGTTGCATACAAATGAGTCTATTTTATCAGTATAATAATAATAGTTCGTGTAAAAATTCAAATTTGCATGAAGAAGAATTTCATGAAATGGTAATTCTATTTCCCTAAAAGTTGTACAATATTAATTTTCGATACAAGTGCGTAAAGCTAGTCTTTAGTCACGAATGAGACAGAATGAAAACGCGAGTGAGCGAGCGTTTTAATCCCCGCGAGTGACTAAAGATTCTTTACTCATGTGTGTCGTACAATATTTTATCTACGATAGAATCTAGAAAACACGATAAATATTAAAAAAACATTTAAATGTAAATTAAGATTAGTAGCAACCGGTCGTAATTTTGCGTGGTTAAAAATTTTAAAACCGTTGCTACTGACGACGTGCTTTATGACATTTTTTAAACACGTTGCTACGACGGCGTAAATTAATGAAAGAATGTTATTAAACAGCCGTTTTACAAACTTAAAACTGCCAACTGGAAGTCAATTTTACACACTGTCGTAGATAATAGTAATTTACGATACAAGTACGTTCACCAGTGGGGCAGAGTTAAAACGCGAGTGAGTAAGCGTTTTAAGCCCCGCGAGTGACTAAAGATACTTTACGCATGTGTCTCCTACAATATTTTATCTACGATAGAATCTAGAAAACACGATAAATATTAAAAAATTATTTCAATGTAAATTAAGATTGGTAGCAACCGGTTGTAATTTTGCGTGGTTAAAATTTTTTAAAGTTCCTTGATTAGGAATGTCTGAGATCATAATCATAGTGTATTTTGTATTAATATAAATTACTAATTCCTAGGAAGTATTTGTAATTAGCTAAGTATACGCAGGTAATTAGAGTATTTTTTATATAAACACAAAATTTGTATTCAAATTTTACTATTTCCATATTTGCTTTCGTTTGTGATTATCGGAGTTGTGTTATCAGCGCGTTATTAAGATTTTCTTTTATTCGTCGGAACCAATTTACAATAGCGAAAGTTAATATAGTTTGTCTCGGCCAAGAAAAAGTAAACATATTCGTATGAAACAAGTATCTGCGAGCTAAGTAGCTAACTGCTTTAAAATTTACATTTATAAAATTTGTTTTTATTGCGTTTTAAGTTATTCTAATCTACCCTGTAAAGAATGTCAAAAAAATCCGGAAAATATCAATATCAAAATTGGGAAAACGTATTAGAGTAACTTTTAATACATTTGCATCCTGTAATTTAATTAATTAAAAATCTTTGTATGAATAACATAGTAAATTTCAAAGTAATGTTTATTTGTACGTTATAGAATGCACGACCTTATCTTCATTCGTAAAAACTAAAAAGGGCAAATTTTAACAAAAATAAATATTTGTTCTGTATTTTTAAGAGCCTTTGATATCTAAACAAATAATTTAATAATATGTAATAATAATCATTAAACTAGAAAGTGATGTTAATTTTTCTAAAGTGTTAATTCAGATTTGAAACAGAGGGATTTAAATGCGAAATTAAAGATTACTATCCAATATTAATTCAGTCAACTTTAAATAGTGTTTCTTATTTTGAAGGAAATTACTGGCAATATTTAAAAATGTAAAATTATGAATTAGATGCAGTTTTTAAAGGCGAACAAATGATTTATGCGCTATTTTGCTCTCAATATTTTCAATCTTTTAATTTTGCACGTTAAAACCCTAGGTTTCAAATCTGAATCATCACCTTGTATATGACCATATAAAATAAGAACAAATTTGGTACTACAAAGTACATACAGCCACGCATTAATTTTAAAACTTATGTACAATTCTCTATAGGAGATGGAAAACACTCGCACATTTGGAAACCGTTTCAAAGAGTAGTATTGCTGGTTGTTTTTTAGTTTCTATGGCGATTTTAAATTCCATGGGAATAATGGCTTACTTGACTCCTTATTTTGAGGAAGTAAAATATTGTTTGATTCCCATTCGTGTAAAAATATTAAAAATGGTTCACTTATATATGACAACCTTCAACTGCAAGATATCTTAGCTAAATTACTAAATACGGCTTTCGCACGAAAGCAGAAGGGATTAAAAGTTAAAAGGTAGGGTAGGTGCATCAAATTACAAGCTTATTGCGCGTGGTAAACCCAAACAATAGTGTGTTGCCTAACCTTTCTGAATAGAGTTTCTAGAAATTGTCAAAAATAGTCTTCGACGATATTGATTAGTCAATATTTCTAGGATTAGCTGAAATCAGTTTCTAGATATTATTCAATTTTAACCAATTACAGGAACAAACTAATGCATAAGGTTTCATTACTAACTGTAAATTTAAGTTTATATTGCAATAATACGAAAATACGTAATGGGCTTCTATAAACAATTTGGAAGTTTAAAAAAAACACTAAATCATAATATATAATTCTCTACTGTCCAAAAGTATAATGAATTAGCAAGCAGCCTTTTAAAGTAAGTTTTGTAAACGTAATCGTAACAAAAGGATTAAACTTTTAGTATATATTTTAGCTAGCATGGTGTATTGCCTATCCCCTCTCCTAAGCCGTCTTAACGACCAATCCAGCCAATCCTGCTTTCTCTGCGCTTTGTTTTGTGCATTTGCTAATTTCGTCAATGCACAGTGAGCTATTCTGAAACCACTCAGTTCTAGTAGGTTTATTCTAAAAATGCTTTTCGGTCAACAAAAGCATGTTAATTTTGATATTTTGACCCTTCTTTGATAACATCTTCTCTATCAGCCTAAAAGGTAAAAGTAAAATTAGTAACGCATAACATTATTTTCTAAAGAAACTCACCTCACAGAACAAATAGTTGGATCGTTCAACGTGTCAAGCATTTGCTGTTAGCAAGTTGATGCGATCTTCCCTGACGGGTCATGCTTAAGGTTATATTGTCGTCAAAACGTCCAGTTTGAATTCCATTGCTATCTAGTTCTTGTTTAAAATGACGAATTTTTCAATTAACCTTTCACCACCCTTCTATGCAAGCTCTAGCGTAGTTATTTGAACAAATTTACATAGAGTTCAGAGGGAGTATCTTCGTTCCATAAAGTAATTATTTTAAGGCATTCAAATCTGTCAGTGCGACCGAACTCACGTTCCGTTTTTCAGCGATTACTTGAATCTCTTTCCTCGTGCTGTCTCCAAAAGCCATTACATCTTTAAGTGCAATATAAAAAACGGATTGATTTTAATTTTAAAGTCTCAAAGATATATTTTTGGTAACAGTTTGCTTTGGCATTCCAAATGGTTTACACCACTTTCTTTATAGTTGATTCCATCCAGCTTCTGCATACTGTATCCATAGTCTTTCAAGATCTCATTTAACTGACTGTTTTTGAAGGTTGTTTCAAATCTAAATGTCTCTTTTCTCAAAATTCTTCGAATTGTAGCCAAACATTTTAACAGCGACTGGTGTTTTATTTTTACTTACCTCGTCTAAAAGACGAAGGAAGTATTGTAATAGCGAAAAAATCACCTTCCGAGATTTCTTCAGATCTTCACGTTTCAGAGTGCTTAGATGACGAAAAACAGGTTTTCTCAATTCAGTTCAAACTTATATGTTGTTTCCATGGAGAAGACTTTCAGTTCGGTCAACACAAACAAATCGAGCTGTAAATAAATATATATTTGATCCTATTTTGAAATGTACTCAAAACATAATCAAATCGAATACAATGCGTACTTCAACACTTTCTGGTTATTCGTCTCAAACTTCCTGCACAATAACAAATCATGTTAGTTTGATAGTTTCAATAATCCAACCGCGAAGCGGGAGGATTATTATGTCATGCGGTTGGATTATTTAAACTTGCAAACTGACACTCTTTTATTATTGTGCAACAAGTTAGCAACATATAACCTAATAATATCGAACTACTTATAGCATTATTACTGATAATTGCAGAACAATTATATTTTATAAAAAGTGGGTCACATGCACTAATCATCACATGTTATAATGGAATTCTTGAGCTGCAAAGAAAAGCACGGTACTTTTCTTGCCGCTACGCCATTGTTGTGAACTTTGTTGTATAACTTGACGTTTTATTATAATTGATTTCTTTTGAAGATTGAAGATCATTCGTACAAAACCCTTGTTTAGCAATATTTTTAATCCTTTTTAATTGCTCCAGATTTTTAGAAAAAGAACCTTCGCGCTACCCTCTCGTGTCTTTACTTGAATTTGTTCTCGTTAAATTACTAAAAGCAACGAATGCTCATAAAATGAAAATATTTTCGACAAGAATTGGTCACTCTTGATCTAATTGTTGATAACTGTTTCGTAATAGTATTTTATTTAACAAGCATATAATGTAGGCTGTATTACACGAGTATTAAGTTTATACGTACACAAGCCGTAGGCGAGTGTTGTAATCATCCAAGTGTCATACAGCCATAGGATGCGAGTCAGCTATTCAACTATATAGTTTTTGATGATGGCAGGCAGGTACTTAACTGCTTTCTTTGTTAATAAGTTTAATCAAGTTGATAATATATGTCAATCTTATTAATCGACATTTACCTTCAAAAGTTTATAAAAGTATCAATGAAAAACTTACATCAACACAAAGATATATTTACTTATACAAGTAATTATTGCAATGCTATTGAAATTTCTGCATTTTAAAGGAGTATTAGCAATATCGAAATTAGAAGCACATGGATTAGAAGCACACACATTATTAACAGGATTTGGATTGATCGGTTTCGAAATCTTTCTAATTGTGTCCATTTTATTTCTCCTTGAATTAACAGTATAACCTATAACATTTCGTTAAGTGCCTTACTGGAACAGTCCTCAAAAGATAGAAATACTTGGCCCTGCGGGCCTCGTTCTTCTGACCTTTTTTCCGGCCTGTTCTAAGGCACTTGCTGATCTTGTAATGTAATATACTATAACGGTATTAGGCCGATATGTAATACCGGCCGTATGTGGTTTAACAGTTTTCGTAATATCTACTAAAAGTGACCAATTTAAAGATAAAAGATAAAAGAAGATAAAGTTATTCCGAAAAATATCCACACAAGACTGAAACGCTAGCTATCGCAAGATTTGGTAAATAAAACTCGCATAGTGCTAAAGCCACAGGAAATATTATTCCTCCATGTTAATATATAGTCATATAAATTGTAAAGTATTACCAATACCATGCATAACATTGTAATATGTTGATCTGGTACACTACAAATAAAAAAAGATTTGTAATTTTCATATAAGCAATATAAATAAAACTTACTAGTAACCTAAGTCCCGCACGTACTTTGGTAGTGTAGCAACGGATATAACGGCCGTGGCTGTTAAATTTTAATTGCCTGGCTGTTATGGATGATATCTCGATCAAGCAGACAGTACTGATGTAGTACAATAACATGTAGCTGTCATTTATTGACAATGTATCTACTCTTTAAAATAAACCCTGTGGAATATGAAATTTTATATTCCACTAGTGTAATATGTTTATATATTTAGAGTTGGATACCTACATAATGTACCTATTATTTCATAGTCTTAGATAAAAGTAATCAACTCCTCCCAAATATTTTCAAACCGCTATAATTTTACATTATGACCAGCTTTACTCAATAATGTTTTGCGATAGAACAGAAATAGTAGTTGTATAACAAGGCACTGAAGTTTAGCTTTTTATCATGAATGTGGTTTTAGTTGCCGAGGCCCGTAGGGCCAAGGCAAATAAAACAACATGAGGGATAAAAAGGAACTTCAGTGCCGAGGAGTACATTTTGTTTTATTTGAAATCGAGAAATCGTGAAATTACAACATTTTAACCATTTGTAAGTTATGTTAACGCCGGTTGAGGTTTATCTGTCGCCTCGCCACCTACAAAAAATTGTAAAGCAATGGATTATTTTAATGCAAATTTCTCGTATTTTAATGACGATTTCGAGGCACTTTAATGCCGATTTCAAATAATAGTAATTTATTATACGATAAAGTTAAATTTTATCCAGGAGTGAATCGTTTAATGTCGAGACGAAGTCGAGACGTTAATGATTCAAGAGTGGATAGAAATAACTTTCTTGTATAGTAGAATATTTTTTTCTATAGCAAGAACTTTAACAATTTCAAAAGAAAATAATGACAGTCAATCACATTTCAAAATGTCAGTAGCTAGATTGGGTTGCTACGATAATACGAAGCTGTCATATTTAATTTAAACAAAAGTTAGAAAATTAAATTACTTTAACTATTCTTGATGTTAAAGTGCTACTTTATCTACCCTTGCTGTTAAAGTAAAACTTGACCTTTTGTTTTGAGTTGATAAAAGCACACTTTAACATGTGCTATAGAAAAAAGTAATTTTAATTATCTGCTGTGCTACTCCTGCCACTTCTATTCTGTTTGCTTTTTTTTTGTTTTTTTTAAATTATAATTTTGATTGATGACCTTTGCTTAACTTCGGTAAATACTATTATAAAGGGTGTTTTTTTAGAGGGATACAACTTTAAATTGAAATAAAACACAGAAAGATGTTTTTAATATCCATGAAATTGGCTTTATCTGAAAGATAATTTTATGGCATTTATGTTTGAATATGATTTCGTGCATGTGACCGCCGCGATTGGCGTATACATGACGTAATCTGAAGGCCAAATTTTCACACACTCTTTTCGCAGTAAATCAGGCTGTATTTCATTTCAGCAATAACGCGTCGAATTTTGGCTTTCAAGTGCTCAATTGTTTCCGGTTTATCGGCATAGACATGCGACTTTACATATCCTCAAAGAAAATAATCTAACGGAGTCAAATCGCACGAAAGAGGTGGCCATTTAACAGATCCAAAAAATGGATCCACGCTATGTAAAGTCGCATGTCTACGTCAATAAACCGGAAACAATTGAGCACTTGGAAGCCAACATTCGATGCGTTATTGCCGAAATACAGCCTGATTTACTACAAAGAGTGTGTGAAAATTGGACCTCCAGATTACGTCATGTACACGCCAGCCACGGCGGTCACATGCCCGAAATCATATTCAAACATTAATGCCATAAAATTATCTTTCAGATAAAGCCAATTTCATGGATATTAAAAACATCTTTCTGCGTTTTATTTCAATTTAAAGTTGTATCCCTCTAAAAAAACACCCTTTATATAATATTGTTTAATATTACCTATTATTTTTCTTGTCAAATAAAGTAGCAGTAAAATACTCGTAGAAAATAAGTTATCTATGTGAGAAAATAACATATTTAATTAATAATAATAATAATAATAATAATAATAATAAATTTGAATTTGAATCTTAATGTAATTACATAGATAGGGTGACTTTACTAGCTGTGCAAATATTTTAACTGGCAAAAGAGAACAGTAACATAACATGATTAGTGCAATAATGTCTTATACAAACACTTTTAGTTTTTGAAAAAAGGTAGTTACAGTTTTTCTAAAAGAGTTTGAAAGCCACATATAAGCTTGAATAAACGTAATAATTAAAACCATGAGAGCCTGTTTTTATCAATATTTATATTGTCATGTTAAAGTCATCTTTTTGAAAAATACCATAAAATGAATTTACCAATGCTGAGATACTGCTAAGGTATTTTTCAAAAAGATGACTTTAACATGTCATTAATACAAGTGTTAATAAAAATAGGCTTCTTTGGTGTTTAATTAGTACATTTATTCAAACTTATCTGTTGCTCTGAAACTTTTATAGAAAAACTTTCACGTGTTTTAAAAGTTTTTGTATAAGATATTATTGGACTAATCATGTCACGTCACTGTCCTCTTTTATCAGTTGCAGTATTTGCAAAACTATTAAAGTCACCCTATATACCGGGTGCCCACTGTCAAAGTCGAGAATAAGCAATCAAAATTATGCATTCGAGCTGTTTTTTAAGATATTTTGCCATTATTTCTATACTACATCAGTAAATATTATTATTAGTAGCATCATTTGATGCGCAATAATTTTGTCTTTCTATTGATATCAATAATCAATATCTTTCCTGTAAGTTGAATTGGCGAGCCGGAGTCGGAAAAAAGTTTCAGTGCAGTTTTAAATTTCTATGTTCGAATTTGAGAACGAGCGCCCGTTATATTTTTCTTACAATTTTCCATCTTTGATAAAAAAGTGATATTAGTTTTTATTATTACCCCCACTTAGAATACATTTATTTAGAAAATAATTTATGTTTAAGGTTTTATAATAATCAGCCCCACACTATTGCTAAATATCTTTTTCCCGCTGCTGATCATGTAAGTCAGTGATACAGCCTTACTAACAAAACGTGTAAGTCGGTGATTATATTTGTTTGCTGCTTTTTCTTGACAACGGAACTTAATACTATATTATTAAGTTCCTAGGATAATAAAATTAGCAAAGCAAGATGCAGATTAGACGTTTAGTTTCTAAATTGCAAGTGTTTATGTGACATGTGACACTCACAGGTAACACGACTCACGAAAATTAATCCTGGTGACAGGTGACAAACCAAACGATTTTTTAAAAAACCTAGGAAAATTTTGATAAGCAGCGGGGAAAATATAATAAGATAACTCGGAATGTATCGCCTATTAACATTTTCCGCAGGCAACAAGCCTCGACTTCGTCTTGGCTTGTACTTGTTTACCTCAAATGTTAATAGGTCCTTACATTCCTTGTGACTTAAATAGCTATTATAATGACAAATGTGTTTCGTGCCTTTTAAATTATTTATTGTACAGTAATATTACGTTTTCTAACTAGCTCAGCTTATTTTATTTCAGATACAACTGAATTTGAGCAACAATTCTCAGGTAAATGATAGATTTCGTATGAATATTAACTTGCATTGCTTTTCCAACACCAGTATTAGCTTTCGTGAGTCGTGTTACCCGTGAGTGTCACATGTCACATAAACACTTGCAATTTATAAACAAAACGTCTAAATCTGCATCTTGCTTTGCTAATTTTATTATCCTAGGAACTTAATAATAATATTAAGTTCCGTTGTCAAGAAAAAGCAGCAAACAAATATAATCACCGACTTACACGTTTTGTTACTAAGGCTGTATCACTGACTTACATGATCAGCAGCGGGAAAAAGTACATTAAGAAAATCTACTTAGTTTTTTATATTTTGGAAAACAATTAAACTGAGTCGTTGAATTGAAATGAGTTTTTAATATTTTTTTACTGTAGCTGGGAAGCCAAAAAAGATCATTCGATTTCCGCTTTCCCTATGAATGATATTGCTCTAGAAAAGTTGACCCTATAATGTGTAATCTATTTTCTTCTAGATCTAATAGTAAGAGAGACAGCATGGCTTCTTTGCAGATTTTGTAAAGTGAATTTATTTTATCAATATTGTATGGTAAAAGTAAAATTCTGGACTGCAAGAGGCAGAATTAATCCAGAAGCGGAGGTAGTAGGTCAAATAGTGGCTATAACATTTACGCTCCATAAACGGCAATGATTGCGCTAAATGACACTAATCGCAGCGACAAAGCTCAGTTATTTACAACCGTGATAAATTCAGCACCGGTGCGTGATCATTATTTCACCGCTTTATCTGGGGGTGGCCATTAGCGACACCGCGTAACTTCATTATTGAGGCCCGGTGATCGCCTTCGGTCAATTAGCCGCGAGAAGAATGGGGCAAGGGCGCCCCCGGCGTCGTTAGCGGTCAAGGTGGGCAAACCGCGGGATTATACCGCCTTTATGTGCGACGTATACGTCAATTTTACTATAAACGTCAGCCGCAGCAGGCGCTAAAAAGTGCGGCTGAAAGGCGCTGGCAAAATACGAGCCGGACAGATAAGGAGCTGTTTGTATCAGTGTGTCGCAATGACGCATGGCTCGGTGCGACGCTAACTTTTTACGACAACAGACATTATGTGCCGGACCCGGATCCGATATATTTTATGGCCGATGTCCAGTCAATAAATAGCCGGCCACCTTCCTGAGGCACCTAACGGAGAATCGCTCCGATGCTGCGATAAAGCCGGCCCCGGGCCATTAGGGCCCCCCGAAGGCGGAATACACAATATGCGAATACGAGTCCCCGTCATTACGTCGATCGAACGTCTGGGGTCGATGGCAATAATCAGCCGATGCCCCGTAATTAGATGCGTCGCACATAAAGAAGAAGGAGGGCCCCACTGACCCCCCGCGACTGACCGTCATCTGCTTTTTTACTGTTTCCGCATAATAATAAAACGACGGCCTTAGACGGCCGTTACGAGCAAATGTTACTCCGTATTTGCGTTTTTGGACATTTATTATCCGGCATGATGGCGATGTCCTCGCCTGGACCTCCCTCGGGACTCACGACACCGTATTCCGCAGATGGGATTTGTTTTATTGAGTCTATCCTCCAGCCGCACGCTCTATTTGTTCCTTATTGTACGGGAGCTAAATCCTACGGCATATTGATTATTGCAAATCTCTGCTCGAATTCATATCTGTAACTCAAACGGAAGCCAATATCCTATAAAAGTTTGGATTATCTTAATACACTTGTAGAGAAGCAATTACCCGAAACTAAACGAAACGGTTTTATGAAATGGTTTCGCGATTTCGACTACAATAAATGTGGCTTCAATCAAGTCTCCTTATAAAGCGCAGGGAAGAAGAATTATCGTTATGCTTCTCAAACTCTCAGTTTAGTTTCCTATGCTATAGCCCAGAGATTTCGTTCTTGAAAAAAACTTCAATATATTCTTAATAACCACAATGCGCAAGTAAAGACCATTACGAAATCCGCGTTATGTACGTACCTACATAATTAAGGTTAGTATTTAGTAAAATTAACATTTACTCTGCGACAGATAAGTACAGTTTCTAATATGCTTAAATTATCGTTTTTTTTTGGTATATTAAAAAATACTTATCGACTGCTCAGGATTAAATTTTTGACTGATAATTAATTATCTAGCAGATCCTAGTAAATTTTCAACATGGTATCAATTGGTGCGGATGAAAGACGTGGCGGAAATCGACAAAAGTGTGCTGAAAGTATGAGTTCCAGATCACAAAAACCCATATCCGTTAGAAGGGGTTATAAAAAAATTACTATTACACGCGTTATATGTTGCTCGCATATGTATTTACATATTTCTTAATCATATATTGTAATGGTTTACTGCCCACAACAATTCTGATTGCCTAATTAACTAATTGAATAAGGTCAACATAAGCACAGAATTAAATATTTTATTTATTGTAAGATAATCAATACTTTACATTAATAAATGCACTTGATGTGAGCAGCAGTAACTAATAAGTTGAGGGACAAAAGTTAGCGTGGAATAAGGCAGGTTCCAGAAGGGTTACGTTCAGAGTTTAAGATATGATAAATGTTCGGAAGGGCCAATGCAATTTAATTTGTAACTGACGGATTTGAGCTCATTAATGTCAGACATAATGTGAGTAAAATGATACAGAATGATTTGTTAAGTACAAAGAGTATATGACCGTTATGTATTAAAAGTGTAAGCCAGTAAACGGCAAATTAGCTGAAAGGTAACGAAACAGTACTAGCAAAATAATAATTGTAATAGAGCAATGAAAAATGGAAGGCAACCGATCGAAAGACAATTAGTGAGATGCTAAAGGAACTCCAAGTGTATCAGTGCATTATAAACAAAAGTGATTTAAAAGCAGAGCAAATTGTAGTGACATTTATACCAAGAAAAAGACAATTTTAGTAGTTAGGCAAAGACATGACATAAAAACTGTAGTCCATAGGGTTAAACATGTTATTAATCCTAATTTCTTTTATAAAAATGGAAAATCTAGTTTTAAGTTACACGACAGTTTTTTGTTGATAATTACCAAACAAGCTTGTAAAGTTTGTGTTGTGCGCAAATTGAGCTCCATATTTTATTGCTTAATATGATAAATAAAAGTCCTTTTTAATACCAGTTGTGTGTAAAGTTATTCACCAGTGTACAGGGCATCTTTGGGTACAGTTTGTCAAGTGTTAAGAGGCCCGAGAGTAGCAGTTTAGCCAGCAGCAAGATTCGTCCAAGTGCGAGTAACTTCGAGGGATCATTTCCACTGAGCCGCATCGTCCAGCAAAAACAGTGTCAGCTACGTGTAGAGCCGTTCCTCCTGAGTGCCTGTAAACAGAGTTTCGGAGCAGGAAGCAACCACGAGAATTACCATCGACGAAGCGTCCCCAGAAAACGTATCCCGCCTACAAAGCAGTTTTTTTCAAGGTAATTTCACAGGGCAAGCGTTGGAGTAGGTCCATTATGTTTAGATCGCATCAAGTTCAAACTGTCTACGAAGTGTAGCACCAGGTTCAGTTTTGGCCGAATGCAGAAAAAAAAACGATCGCGCTTGGGTTTCGACGTCACACTAGAAACAACACGAGCTTAACAGTTGCTACGTCACAGTATTAATCGTATTTACCTGATGATTGCTTGTCCTTTTGGTGTTTTAAAAGTCAATTTTACGCTAGTTTGCACTGACAGATCATCTTGTTTACTGAGTCAAATTTAGAGGTTATCTAAACGTTAGATGGAAATTGTGCTTTTTCCCTAATACCCGAAAGTATTTGTCATACAACGAGTTACTTTTCATACAACGTTTCCTATTAATTTTATGAACCGACACCCTGAGCTAAGTTTGTTTCATGTTCACCGGAGCGAAGCCTTTATTTATTGCAAATAGATGAAATAAAGAATGAGCAGTAAACCATTTATTAGTGGTAATTATTATTACACTCTTTTAATTTGCCCTGAGTTTGACAGGCAGGTTCGCAACTGAAACTAAAATATTTTATAAAGTGTAGTATTCCATGTTAATAATCATAAATTTTATTTTATATTTTAAAACCTCATATTATTTTAGCGAGGGGTTTAATAATATATATCATATATTATTGATTCCATTTATAGTATCGTTGATCTAGATATAGACGTCGCGTCGTAACAATGTGTGAACACGTTAATAGCAATATTACGACAAAATTTCAGTTTTATCCCGTAGATGATAAGGTTAATAATTATTTAAACTCGATAAAATCAACGTTGTTGGTGATGATGGAATCAGTATACTGATGTTAGAGTTGTGCTGTCCTTTTTTATTGCCTTACATAATCAATGTAATCAACACTTATTTGTTAAAAAATGTCTTTCAAAACTAAAAGACTGGCCTATAAGTATTCTCCTAGTACAGTCAAACATCTTAGAGAAAACAATGGATAACCAAATTAGAAATGATAACAATTTCATTTGTACAACAGCATTATTAAAAACTGCTGATGCCATATTATAGGCTAAACAGATGACGGCAGTTTTACAGTATTATCTTGGCCCGAGTTTTCTAAAGCGTTTGATATGATTAATGACAAAGTATTGCTAGCTACCTTACGCCACTTTGGATTTCATGTATCAGCCTTAAAATGAATAGACGCTTATTTGAGCGGTAGGCAGCAGTATATCAGAGTAAATAATAAAAAATCTAATCCTCGTAATATCAAGCATGATGTTCCCCAAGGTTCGATTTTGGGACCTCTACTTTATACAATATATTCCACAACCCTCTGCAGTTCAACATTAAGACATTCCTTGTACAATCGGTATGCTGACGACACGTTTATCGTTTAAACCTGAAAATACCAAACAAGCCTGCAGTCTTATTAACGATGACCTGAATAGACTAGTAAAGTTTGCAGAATTACATTCTCTCAAAATCAACCGTGCTACTAAAAAGAAAATTCAATTAGTTCAAAATTTGTGCTTAAGGTTTATAGTATATGGAATAAGGAAGTGTCAACATATTTCTCATAAAATTAACTAGCTCAGTATGGAAAATCGTCAGATTAACATGCTGCTTTCATTTATCATAAAATTCTTACTAAGGAAACTTGGCCATATCTTTATAATAAAATTAAATTTAGGATAAATGTTCATAATCTAAATCTGAGGCATAGACCATAAGTGTATTATCAATCGCACTGAATTATTTAAACGACCATTTTCTTATAACGTCTGCAAAAAATATAATTTGTTGCCTTCAGATTTTAATGAGTTGTCATTATTGTCCTTTAAACATCATGTGTCTCTGTGGCTATACAAGTAAGATAAGCAACAAGTTTGTAATACGTACGCGATAAACTATTTTATTCGTTAAAGAAACCTATGCTGTGCAGTACCCAGCTGCTTTGCGAAAGCTTCTATTATTTTGATGAACGTATGTTATAATTATATCTATCTATAGAATTGCCACCCTATATATGTTTCTTTAAAAATATTTGTATTGCAAATTTCAGCCTTTACAATTATAATAGCAACTAATAACATTTCAAATATTATTTTTTAAAATGTTCCGTAAACGGTATTAGAAAACGTGTTATAATTGATTTGAATAAAAAATGTAATCAGAGCAGGCTTTGAAATAAGAATAACAATGTAAGATCAATGTAAACAACCACAATTGGGGGGAAGTAAAAAGAAGACTGGTTGTTTTATTTTGCCCATTTTCTCAATAAAAGTGTGTTTCAATTTGGTTCAGTGTCTTTTGGTAGGCTGTAGAGGGGCCTGTCTGTGATTCGTGGCACCTCTGCAGGGGGTAAAAGTGTTTGAACAGTGTGTCAAGTGTAGCTGGCATTTTGGTGATGCTTTTGGAGGTCTAGGACATATTAGTTGGAGCCGTGGAAGCTGGAAGTAGACGGTGACGTTCGTAAAAATCAGTGGAGCCCTAAGTGTAGGGCAACGGCCTAAGTTGGAAGCAGGAGGTGTCGTTCGGCGAAGCATCTGGGCTTGTTACGGCAGGCTAACGGACACAAGGAGCCCCATTCGACGGGGGATTTGCTGCTGGCTCAATTTAAACTCAATTTTGCATCGCAGAAGCCAGTATAAGACCGGGAAAAGTTGATCCTAAAATTGAAATTAGTGACTTTTTTTGATGGCATCTATTTTCGTTATTTTACTTTTGGAAGAAACTTCCCTTGAGTGTTTTGTTAGTGGCGTCTGTTTACCTAGGTTTTCGTTATTATCTACGCAACGCATTAATACTTAATCACCGACGTAGTTGTTAAAATAAAGCCAACTTGATTTGTAAATATATGGAGGTATATCACCATATTTAACAGCCTGTTCCCATTAGTTTAAAAATCCAATATCATAATGTACCCATTAGAGATAAGCAGTACTGGAAGCGATTGTATTTAGTACAAACCAAAATAAGTTAATCGCCAATATATTAGGAATAATTGTACAAATCAATAGATTAATTTGGTATGATGTAGAAACCCAACCCAATTGAAATAATGCCATTAATTAAATTTAAATAAATAAAATATAACATAGCAGAAGCCGGGCAAATAAGAAGATATGCAGCTATTTGTAATCAACACAAAAAGCAAATAATAACAATGTTACAATAGCAGAGAGAAGCTGCGTAGCGTAGTTGGGAAAGTGATAGGCTTGCATTAAGCAAATCCTCGGTTCGAATGCCGCGGGGGTCGGAATTTTTCCGCAGCCGTGGCGATTGGAATTACGCTTGGTGAGACCATTCACAGTTGGACACCAAATTAACTGTACTCTACTCAGAACCACAGATCTAAGAGATAGAGTAACAAGGTCAACACCATGACACACACCTCAGACAATGGTTGCTGCGCAAGCATAAAAGGTGCGCTCCAACTTTGTATCCCGAATCCGGGACAAGTTGAACATTGTACCGCCAGATGCAAGCGCATAAAGCACCAGCCTCTACATCGCAAGGTAAATGAGGTTATACATAATACATACATACATACAGTAGCAGATAGGGCATATTATAGTAGTATATATACTATTAAATTGATAAAGTAGTATGTAAGAGTAGGGGTTACCATTTCGGGAACTTGATGAGCCTCTTCTAGTATTTGCAACTTCGATCGGCATTTTGCGATATTCATCCATTGCTGACCAGTTACGTCTTCACTTTCATGTGACAATCTGCACCTTGGTAACTTTCTGGCGCTTCTATTGCGAAAGGTAGATACCCACCTCGTTATTAATCTAGTACACCTGTTGTTTTCCATTCTCACTACATGTCCAGCCCATCTCCACTAAAGTTTTTTGCAACGCCCAAACACGTTAGAATTATCCACATTCTACAAGACGCGACGTTTAATTACAATTATTATTATGTGGTCTTTCAGTTTGTTTCAAAATGATTTTGAGAATTACTTTTAGTTTGTGTATGAAATGCTTTGTTTTTTTTTTCACGTTTGTGCACCATAGGTTAAAATCGGTATAATACTTGGTTTAGAAAACCTCCGTTTTAATACGTGTTAACTTCTTCATCACCATGCCGTCCTTATAGACCTTTTGTGATTCTTTATAACTGTGTACGTGTTGTGTGTAAAAGCTCTTACTGCGTTTCACCATCTTTCCCGGTTTTCGGTTGTATGCAGTTTTTTCCTAGGACTTCTTTCGTGATGTCAATCTAGCGTTTCCGTAAGCTTCCTCTTCGCCGTTTGTCATCGGGCTTTCTCTGTACAGTGTAGATACAACCGGTCTCTCCATATCGGTCTAGGACAAGTGGGCGCAGCCAACTCGGCGCGAGCCAACTTGGCGCAGGGACAACCGGGCGCAGGGACAACTCGGCGCAGGCCAACTCGGCGCGAGACAACTGGGAGCGAAACCTAAGCATACTGGGTCCGGCAATTCTGCCGGGCTGGAAAATATTTCATGAACTACGAGAGTTGCATAAAATTTGCTCATATAAAAGTTGATGGTACGAAGATTTTGCATATTGCTAAAATAGTTTTGGTTATACAGAGTGGCTAAGAAATTTATTGCAGCTAGTAAGTTTTTTTTGCGAAATTACTTGTACTTGGGTGGCTTAAAGGTGTTGCGCCAAAATGCTAATTAATTTAATATAAATGTGTGTGGGTCTTACATCACCTCTTTTGTAGATATTAACGATTGTATGCAAAAATGCTGAATTTTGGGCAGCTGCTGTAACAGAAAACAATTGAATGAACGAAAACGTTGCCAAAAATAATTTTTCTGGATTACCTTTTTTAGTGTAAAATAATATCATGAGTATTAATGCTATGTAGCGCGCTCAACATTGTCAAATTTAATAATTTTGAATTGTTTTTACAATGGCACACTATTTTTATATTTATGAGATTTCATCTGATAGCCTTCGTCCCAGATCTAAATTCAACCATTTTTCAGAGTTAGATTGAACATAAACAAACAATTTAAGCTTTTTATGATGTTGTCTTTATAGGGACAATAAACAAACAAACATTGGCAGATACAAATTTAAGCACTCTGAGCAGAATAAACTGCTCAACTACAGATCTAAAGAGTAGCTTCAGAATGTGTAGTTCAAAACGTGACCACCGAACTTCTGTAGATGGCGCCAAGTGGACAAGCCGCCACTGTGCTACAATGCTTGGAAATTTTGCAAAGTGGAAAATCGCCACCTTTCTCCAAAACCAAATAGCGCATGAAGGTGCTCGGGACCTTAGCAACAACTTTGCCCCCTTTCAAAATTTCGATATCTGTAGCCGTTCGAAAGTTACAGGCGATCCAGACAGACGGACGGACGGACGGACGGACGGACAAAACGTTCGCATAAGTACGCTGAAGCTACTAATAAGCTGCTGACAAGAGAAGTAACAAACAAAAAATCGAATAATGGAAGAGAAAATTCAATCTAAAAATGGTTGAACTTAGGGTTATGAAATGCAATATTAGAAGAAAGCTCATTAAAGGTCTTTTAAAAAATCGAAACGATTAATTTTGCAAATGTTAAGCACTCTGTACAGTTTTAATGCCCAGATATTATGAGAAGAAATGTTTTAATATTTAACGAAACTACTTATAGGATTTTCATGTATTTGTACTTGTCTTTTGATCTGCTATCTTTTGGCATTTATTCCTGAATTTCTCGTTTGTTTCGTGTTTACTATTTCTTTTATTAACAATGACTGCATATTTATTATCTAAGCCGTAAGTTATACGAGTATTCGGAGAGTTCAGTTGTTTAAATTTAACATTTGACGGTGTTTGCTTGTTTTTCCTCTCCATAAAGCATGTGAACGGACTTAAATGTTTTTTATGTTACAAGTATTGTATTGATTGTTGACACCAAATTTTTAACGTGTTTGCAGCATTTATTTAGCAAGTTTTCTATAAAAAAGTAAATTCGCAGTAAGTCGTATGACACCAAAATATAATGTTTTCTTCTATAAATTCTGTAAATAGTACAGATCCTTCACAAGCAACAACAATTATATAAAGTAATTGCAATTCTATATTTTACTAACGTTTTATAGCCAGTAATATAATAAAATATTCAACAACTAAATTCCTAGAATTTAATTGCTAGGCTACTTGCTACGAAGTGAATGGAAAAATAGGCGCCCGAAAAAATCCATTGGAAAACGTTCCAGCAAAACCCCAAGGAAAAAATGCAGAAATAAATTCTTTTGGAAAACCTAGGAAAACAAAATGCAAGCTACAAAATTATAGTTACAATTGATAATAAAATTTTACTTTAACATTACTACTAAAAAAAAGCTATACTATTGAATCTAGGACGAAAAAACCCGGACAAAACCCCCCGGACTAGAATCTCTCGACAAAGAAACCCCGGACAAAAAAAACTCCGTAAAAAAACTCTCCTGACAAAAAACGGACAAATTAATTTTAAATTGTTTACATTTCTGACCAGTCGCATACCTCAATGCGTACACAGTAATAGTTGGTCCCTTTATAATTTCCTAATGTTAATTTTCATATATCTGATACTCTACGAGACGCACTGTATATTTGAAAAGGTAAAAACGTATGATATTTGAAAACAAAGGACCAAACAAAAGAACTGAGACGTCGAATAGAAATGTTGGATTTGTCATTTTCTGCTTGTAGCCCGGAAATTCGTCTGTTTGTTGCTCTAAAAATGTGCAAATCATTGTTTTAATAACGAAGATTTCCATTTTCTCAAATCGAAAATTGAACATCCCGTGCACATAGTATGTTGAGGTCTTTGCCCGGCGGGTATTTTGTTCGGGGGACACAAATCAGGATATATTATCTATATATGGAATTGACATTTGTTTTATTTTTTGTTTTGTGGAATTTATTTTCATTTATAACTTTGCTATTTGTAAAATTAAACGTATCATAATAGGATAGAAATGGCCCTGTCTAAACAAGTACAATGTTTCATCTAATCTGCTTTACGAGAAAGCTATAAATCACTTCTTGTAGAAAATATTAAGAGGATAATATTTGTGTGCGGATAAGGATTGACAGCCAGCAGATTCTCATCAGATAAGCAAAGAAGTACTTTCTTTAAAAATTTACGTTTCAAAATTATTTCGCTCCCTCTTGTCTTGCGCCCAGTTGGCTCGCGCCGAGTTGTCCCTGCGCCCAGTTGTCCCTGCGCCAAGTTGGCTCGCGCCGAGTTGGCCGCGCCGAGATGGCTGCGTCCAGTTGGCTGCGCCCACTTGTCCCATTACGCTCCATATTATGGTCATATACAGGGTGTTAATTAAGCACGTGGACAAACTTTAAAGGGCGATTCCTTGATGAATTCTAAGATAAAAAGTTCATACAAACATGGGACCTAAACGGCTTCGTTTTCAACACATACAGGATGTTGAAGTTTAAACAAAATTATTGTTGTTTCAAAAATCTGGAAAACGCCTAGAGGTATTGTAATGAAACTTGGTGTAGGTTAGTATTTCATAAAGTGACATTGTTTGGTCAAAATAAATTAAATTTATTTCTACCAGTGGCGTGCATCGTGGCCACTTCAGTAACCTTACTTTAGAAAAATCTAGTACACCACTGTTTTTTAGCCAAAAGTTTTGTAAGATTGTTTGTTATTAAATAATATTTTTAAAAACTTCATTACTAGTCCAGTCAAATGGGGCTCAAAAAGGGAGAATAGGGAAAAGTTTTGGTGGAGTTTTGATATTTGGTTCCTATGTTTTTTGGGTCGCTGTATATGAATATCAGGTTTTCCAACAAAAGTTTTAACGGGAAACATGTTTTTTTAAACAAAAACCGTGTAGAACCCGATTTTTTTTGTTTTTCTAAAATTACCCGAAAGCTATCAATTTTTCGTAAATGTTGAACATATATGAAATAAAAGAAGATAAAATTTCCTACATTTTATGTAGTTGAGTTTTTTTTTCTCCGACTAATAGTTCAGCCGTGAGAGAGCTGCGAAGTTAAAGTCTAGTCAAATGATAGAAAATAGGGGAAAGTTTTGGTGGAGCTTTAATATTGGGTTCCTATATGTGTTTTTTTTGCTCGCTGTACACGAATATCAGGTTTATCAACAAAAATGTTTACCGGAAACACGTTTTTTAAGCAAAAATGGTGTAAAAAACGTTTTTTTTTTAAATGACTGGAAAATTATCCAATTTCGTAAATGTTGAACCTACATGAAATCAAAGAGGATAATATTTCCTGCACTTTTTGTAGGTGAGGTTTTTTTCTCCGATCAATCGTTCAGCCGCGAGAGCGCCGCGAAATTATAGTCCAGTCAAATGGTAGAAAATAGGGAAATGCTTTGGAATTTTGATATTTGGTTCCTATAAGTTTTTTGGGTCGCAGTGCGCGAATATCAGGTATACCAACATTTCATTTATAAATATTCATTTCATATACCATTTTGATTTACGAAAAATGGATAGTTTGCGAGTTACATACTTTGAACTAAACTGGGATAATTCCCTTTTTTGTTTTAACACCTAACTTCGCGGCGCTTAAAGAATGTTACCTAGTAAGTTTGTTTAATGTAATATGTCTCATACGAAATATATATATTGAGATGGTCTTAAGCCCTGAATCGCACATCTAGAGCACAGCAAACTAATGAATAGGTTATAAAAGCCCAGAATGGGAGATAGGATTTAATGGCAACAAATAAAATAAAATCAAATTTGAATTAGCAATCATATTGGCAAAGCAATGCCTGTAATAAGTATGAAAATCATAACATAAAAGGAAAGGCAGAGTTCTAAACCTAATAGGAATGGGACCACAATATTTAATTAGTTTAGAATATTAAAAGGGGATGGTAAATGCAAAAGCCAATCCATGTATTAGTAATTCGATTATGAATAGAATGGTCACATGCTTGTCGAGGTAAATTGCAAGTCAAATATCGTTGTATAAATTTCTCTTTGAGCATATTCTTAAAAGGTAAAAAAAATGCAGAAGGCAAAACAGAGTGCAAAGTAGCTCATATGGCAAAGTCCCCGGGCTTGTACTCCTGATGCTAGCGGTTCGAATCCGCGTGGATTCCACAGGGACCAATGGCGAATTAGTAAAAATTTACTGACGTCATAGTAACAAAGGCAGACAATCGAATAAAATTCTTGAATTAGCATCAGTTTTATTTGCCCCCGAAAATTTACAGTTTTATACGTTTAAAGTTATTATTTCATAACAAAACTTCGGCAGGGTGCATATAACTTACCCCTGCACCTGTGTGAGTGAATTAAAAGAAATCCGTGCCGTGAAAATTATTTTCCATTATCGGCCCGAGTGAGTGCTAACAACCAGCTCCGGAGATGATAAGACGTGCTTCTCACAGCATCTGTAGCCATCAGAGGGGTTCCAGAGAACGAGAGGACGTCAACCGCCAGCCCATCCAGCTTCTGCGAGGACAGCACGGCGATCCAAGCACCGGCAAAGAAGATCTGGGCACATTCTTGCTGCGGCCGAGCTTTGAAACGGTCATGCAGGAAAAGTTTCACAGGTTAGTTGTGAAGCCAATTTAATTTATACCATTGTGTACCTATTGGGAGGCGCAATAAAACCTTTCTGTTTCGGTAAATGCATAATTTTATCGAAATATTCAGCTAATTAGCTCTTCCAGGATTAAAACTGAATCTAAACCAGTCAATTCATATATTAGAGAAAATGAACCGGACTGCATATTTTTGTCACTTCTGATCTGTTTGAAATCGAGTGGCTATTTTGCTTCATCCTAGGCACCAAGACCAAATCTATCCTCTGTTCTTTATAAATTATTAAAATTTTACTACCATGATCTGTTATGAGTTTAGTCTTACGCACGAAGCGTACTTGTTTGTAGTATTTGATTTTCCATTAACAAAAGATGGGGTCCGTCGAATATTTGTGTTGAATTACACTTATCATTGTTTTTTCGATACTCATTTCTTATATAATTCCTTCGTTCGTCTTGTGTTCCCATTTTGATATTCTACAGCTCCTTCTTTTGCTGTTCATTTTCGGAGATTTCAAGCGGATTGTATTCCTCTTATTTAGCTCCCAGACTCATCAGTTGTTATGGGTTCAACAATAGCCTTGTAAATGGTTCTTTTGGCGTTTCTACTTATTCCATCGATCTAGCAGATTGTATTTAACCTATTTGTAGCTTGCTTTTCTTGTCCAACCTTTGTCCTTACATCTAAATCGCTTTTATGATCATCGCTATCAGGTATTTAAAGGTTTCGGTGGATGCGATCAGCTTTATGTGTCGGTATACCCTTTCTCTCCTATCACTATAAATCTTGTTTTTCTCGAATGTTATTTGAAGATCTGATTTTTATATTCTTCGTCAGAATTTTTTTTATATAGTTAGATGCCATTCTGATTTTGCCTGAAACTCTTATTATTTTTTAAATTTACGTAGAGAATGGGCCAAACTTCAGATATAGTTAACTTTGACAAAAATAAGCTGATTTAACCCAACTTACCTTAGTCCAAAAGTTAGTACTAACGGAGCTACAGGGTGTCAAAGTTGAAAAAAATAAATCACATTTTTTTAATATGTATCTTTCGATCACTTCCAGCTAATTTCACGAAATTTCGTATCCGCGGGTTTTTTGGCATGAGAAATTCAAAATTATTACGATCCAGTTGTATCTTCTAGAGGGCGCCACAAACGACCATTAGGACACTGTTAAACCGCTGCAACTTTTTTGTGCCACGGTGTATGTCATTTTCGACTGAAAAAATCTTTTTTGCTATCTTTTCTGTTTAAAAAAGGTATATCTTATTGAACTCGCTAGAAGCAACGGTTTCCCATAAAAACACATCCAAAACTGATCATGAATGTAAATTATCCTAAAGTAAAGTCAGATTGTTTGTATGGTGTTTAATTTGTCATTTCCCATTTTATATTTATATCACTATTTTCTGGTTGATTTTGATTATTTGTTTCTTGTAGATTTTCCCGTAGATTTTTTACTACTTCAGCTTTGATCTTCTCATCTTTCAGCAGCGTTCGATTTAATATTTGTCTATTGTACTATCTTTTTTAGTCTTGTTCTTATTATCGCTACTACCGGATTGTGCTCAGACCCTACATCAGCGCCCGGGTATGTTTTGGCAGATATTATAGAATTTCTGTATCTTTTATTAATTAAAATGAAATCTATTTGATTTCGTATTATTCTCTCTTCTGTGTGTTTGGGAGATGTCCACGTATACAACCTGCGCTTAGGAAGTTTAAACCATGTATTTACAACAATTAATTTTTTGTTCTGGCAGAATTCTATTAGTCTTTCCCCTCTGTCATTACGTTCGCCTAGACCAGTGGTTCCCAAACTTATTTGGCCTACCGCCCCCTTTCCAGAAAAAAAATTACTCGGCGCCCCCTGGAAATCTACATTCTTTAAGCGAATAAACAGAGAGATATTGTAGTGGTAACTTTTTGAGACTGATAATTTTCTATAAGGGTATTTCTAGGTAGGATATTATTTTGAAAGAATAAATTAATTAGCAATTAAAAAGTACAAGGAAGGATTTATACATTAAAAGTACAATATAAATATTTGAGAATTGTTTAATGAATGATACATTAGATACAGTTACTGTTAAATTGCGAATAGTTTTTTAAAAAGGTTCGAGCATACAAGTTGATTTAGTTGGGATAGTTGTTTGGTAACATCAGAGCTTACATTTTAATTTGTAGGTATTAACTGACAATCGGAATAACTAAAGTGAAAGCCAAACTCAAATGATTATCTGAAAAAGTCAACTACGAAAGTTTGCATAAATTATTATTGCTAGAGAAAATTATATTTTTAAAATAAACAAATATTTTCTGAATTTGTAACCTGTATTTTGAGTGAAAGCAAATTTGAATAATAAAAGCCCTTTATTATAATGGTATTTACTGGATGGTGTATTAAAGGGTGTGATAAAGTAAAACTAAAGAAACTGAGAATAAAGAGACTAAATAAATAAAGCAATAAATGGTATGAAGAAGAATATGAACATTTAATAATGGTAAATAGTCTTCATGGAATAAATAAATCTGTAACTTGCATTTTGTGTGTTTATTTGGAAAATAATGTTACACTATGTTACACAACAGATGAAATATGTACGAATGGTTTTTTCTAAATCTTCTTATCTTCTCTTCCTTCTTTAAGCTTTTAGCGCCCCCTTATTTTTATTCACCGCCCCCCAAATGCACCCGAGGCTACTATTGCCCCCCTGGATCGTCCCAGCGCCCCCCAAGGGGCGATATCGCCCACTTTGGGAATCACTGGCCTAGACCATAGCAACCAACGCAGTTGTCAACAGCTCCTTTGCCTATTTTGGCATTGAAGTCACCTAAAATAATAGTTATATCTTGCTTTTTAACTATCTTAAGCAATTCGTCGAGATCTTTATAAATTTTTTCTATTTCTTCTTCATCTTTCTCTGCTGTTGGTGCATAAATCTGTACAACATTTATTTTGCCAATCTAGGATTCTAACTGTATCATCATTATCATTTCGTTGTATCTTATGATATTTGCGACTGACCTGCTTATTTCCTTTGTTACCATAATTGCTACTCCGTATTTATGTTCGGGATCCTCTATTGTTCCAGAATAGTACATAATACCATTATTAGTCGCGCACTCACCGCTCCCTGGCCATCTAACATCAGATATTCCTAATATATGTATTTGCAATCTTTCCATTTCTGCTACTATGTTATGCATCTCTCCTGATTGAAACATACTTTGCACGTTTCATGTTGCTATTTTAGTCTTAGATGTTAATTTAAATTTACTCGTTATTTTCTCTGCTACTTTCCATGCATTTCCCCCCGGAGATCCGATTGGGGAAATTGATATTCCGGAAAATTTTGAATTGAAACCAGCCATTATGATTTAACTAGGGATATCCATAAGGATCTTTAATGTTGTAGCTTCCCGTTGCTTTCAACATTCTATGCCATTGACCCGACCGGTTCATCTGCCTTTAAATGCGCTTTCACGCACTAAGGGCAAGAGAGTGCCCTAACTGTATTTTGCTTCTCCACCTTAGTGGTTATAAGCTGTTGGCATCATACCAAAACAATACAAGGTGGGAAAACATGAATTTGAAAAAGTACAAACATTTACATACTTGGGAACGGAAATAAACAACAAAAATAACAAAGAGCAAGACATAAAAGGGAGGATTCACCGAGGGTTTAAACTGTTTAATATATATAAGTCACTACTAAAAGATCGAAAAATCACAAAAGTAACAAAAATAAGAATCTACAAAACATTAATAAGACCTACAGTAATATACGCAGCGGAAACAATGCGGGTAACCAAAAAAGAAGAGGAACAACTGCTCATATTCGAAAGAAAGATTTTAAGGAAGAGCCTAGGGCCACTGAAATTGGGAGAGAATGAATACAGAATAAAAACAAACAAAGAAATTGAAGACGAAATAAAAGGAGAAGACATAATCAGAGAAATGAAGGCACAACGAATACGATGGTTAGGACACTTGGAAAGAACACAGGAAAACAGATGATTAGGACAATAATGGAATGGAAACCAGATCTGACCAGACCACAAGGGAAACCTAGACATAGATGGAAAGACGAAGTTTTAAAAGACCTGAGAAGGATGAATGTTACGGACTGGAAGAAAAGGACCACCAACCGAAAAGAATGGAAAAAAAATTGTACTACAAACTAAATCAAACAAGAACATATGAAAGAAATTAATAAAGAAAGGCACTAATCCAGCCGAAGGAGATTGAAGAGTCTACATAAGACACCAATGATTCCTGTAAAGGAATTATGGTTTATATATATATATATATATATCTTCAAATGAAGAAAGAAAGAGGAAAACTAAGTTGTAAAGCGGGCTTCCAGTATGTCCGTATGCAAAATATTAGGACTACATTCTGTACTATTATGATCCAATAATTTTTGTCCCACTGTAAATTGTTCAGAGTTCTTAAACACTAATTTTAGCAAAATGATTAGCTAAGAAATAGTGTACCTAGGTTGTATGTATAAGTGATAAAAATAAATAACAACAACTACACTGAATAGGCATTTATGTACGACAGTTACAATTACAGTTGCGTATCTTAAGTAAAGAATTAGATAAAGGTTCATCGGTCATTTGTTTTGTATACAAATTATCTTCTCATAGCTAAATTGTAGGTGGTCAATGGGCTCAACTAGTGGATCAGATGAGTTTTTCCATAAATAATCTTGTGCTGAAGTTCTTAAACAGTGTAAGTACAATGCATAACAGGTGTATATCACTTTTGAAAAATGTAAACCAATTCCTGTATTTCGGGATTTCTAATATTTATAGGAAGAACTGATTTGCTGAATTTCAACTTCCTAGGTTGCCAGAATGATAATAGGAATGTTCTTTTTGTGTTCTTATCTGAAAAGTAGCAAGACATCAAATCATCCCGCTTTTGGAGTCAATATTCCAGGTTAAAAGCTACAATTATGGTAAAAAGAAACATTGACATCAGTAAGTTTTCAAAACTGATCCAGTTTCTAAAGAGAAAATTTGATGGTTATCAACATAAGAGGGTTAATGTTTTTGAAAGAAGTAATATGGATCGGTTTCTTTTGGAAGTACCTAATCGGTAATATTTAATAATGAAGATAATCTCAATTATAGTTTGTTGAAAATTGTATGTAAATGTATTCTTTTTGATTTGTAGGTTGTATTAGTAGTTGGGTTTGCAGGCGCGTGTCGCCACTAAGAACTATAAAATATGAAACTTGGCGATATACAGAAAAAGGGAACAACACTAACATTCCAAATTCCAAATTCCAAAACTAACATTCGAAGAATAGCTCGTGATGAAGGTACTATCCACATCAACCTTTACAGGATCATCGCTGGTCTTTTCATAAATTATCAAGGAAATGTACTAAGCAACTCGTGGGTACACGAACTACAGCGAAAATCCCTACTAAAATAGCGACCTATCTAGGATTACCACATCTAGAACAATACACTGGCCACACGTTCCGAATAAGTTCAGCTACTCTGTTAGTTGATAGTGGTAGTGGCATCACTAATCTAAAGACACACTGAGGATGGGAATCGTCTACGGTTGCAGAGGGCTATTTAGAAAAGTTAATTCAAAATAAAATTAATATTGCGAAAACGAGAAACATCTAATAATAAAAATAATGAAGCAAGTTTCAGTACTTCCTACAGTGTCAATCAGATCACAAATAACATGACATTAATTCAAAATGTTGTGATACCATTAAATATCTCTCATATATACAATTTATGTGTCACCATTAAATTTTCTAAATAGGCAAATAGAACAAACTAAAATCGCGTTTTTAAGAATTTTTAAAAAACAAGGTCTGTAAATTCGTCGCAAATAAATTTGCTTGCATTAATATTGTATTTGGAATTCTTTGTAAGTTATCAAACATTCGTAAAGAGGTTTAAAAATATAAAATGTACAATTCCTACTCGTCCAACAAAATATCACTTTCCGGACTAGTAACGTAAATAACTATTGAGAGTTCACACAAAAATATTTGCAGTGTGCGGCCAACTTTTGTCTTAGAACTTGAAATGACTACAAGTTTTGGAGATTGTCCCTTGGATCGTTTTAATCATGATACTACTACTACTAAGATAAACCCACGCGGCGATCGAATTTCGTACTACATTGCGCATGACGTCATTCCGTGACAAAAATCCTGCTGACAGTATGGAAATGCATTGCTTTAAAGCGGTTTTTATTAATGTTTACTGTTTAGTAGTATATTTTATTATAATATTGATATATTACATTTTATTCAATATTATAATAGTATAAGAGATATTTCTTTTATGATTTAATGTAGGATTTATGGCCCATAATAGAATAAGCCCTTAAAGAAGGTAGGTAGGTGCTAGATATAATAAAGTATCTTCAAAGTTTAACATTGTATAAAGGTTTTTTTTGTAAAAAACGAACAATAAACGATTTTGAATACTAGAGTATTTAAATTTAAAAGTAAAGGAAGATACCAACATATGAAGAGTGAAAAGTTTAAGACTTATTCATTATCAAAAATTATTACTTTAATCCGTAGCGCCAAAAATACGGACTTATGTTTTTTAAAATGTAAATAAATATTGTTAATTTTAAAAGAATACTTCTGTAGAAAAATATGAGTGATATATACGAGCATAAGTATACTGGGTGTCCACTCTCAAAGTCAAACATAGGCAATTAACATTGTGCATTTGATTTTTAGGTATTTTTCCATTATTTCTATACTATATCAGTAAATATTATTATTACTGGTATCATTTGATGTGCAACAATTTTATCTTTCTATTGATACCACCATCTTTCCTGTAAGTTGAATTGGCGAGTAGGAGTCAGCAAAATCGTTCAATGCAATGTTAGATTCCTATGTTCGAGTTTGAGAACGGACACCCGGTATATATTATTAACTATTTTTTATTACAAGCTTTTTTTGGATTTTTATGGGTAGGTGTTACAAATTTGTAGTGATAAAACAATTTTGTTTATCTACGACAGTGTGTAAAATTGCCTTTTAGTTGGCAGTTTTAAGTTTGTAAAACGAGTGTTTAATAACATATTGTTTTCATTAGTTTACGTCGTCAGTAGTAACGTATTTAAAAGATTTCATTAGGTACGTTGTGAGTAGCAACGTGTTTTAAAATTTTTAAAACAAGCAAAATTACGACCGCTTGCTGGTAATCCTAATTTATATTTAATTCTTTTTTCATATTTACCGTGTTGTCTAGATTCTATCATAGATAAACTATTGTACGATACACATGCGTAAAGCATCTTTAGTCACTCGCGGGGCTTAAAACGCTCGCTCACTCGCGTTTTAACTCTACCCCACTCGTGCCTAAAGAGTAGCTTTACGCACTGGTATCGTAAATTACTATTAATTTATTAAGTACATATTATCTATTTTTTAGTATTATTTACATGTTATTTACAAAATTTAGTATCATGGTTTTAATCGTTTGGATCGAATTAGAGACCTTCTATAAAGACCATTTTTATTAAAAGATATTTTGAATAATCCAATAGTTCATTGATGTCAACATTTTGAGATCGCATCCACGCTGAAAAACTAACAAAAATGATCGTTGAACTTCTTTTATGTCTTTATTATCTTGTAACTGTATACTGAAACGTGTACTTGTCTGTGAGGGGGGGTGGGGGAAAGGACCAACGTACGCATAGCAACATGAATTTCTATGCAGCTTAAAGTCGCAGTTAAGCGTACCACAAAAGAGTTTTCTGCCGTCATATTTTGTAAACGAAAATATTATCAGAGTCTACACTACGAGCCCAGAATCACATCATTTGGCCCTGTTAAGGTTTTTCAGGTATCTTTATATTGTACCCACAACAAATTTTTTTTTTGGCAATATTCTTACATCATAATTGTAGGAGTTTTTAGCAATATTTTAAACAGCTTTAGCAATAACAAATTACAAAAAATAGTCGAGAAACACTAAATTAAAAATAAATTATCGATTTATTTCATTTAGCCCATGTGAGTATCATTTCGTTCACCGTAACATGTTTTGGTTGAAGTAAAACAAGCTGTTTGTTGTTTAATAACAGTCTTGGTAAAGCTATTGTCAATTTGCTTAATTCTGGTAATTCCTGTGGAAACATTTCTAAACAATTGCAATTATCGTATTATAGTCTATGAAATATTGTGAAATTATAAAACAACAGAATCCATAGCAGAAAAGCCAAATTTGAACTAACTCTAAATATCACACCAGATAATATAAGAGTTTTGCGGATCTGGGCCAAATGATATGATTCTGGGCTCGTATTGTCATTAACTACAGTTAAAGACTGTAATGGCAGCACTGAAGATTAATTAACGTACTTACAGTAAAAATGTTCTTGTAGATATAAAAATTCCAGTTCTAAATTTATTTATAAAAAATAAAGGATTGAGATGAAATTCAGCAAAAGAGCCAAAACACTGAAATACACCAATTTTTCACAACAAAGAAAGAACCGGTTATTGAACATATGTACAGACCCATAATAGCACTCAAAACAGTTGAAATTTATTAGGACCAAAAATTCTTACAAGCATTTTATATGGAGAGATTGAGAAAACTCGACCCTACAGTGAAACAAATGCTTATGTATAATGTAGATTAAAAATCGTTGTTTAATTTTAGCCCAGTTGGTAGGTCAATGACAATTCTAAAAAGATAAAATTTCTTAAAACAATTTTCCAATTTACTGAGGAAAAAACTAAAAAAGTGTCGTATTGGTGATCGAGATTATTATTTGATGAGCAACCCATATTAAAATTATGTAAATTTTTTTATTACATTCTGATTAAAGATATTGTTTTGGTGCATAAATAAGCAGATGATGATAAAATAATATGTCGTTTTTTAAAGATTCGTCTTGTTAATATATACAGGGTGTTCGAATAATAGGGAACCATACATTGATAGTGAGTTCTACGCATTAAAATAATAAAAAAACTTCATATGCAGTATTGTCCGAAAATCGTTATTGGCGTAGATACCGACCCTTAAAGTTTAACTTTTTGTTTTAAATTTTTTATTTATTTTTTATAACTGAGTAGATAACTACTTTAAATTTGGTGTACGTGCTTTTTATTGAAATGCTCACAAACAAAAAGAAAAATAATCGATAACATGTATTTTGAACTGGCAGTTAACCTAAAACCATATTCCCTTTTTAGTCATAACTTTTATATCTGAAGACATACCTCCGATCTAGATAAGGCATCTTGTAGGGAATAAAAAAAATCAAAATTAATGTATTCTTGTTTGGTATGCGTAACATAAACCGTTTGGTTAGAAATTCTATCTAAAGTTTTAAGGCTTTTCTTTTCAGGGTTATTATATGATTAGCCTTGATAACAAAAATGCAATTTTTGTTTGTTTGTTGTCGAGTTGTTTACCTGCACTTATTATTGTTTTTTTTCAGTTATAAAAAATAAATAAAAATTTAAAAAAAAAAGTTAAACTTTAAGGGTCGGTATCTACGCCAATAACGATTTTCGGACAATTCTGCATATGAAGTTTTTTTATTATTTTAATGCGTAGAACTCACCATCAATGTATGGTTCCCTATTATCCGAACACCCTGTATATTTCAGCCCAAAAGGCCTTAAAGGCCCGTGGCTATAATTTTCCTCCATTCAATCCTGTTGGTTGCCAATCTCTCCCATCTGTCTGCTATCCCCATATTTGTTAAGTCTTGTTTTACTGCTTCCAGCCATTTCTTTGTCGGTCTTCCTCTCTTGTTTCTCCCTTCTGGTTCTATTTCAAGTATTTTCTTTGGTGTTCTGTTCTGACTCGTCCTTGTTATGTGACCTAACCATCTCAATCTTTCTTGTTTAATGGTTTTCATTATGTTCGCATCTTTATAAATATCATACACTTCTTTATTTGTTCTTCTTCGCCATTCATCTCCTTCTTTTACACCTCCATAAATTTTCCGCAAGATTTTCCGTTCCCATCTTAATAGTTTGTCTTCAGTTGCTTCTGTAAGAGTCCATATTTCACTACCGTAAGTCACTGATGGTTTTATGATTGTTTTATATAGGTACTTTTTCTTTCACTGATTTTGACACTAATTTATTATTCATCACTACATTTAACACTGTGTGCATACGTGTACCCACCGTCATTCTCTTCTCAATTTCTTCCGTTTCTTTTCCTTTGGTGTTTATTTCTGTTCCCAGATATGTGGTAGACATAACTCTCTCAAACTCGTACTGTCTTTGTTCGTTGTTCACTATACGGAGTGGGTCATTGTTTGTATGGTTAGTGTTTAGAATTATATATTTGGTCTTGTCTTCATTGATAACTAGTCCGAATAATTTTGCTTGTTCCTCTAGTTTTTTAAAGATGTTTTTTAGATCCTCTCTCGTTCTTGTCAAGATGGTAAGACCGTCCGCATATGCTAATATTTGACTGTGGCTGTTAAGTATATTTTTATTGCTTGATATTCTGCTGTTTCTAATAATATGTCTAATGCGATATTAAAGAGAGTTGGGTTCAATGGATCTCCTTGTCGCAGGTCTTTTTGTATTTTAAATGCATCTGATGTTATCCCATTAAATCTAACCTTGCTATCTGTTTTTGTTAGAGTCATTTTTATAAGTTTAACCAAGTATTCTGGAACCTGCATTTCTTTTAATGACCTGATGAGCTGTATTCGGTTCACTGAGTCATATGCTTGTTTAAAGTCCACAAATAAAGCATGAATTTGAATTCCTTTTAATCCTGCTTTTTCTTGGATCGTTGCTCTCTAAACCCAGATTGATATTCTCCTATCTCTTTATCTATTATATTCTTCAATCTGTTGTTCAATAGAGTAGCCAAGATTTTGTACGCTACATTCAGTAGGGAAATTGGTCTATAGTTTTCGCAAAGTTGTTTTTCGCCTTTCTTGTAAATTGGGACTATCAAGGCTTCTCCCCACTCTGTCGGCATTTTATATGTATTCCATATCTGTGTTATAAGGTCCAGCATTTTGTTATTCAGCCATTTTCCCCCATACTTCAATAGTTCTGACTGAATTTCATCAGTTCCTGGGCTTTTATTATTTCTTAACTTATTTATAATTGCTGTCATCTCTTCCAAAGTGGGCTTGTTGTTTTCCAACTCTGCTGAATTGTCAACTACCTCATCTTCTAGGTTATCACCTCCCGCCTCTCTTTGGTCTTGTTCTACCTCTGTAATTTCCATATAATGTTCTCTCCATCTTTGTGCTATTTGTTTTTCTCCAGATATAAGGTCGCCTTGCTTGCTTTTCAAAAATATCTGTTTGCCTTGGTACTTCCTTTTGCTGGTATAGATTTTCTTGTAAAATTTGTTTATGTCTCTCCTGTTATAATCATCTTCTATTCCTTTTATAAGCTCCAAGTAATATCTTCTTTTTTGATCTCTATATATTTTTTAGAGGTCTTTTCTCTTCGTTTTAAAGTCATCGATTTGCATTTGATTTTGGCTCATTGCTTTTTGTTTGGTTATTTGTAACTCTTGCAGAGCCTTCACACATTCTTCATCAAACCAAGAGCTTTTCTTCTGACTGGTGTTTTGTAAATTTTCCCTTGCTGTTTGTTTCAGGACCATTTTAATTTCTACCCAGGATTTTTCTACATCTTCTGATACTCTTAGTTTGGATATTTCTGTGTTGATTTTGTTTTCATACATGTTTCTAACTTCCTCATTTTCATGTAACTGTAATTGTAATTTTTCTATACCTTTTTTTGTTTATTCTAGGTTTGTGATTGACCTTAGCTTTTATAACTGCTTTCACCAGGTAATGGTTTGATGCTATTTCTGCTCCCCTACGGCATTTGATATCATAAACTATACTTTGATGCTTTTCTTCAATTAATAAATGATCAATTTGATTTACTGTAGAGCCATTGGGGTGTAGCCAAATTCCTTTATAAATTTCTTTATTTGCCTTCACTGTTGACATTAATCTTAGGTTTTTGCTAATTGAAAATTGAATCAGCCTATGGCCATTGTCATTGGTTTCCAAGTGCTTGCTATGTCTTCCTGCAACCGATTTAAATTGTTCTTCTTGGCCAACTTTGGCATTAAAATCTCCAATTAGAATTTTAATATCATATTTTGGGATAGCATCATAAAGTTGCTCTAGCTCTTCATAAAATTAGTCTTTGTCTTCTTCTACTGTGTCTTCGGTCGGGGAGTGTATGTTTATTATGGTAAATTTCCTTATTGGTCCTTTTATTCTGATGTGGCTAAGTCTTTCGCTCTTAACATTAAAATCTATTACGCTTTCTATTCTTGTCTTTGCAATCATAAACCCTGTACTTAATCTGTTCTGTTTTGCCTCTCCATTTACAAATATGTAATCTTTTAACTCAATCTCTGCTTTATCTCTTAAGTTTGTTTCTTGAAGTGCCAAAAAATCGATTCGATATAACTTGCATTGATTTTCTAACTGTTTCAGCGCTCCTTCATAATTTAACCCAGTAACATTCCATGTACCAATTATAAATTTTTCTTTTTGTACTTTGTTAATTTCTGTGGTAAATTTTCAATGTTCTAAATTCTTGTTCTTGTTTTTTTGTTTTCTTTCGTATGCCATTTTCATTGTTACCTTGAGACTGTCCAAAGTATTCGTCACTATTCGTTTTTTGACTCCCTTTGGTGTTCCGTTAAGATAAGCTTCTCTGTGTCCTTGTCCCATGTATAAACCTGATTGTTTATATATAGTTTTTGGTATGCTATACGTATGCGATCACCTTTTTTCCTTTCTTGAGTTGCTGTTCTTTTTATTTTGTTTTGCACTCCCAGTTCTTTTACTGTTAAGTCTTGTTAATATACCTATTAATTGCTACAGTTTATTTTAAAGTAATCTCTTTACTGATTTAGTTATTCCACATAGCTGACTATCAGATTGTTGCCTTGATATGTGAATTCAGCTTAAGAGTACGAATGGCCTCTTGCTAGAGTGTCTGTGGAATGTGGTAACAAATATGTTTTGTCAGCTCTGCAACTTTGAGACTTATTACTTATTTCTTGGATGAAATTATTACGTTTGTGATTTGTAATTTCATATTGTTTATAAAAATGCCCTCTTGATTAAATAAAAAGTTTTGTAATATAAACCAAATTTCTTTTTTTAGGACATATTTTGTAATCCTTTTTAATTTTTTAGAGATATTGTTGACCTTGATCTTACAAATTCTAATATTAATACTGTACCAAAATCTTTACGATAGCCAAGCTTATTACACTAATTAGATAGGATTTAGAAGTAGCATAGTACAGTTGGTTATACTATCTTTTATGTTTTACATTTTGATTGAGCGCAATCTGTTGCACGAAAGGAAAAGCATAACCAAGGCTACTGTAATTCGAGTCTGTAATTTTTATCGACTAGCTTCGCTATTGTTCGGTTTTGTCTCCGCACTACTGCTTTGTTACATTAATTACGTTTTTGTTACACTCGGGGTTTATTTCCGATTACTACTGTTGTCGATTTTTCTCAATTTTCTATTTCATTATTGTTAGTTTAGGTTTGGCACAAGACTTGTAGAATACTATACTAGCGAGTGGTATAAATTCTCATAGATGTCGGTACCAATATTATTGTATAAAAGTCAACCTTATTGATAATTGTTCAGTCATGGTAGATACTTTAGTAAAAAATATTGAAATATAGAAGCATTAAATTTCAATAGTATTTAGTATATTCTACCGAAAATATAATTTGCTACCCTAATAAGTTTTGATTTTATCAATATATAATATGTAGGTTATGTAATTATTATATTCTCTTCATATTATAATTCATGGCATGCTTAAGGGTCGATATATTTTAGTAGTTGGATATGCATTTCGTGACAATTCAACAAAATATCCTTATTGTATTACCCTTGATTATACCATTCATAACGCACAAGATCCCTATACAGACCACTTATTAATCTATTCATAAGTGAAAACACCGTGTAGTTATCGTTTTGGTGTTATTAATTTTGAGCTGTCAGCTGTCAACGATTTGCCCTTTTCAAGGATGTTTTTATAATACGCATTAGATATATTTTCAGTGTAATTTTCTTATTGATATTGATGGTATAAACTAATCGAATAGGTACGTATTCGACGACTACAAGAATTATCAATTAAGTACTTTTTCTTACAAAATCGACGTGTTGCTTTGTAGAGAGAAAGTGAGAAAGCAAAACTATTTTTGATAATTCACAGTCGTCTCGTAGTACCTATTACTACTGACAATCTCAAGAATTGTCTATTGCAGTATTATGATTAATTCACTATCAATTTTCTAAATACATCTTCCAAAGAAGTTTCAATACGTCCTCAAGGTATTTAATAGAGACGCTACTAAAACAACCATTCTGTTAAAAAATGTAATATTCACAAAAATAGACCTTTGTTCAGTTCTTTTATTTCCTACTGTTGCATAGTACTGCATTTGTATTTAATTTTTAGTATGACATACAATGCAATGTATAAGATAAAACAAAAATATTGGTTTTTATACAGTATTAATGCGTAAAAGCATTGATTCTATACTATACATATATAAATGATGATCAAGGTAGCATCGTAAGTAGATTATCTACAATATATTGATCATTGCCTCTTGTCTGAGACTGAGAGTCGTAGTACTTGAACTTCATCGTTTGTAGTCTATCAACATCAGTAGTTATAATAGTGCATGTTCTAGATCAATTTTTTTTGTTTCATTTTTTTAGACGAATGACATTGTTTTTAAAGTCTTTGTTTTTAAAACACTCATTTTCTAACCAAAAACCAGTAAAAATACAAACATATTTTCTAGACCAGATTTTCTAAAAACGCATTTTTGAGCAAAACAGCTCGATTTTTAAGTTTTGATCCTTGAAGTTTATAAAAACTAACAAAAATTTGGATTTTAACCCTGATTTTCAAGCTTTGAAGTTTTTTTTTGTACCCCAAAAAACACATGAAAATCGATCCATTTTGTCTACACCAGATTTTTCAAAACGCGTTTTAGAGGGAAAATGGGTTGTTTTTAAATTTCATCCGTTGAAGTTTTCGAAATTCTTGAGACAATTTTGAAACCAAAATGAACACCCCTCTTTTCTACCCATTTTTGTTTAATTTCTTTAGCTAAATAGTCTTGTTTTTTCAAATCATTTTCAAATAAAAAGCGTCTTTTAAAAAATCTGGTCCAGCTTTTCAAGCATAAAATTAGACTCATTTACCTAAAAAAACGCAAAAATCTGGTCTAGTTGTTGAATCTGGTCTAGCAGTTAAACCAAAGAGCATATGCTCTTTGAGTTAAACCAAACTTGACGTTGAAGTTTTTGAAATCTGATCTAGTTGTCGATCCAAAAAATCTGGTCTAACAATTAAACTAAACTTGACAGCGGTAACGATCTAAATGAGTGTTTTGAAAACAAAGACTTTAAAAACGTCATTTGTCTAAAAAAATGAAACAAAAAAATTTGGTCTAGAACATGCACCAGTAGTATTAAGTACAGATTGATAATTAACGTCACACTACACATAGAATATAAAATAATAATTAGGGCCCATTTCATAATCAAATTTAAAACCCTGTTTTCTGACCGTTAGGATGTGATAGTTGATATAACATTGAAACTTTATAGTGACATTCTAATCATCAGTTAGCAAATTGATTATGAAATCGAGCCTTATTCTTGGAGATTCTCCTCCAATTTTAAATTAACTAAATTCTCCTCCACCTTTAAATTAACAAAATCCTTGTCAGTTGTTTCAACAGAAACACATCTTTTAATTGACATACTGGCATATTGCGACCTGGTACATCTGCATGTGCACGAATAGACAATTTCGATCGAAGTGGGATAATAATTTCTAGTTTTATCTATTATCTGAGTGTTGTTAGGATGCATATTAATTATGTCTACAGCTAGCTGTTCAGAATCAATGTTTTGATATTCGGGAGCCATATTTCGAATGTATCTCACACGCCAAGCGCATTTTTTTCTGCCTTTGCCTCGTATAGCTGTAACTTCCGCTACATATGCTCCTAAGGGGCATTGGTTTCTAAACAAGTTAAACGCGGCCTCATGCCTGGCCGCCATTTCGATAACATCAACATCCTCGCTTGGGCAGGTGACATGAACGGCGATTCCTAAAACAATTCGGTTAAAATTTAGTTTTGCTGGTTTATATGCTCTTACCATTTGGATTTGCTATTGTTCAAAACACGTTCAAAGCCACAGATTTGAAATAGGTAATTCAGATAAATTTCAGATAAAGCTTAAAAGGTTTAGGTCACAAACTGATAACCATAAATAAAACACTTGTGTTTTATTTATGCTGATAACTGACAGACTCGCAGATTATTCAATGTAGAGCCCTTTATAATACAAGCAGACGCATGTCGCACAAGTTGCATACAATCTTGCATCACAGTACTTTCGCATTTACATGTTGGTGGCCATGATGCAACCAAAACATAACCCTACAACATCCAACAGTTCACTTGTTGTGGGTTATATTAAATTGCTCGCTGTTCTAGCTTCTCACCTTGTGTTTGACTTGCCAACTGTGTTCGTTTTCCTGTGTCTTTTTGCTTTTTATGCGTTGCCTCTTATATTCTTTATAAAAAAATCAGTCTATTTCAAAACTAAGGGATACTTTTTTTGGATATAAGGTAAACCTAAAACATTGATTCATTTTTGAATGAACTATTTACGGTCTTTTCTGTTTTTCAGATTTCAAAATCTTCGAGCATAATCGGTTGTTCAGCCTGGAATTAGTACTATTAAACGTATAGACATTAATATATTTTCATTTTTTGAAAAGTAACAAATTTTTTGAATTTGCCGCTTTTGTGATGTGATTCAATATGGCTGACAAGCATGCTCGTATTATAGAGGTGCTTTAATTCAATGTCAACCGTCATTGTCAAGCACCATGCTGCGCAAACTCCATAGACCAAACTCAGATTGGCTGCCAGCTGCATGTATAAATGGTTGCATAAATGGCAAGTACAGTTATTATAAACCCCTGGAAAAATAATAAGGGTATAACGTTGATTATTTGTTTCGTAGCGATCTCAACCAATCAGAAGGCTGGATTTAGTTAAGTTATCTTGTATAATTTCGATTATACAAAATCGATTATACTATAGTAACTTCACTAGGCAACGCAATACATAACTTTTGTCAACTTGATGTTGTTTTTATGGAGATGACTTTCAGCTAGGTTAATACAAACAAATCGAACTGCTAATTAAATATTTATTTGTTTCTAATATTGAAATTTACTCAAAAAATAATCAAATCGAATACAATGCGTACTTCGAACAGGTTATACGTCTCAAACTTCCTGCACAATAACAAATCGTGTCAGTTTCAGTTTGACAGAATAATCCTCCCGCTGACGCGGTCGGATTATTTAATCTGTCAAACTGACACTCTTTTATTATTGTGCAACAAGTTATCGACATATAACCCGATAATAACGAAGTACTTATAGTATTACTTCTGATTATACCATTCATAATGCACAAAATCTCTATTTAGGCCACGTAGTAATAAGTGAAAACACCGTGGTGTTATCGCTTTGGTGTTTTCATATATGTATTATACATATATTGGTAGTAGGGCCTCGGAACGCCCGAAAACATTACGGCGCCGACGTAGTCTCACTTAGAGTATAACGCGTCTCGTGCGCATGCGTGAGAATTCGAACTCCGCCTTTAGAAGCTAATTTTAAACTTGGTTGGTTCACTTCCCCACAGCGCAGACGACGCGCTTGCGCACAGCTCACCATTTACATTGAAGAGTTGGTTGTCTATCTCACTTCCTTCGTGAGTTTCCCACTCATAGCAGCTAGCAATATAGTAAGTATTACATATATGGGTGTTTTCAATTTTGAACTGTCAGCTGTCAATGTAATGACATTTCCAATAAGTTTTTTAGGATACGCATTAAATACATTTTTGGTGTAATTCCCTTATTGATATTCATGGTATAATCTAATCGAATACTCACTCGACGACTTTATTATCAAATACTTTTGCTTACAAACTCAACGGGTTGCTTTGTAGAAACACCACTCGCCTTCGGCTCGTGATGTTTCTAAGCAACCCGTTTCGTGAGAAAGCAAAAGTATTTTTGATAATTCGCAGCCGTCTCGTGGTATTATTACTGATTATTCAACACTATAGTGAACGAACCAATAAAAATTGTTCAATTTGTCAGAAACGGCCAATCAAAATTGACTCTCATTGAAATCACCTAATGTCCCAGTGTTTTCACGCGACCTCGATTGGTTTCAATGATTTCAATTTAGTGAGTAGCCTTTGACTGACATTTCAGCAAAACGTCAAAGTCAAAGTTTGCAAATCAGCGTCGTTCTAGAAACTCATAATAATCGTGTTGGAAGCTCCAGTATTGAACTAATAGTGGAAAACGTTAAAAATGTATGCTATCGAACACGGTAAAAGTCATCTACCCATATTGTTGAATAATCTTTCCAAATACCACTCAAGGCAAAATTTGATAAGAGAATTTATTTCGTCAACATATAAATTATTGCAAATTTCTCTCAACAAAAACTGCTCAAATTCCACTCGACCTGCGGTCTCGCGGAATTTCTAACGAAGTTTCGGTTTCGAGAAATTTAAACGCAATAATTTGCATGTGATCGAAAAATATTCTCAAAAAATTTTCACTTTTTGTGGTATTACCCTTGAAAATTTCTGAACATCATTACAATGATTAATTTTTTATTGTTCCAACGGATAGAAATTTTACTCTAAGAAATGCAAAGATATTGAAAATTAACAATTTTAGAGATGAGTTTGAATATTCTTTACCAAAAAATTTTGTATTTATTCATTTTGAGTTAATTAATTATAGTTAATATAGGCAACCTAAATAACACATGGGAAACTTACCCAGGTGTTAATATCCATTCAGTTCAGTTTGTTTTATATATTTTTCTCGAGGAAAAAATTGTAAATTATCTACAAAATCTTTTTCTTTCAAATAAACTTCTTGTTCAGAAAATTTTCCAGCTTTTAATAAATTTATCATTTATTTATAAAATTTATAAGCCATTCTGTATTCGGAAGTTCTTTCTGGTATTTTATAAGCCTTTTCGAGTATTACAATTACTCCCGCACCTAAACTCAAAGAAATTAATGGAGGTAATAAAATTCCGGATAGACTGGACGTACTAAATATTAAATTTCCACAATCTAATCCTATTCCAATGTTTTTATAAAAATGAAAACTCTTTCTGTACACGTATAATCGCTTTTCCAGATACATCTCCATTTACTTTTTACACTTTTTCTTCTTCCGTTTAACGGTTGAACTGGTTGGTCCATGTTTCATTTGAGATTTTTTCTTTCCACATACGACACAGATTGCTGAATAATATTCACTTCCACCTTTTCCATGTTGCAGTTTTGCGGGATCTTTATTTTTTGTGTGTTTTTTACACTTTACGCAATAGATTTCACTCATTTATAAAGGAGTAAAACATTTAAAGAAATTCAAATTTACCATGTCAATTGAGAGGAAATTAAATTTTTGATTCCAACACGCGTTACAAATTTTTACAAACTGTTCTTTGAAAATGTTTAAAATGTAATTATCGTAAATGAATTTGATATATTTGGGGGGTAATTTGAAGATAAACATGTAATCTGCATTTCCACGTATACATTTAGGATCAATAGCTGAAATTGAATGAACGATATAAATTGTGGAAATTCTTTTATGTCTTCCTCTGGTAAAATAATCTTGCACTTTGGTTTGCTTATCTAAAGATCCATCGTCAAATATAACCAAATTATCTGGTAAACATTCGTCTACAGATACAATATTTTCCCATTCACTTTCAAAAAATGATTTACATTTTGTATTTTTAAAAACCTTTTTCAAGTTTTGGTAAATGGGTTGATCTGGTGATCTCGTATAAATGTATAAATTTTTATAGTAAACCAGTTTCTCATTAAAAATAAAATTTAGACTCAAGTATGTTTTTCCACTTCCACTTGGGCCTACTATAATTGCACGAATTCTTGGCTTACCTTCACAACTTTGACCAGCTTCTAAATCTTTAAAATATTTTAGCTTAACTCCCTTGAATCTATTCATTTATATATAAATGATGACTTCAGAGGAATTGAAAAAATTGTACCAAAAAATAAAAAGCAGATTTGATAAAGAGACCGACGAAAACAAACCAATACGTCTGACGACTATCGAACAAGATGGTCCGACTAATACAAGTCCGACTACTGCAAGTCCGACGAAACAAATGAGTGCCAACGAAATGAACAAATTAAAAAAAGAAATTATGGAGAGAGAACTTGACGTTACCAATAAAGAAAAAAAAAGAATACAAACAGAGAAAAGAAAGAAGAACCAATTACGAAAAGATTGGAAAAAATTGATAATCATTTGGAAGAACTAATTGACGTTTCTAAAAATAAAAAAACTAAACGTTCGACGCGTGAGAAAGTTTCTCACACGCCAGAAGAAGATGAAGTAGTATTTGCATATGGTGATGTATGGACATCTTTAAAAGAGGATGCTAGTAGACCTAAAAGAAATAGAGATTATGATGGAATATATGGTCCTAGATATGATTTAGCTTCTAGAGAATTTATGATGGGTTCAGAAATTATAAAACCAAAGGATAATAATTTTTATTTAGACAACCAACTCATTGAACTTTCATCAGGATAAAAAAATTATTATTTGATAGAGAAGTACCAGGTATTTGAATACACGTCGGAAGATCATTTTAAATTTAATGAATTGGTAAGAAAAACCAATTCAATGTATCAAAATTATAATTCAAGTTTAAATAAACCATTAAATAGTAAAGGAAGCAAATGGAAATTTTTAATTAAACCAATATGGGATTTCAAAGAATCATTATCATCTCCAAAACGCCGTAGTAAAAGTACAGCCGCCGGATTTCATAAAAAGATTTGTGATTGTCTTACTTGTATTTCAAAAGGAGATACCGAAAAAGCGTCTGGATTAATTTCAAAAATTCCAGAAATGCATCTACCAGATTATGAATTTTGTGGTCCGTTTACAAAATACAAAAAGATAATTGAACGGGGCGATGTTGGTATTAATGATTTAGATAAAGCATGTAGAGAACACGATGCTGTATATACCGAGACTAGTTATTATGATGATGCAAAAAATTTTTCTTTCTAATTGCATAATAATTATTCACATTCCCAATTCATATTTAAATAGATCTTGATTATATTCAACTATTGTACTCCTTTAATCCTTTCTAAATTGATTTTTATACCCTTGTGTATATCATTACAATACTATTATTATTTAACACAACCAGAAACCAGAAAAGCAATTCTATTTGGAAAAACTGAATAAAAGTAAGATTGTAACGCAATGGGGTGATTATCCTTTTGTGTCTCTTAAGTAGCTTATGCGTGGGCCACGCTGTGGAAACTAAATCCAAAGAAAGCAGTCGAAAATAAAACATCTATTAGTGTAAATATTAGAACAAAACAGTATTCTTAAATTATTTACAATCAGGGAGAAATAACTGCGTTTAAGAAGCGCGCTGCATCGCCGAGTAATAAATAAAATATTGATATCTGGCTAAATTGTAACCACATGGCGACATGCAAATTCGCAAGGTTACGTCGAAGTCGTGCATTAAGAAAAATGAGTGCACCCAATGTCTTCCCGACTTTGCGCTTCTCGAATGCAAGCTTTTTAATCTGCAGTCTTGAAAGTGCAATGTTATCTGACACTCAAAATGCATGAGTTTTTTGCCATCTTCAACTGCTTGGTTATACCGAATGATAGAAAACCTTTATTCTTTAGAGGGCTGTGAAATTTTTTGCTAAAAATTTATGTTGGCTTTCGTGGTAGAAAAATCACATGGCATTTCATATCTGTCAGTTTAAGATTGTATTACTAATGTAATTTTAACAAATACAAGCATGGTTGTTAAATACATAGAAAGTTAAGTAACAAACGACTTCCGGGATTGGACCGTGTCATGATTGAGATCGAAGAACTCAACGTTTCGCCCACTTTCGTAAGGGGCTTCATCAGGAGGACTCGCATCTCTGAGCATCAGCGCTGTCTCAAGTCAGGTCTCGTTTCATCATCGGCCATCGCCGAACACCAACGCGATACTGGTCATAAGATCCTTTTTGATGAAACTTCCATCATCTGCAAATCCCCATTCTTCTTTAGCAGAAAGATTCGCGAAGCCATTGAGATTTGCAAACACCCTAATAATTTCAATCGAGACGAAGGCTTTCCCCTTCCTTCTATGTGGAAAGTGCTAATTCCTAAGCCCCGCCCTCTGTCACTGAACCGCGACGGCATTTGCTGAATCGCTACGGCGCTTGCCTATAAATTCTCGCTTTTCTTCTTCCGATAGTCAGTCGAGTTTCGCCTCTGACATGGTTAACACGTTGAGTTACCGTGCTCTTCTGTCCCTTCCCTTTGCAAAGAGTTTCGCCTCTGGCGTGGTTAACACGTTGAGTTACCGTGCTCTTTTGCCTTTTTTCCTCCTGATGAAGCCCCTTACGAAAGTGGGCGAAACGTTGAGTTCTTCGATCTCAATCATGACACGGTCCAATCCCGGAAGTCGTTTGTTACTTAATGACAATGGCCGTGAAAGCCTCAAAAATCATACATAGAAAGTTTACTAATAATGTTAAAATTGTACAGGTTATATTATTAAGTACCTATACTCATCGCTGGCAACATAAATTAAATTTTAAAAAATCCACAGGATCCAGGATAAAAGTTTTCGATCATACGTACTTTTTAATGCTCGCTTTTCTACTGCAAGAAATCTGTTTGAGAATAAAACGTATAGCTTAAAATACAAGTTTATTTACGTGAACTCTTAAATATAACAAACACCTTAGCTAATATTTTCTAACTCGTCGTTGTAGTCTTCGATTTTCTCTAAATACGGAAACTGCGTCTTAATGGGGTTGTTATTCATCGCTGAACCTTCGCGACACTCAAAAGTCGCGGAAAAGTCGTCAGAATTGGTTACGATGTTTTCGACCCGTAGAGGAGCGGGAAGAACTTCAGATTCGAACAGTTGTTGCATATATTCAGACATGTCGGTCTTTTTACAATACTCTGTAAGGAAGGATTTTATTTAATTTAAAATATGTAAAAGCAATACGTTGAATTTTTACCTTGCGCAACCGTTATGTAAAATATTTTGTCTCTTGAGAATGACGAGGATAACCATGGTAATAGAAAGTCGCTGCGATTAAATACGTCGGAAATCAGTCGTAGACCTGTGTTATCTGCAATTCTTTCGTTTACTGATAATTCACTATCGGTCTGGAAATAGAAGAATAAAATCAAACAGGTGTCTTTCAAACTTCATCTAGGTAATCAACCACTCATCTGATTTCGGCGAATATTTCTTAATTTTAGGCAATATTTACTTTTAATTTTCAAAAAGTTTAAGGGTAGGTCGAGAAAATAGGTTGTGTAGAACCAGTGCTGCGAACTTCAATAATAATTTTATCTACCCTAAAAATATCTTCTACTAAAAATAAAACTCCTCTTACTTTAAATTTAACTTCTTGTTGGTCAACAAATCTTTCAACGTTAAATAGTGCATCGTTTTCCATAATATTTTGCAGACCTTCGTATGAAGGTTTAGATTCCGAAGACAAAGTCACTCCGTATTTTATTCCCACGGGATCGAAATGACGACCGATTTCTCTCGCTAAAGATAATCCGATTCGTGCCATTGTTATGTATCCTGGAAATCCTTTTACAGGTTGTTTTACCATTCCCAGTGGAGCCACTGGAAAAGTACTTTTAATATCATAAGACATTAAATTACTAAAACTTACTTATCAAAGCCTTTGAATAAAAAGAAGTCGGTGATTTGTTATACGAATTTAAGAAGTAGTTCCACCTGTAATGTTAAAGCTGATTTATTTTATAACAAACATTCGAGATTCTTACAGGTAATTAATTGAAAATGGTTTTCCATGGATGGCATATAACATGTTTCTTCCGGTTTCTATCATCTTGATAGCGTTGTACTGGAAATCACCTGGCTTCAATTCCACATTATTATATCTCAAGTTTAGATAGCTCTCGTCATTGTAAAGATCTTCCTCTTTGTTAAAAGTCAAGCTAAGCGAATTAGCTTTGGTCACCATCAAAACTTTACTATCATCATCCAGCCAATCAACTTTCTGCAAAACGGTCTTCAAGTTGTCCTTCAAAACATTAAATATCTTCGTCAAGAACTTTTGGGAATTTTCCATGTCAGTTTTGGACCACGTTTTCATGTACATATTGGAAGAAACGTCGTGGAAAAGTTTACTGGAGAGCTTGATGCAGTAACTTTCTCTATTTTGTCTGGCCTGAGGTATAACCAAATTTTCATAAAGGTCCTGCGCGTACATTGCTATTAAGCCATTGTTTATTTTCCTAAAAATCAATTTCTAATTCGTTTTCATCAGTTGGAGTTAACTCTTACCAGTAAGGAGTCTGCTGGAGTCCTTGAAAAAGTTGTGTAAAGTAGTCTCGAAAATACACCTGAACTAGAGTACTATCCTCCACTTCATGTCCAGTTAAAATTTTAAATAACCGCTTCCACTGGAGAAATGGGTAATGAACTTGCAGATCGGAAATTTTTTCTACAATGTATTGCTTAAACAATATGGTTTTCCTGATTTCGTTGGGAGGCGATAATTCCTGTTTAAAGAAAAACATATAGACTCAGAATTAATATTTGTACTTACTCTTTAGCTTACTATATATTTTAAAATGAAACAAACAATCCTTTTCGCAAAAAATAAAGCTAGTTTGATTTGAAGAATAAATTATTAATTTAGAATTTTTTGGAAAAGCACAAGACATAGAGTAAGTGGTGCATTAACCGTAAAGGTAGATAAAGTAACACTGGGGTAGATAAAGTATTACTTTAACAGCAAGGGTGGGTAAAGTTGTTTATGTGTTTTTGAAGTTGTTCTTATTTTTCCATTAAAAACTGTTATAAAAAAACTTAATTTTATATACCATGATAAAATTTAATTATCGACTCGCGAAAAATAATTCACTTACGATTTCGTTGCTTTTGAATTAACACTTTCCGCTAGAGTTATCGTTTTTTTCTAAAAAATAACTATTTTCAACAACATATAATTAATACAAAACAGCATTGCCCTTAAAATATTACACAGTACATATACCAACATATTGACATATGGGTTGAAGACATGGATATTAAGCAAAACACGGAGAGGAAGATTGCAGGAAAGTGAAACGAAGATGCTAAGAAGAATAGTAGACTTAAAATTACTGAATAAAGTGAGAAGCGGAGAAATAAGAAGAAACGTAGGGCTAAACTCGATTGAATAAAGAATATGAGTCGGTTCTACGCGATGAGTTGGACATACCCTTAGAATGGCAAAAAAGATACTAGCAGAAAGAGTATGGAAATGGAACGAGAAAGAGAGCAAAACAACGAAGACTGCAATAGAATTGAAGGAATGGCAAAAGACAGGAAAATATTGGAAAAAGAAAATCCATACAAACAGGAAGTAGAAAAATCAACCTCAACATTGGCATTAGTGGAAGAGGATTAGTAGTTATTATAAAACATATATTTTATATCAATTAATGTTTTTGAATGATCGTCTTGATATCATTTCTACAGATCATCAATCGTTCTTGAAAGATAAAACAGATCTTTTATGATAGATTCTATGAGTATTCAATTTCAAATATTAATTTGACGACTTACTACAATTAAAATCGAGGTTTTCCAAATTTAAATCGAAGTGTTTGACTCAAAGTTACAGAGATTTTAATCAGGGCTGACCGTATCAATCTGGCAAATCAGATTTCCAAATTTGGTAAACCAGTTATATGATCTAGTAAAATGTAACGAGCAAGTTCGTTGATTTATCTTACATTTAGATATTCCAGAATGTCCCATTCGATGGTGGTGCGGAGGCCCAGCATGCTCTGAGTTTGGTTGTACGTGTCGTTCAAATGCGAATAAAACCCGAGAGCTCGGACGACAGTTTCTACAGAATTCAAATATGTTGCGTAGTTTTTCTGACACTCCAGATACGAACTATGAATCTTGGTCAGATCCAAATTTTGCTTGTGGAGCTCATGCCGCTGCTCATCGAGACATCGCTTTTGTCCTTCCGACAGTGCTGACCAGCGTCCGCTTTCTTTCAATATCGAAGTTTTCTTAGGTAAAGTTAACTGAAATGAAATTTATTTCGAGTTCTGCACTAAAAAAAGGTCGAAAATGGTGTATACCTTCATAATAAATTTTAAGCTCTGTTTGTCTATGTCGACGTCGACGTCCATGATGGGGAGGGACCGGCGTAAAATCAGTTTTGCAAACAGATCCGTCATGTCGAAGATGTCGTTGGGAGGCTCACCATCATAGATCTGTCCCACCTCTTTTACCAGCTCGAGTACTGAAAAGTTGAAATTAAATTAGCTTTCTGTTAAGTTTGTATTAATTGTAAGATTCGATTTTGCCTTTATCTGCAGTTAGTATTTTATATAACTGTGAATGAGAAAATGCCAGTACATCAGCGTTTTACAGTAATAAAAAATCCGCAAGTGGAAGGTGCTACACTAAATAGTTTGAAAAATCAAAGGCAACTAGGGGTAAGAATATCTTACCATTCCAAATAGTACTCAAACAATAAAAGACAACACTTGGTAATGCAAATTACATCAATTTGCAAATAAAAAAATATTGCAGACGGGGTTCGATTTTAGCGCCGAATTTCAACAGGAAGCAAGCAGGCCGCACACAGCGCATCCATCGATGGCATCTTGCCACGAAGCTGTGCCTAATATCGCCGCGCAGCGACTGCATTGCATTTAACAGCTTATTCTTGCCCATCTTTGGACCATCTTTGTTTTTTTACAACAATTACTCTGTATTGAAATTGAAATTGAAAATGTTTTATATTTTAAAGGTGCCCATCCTGGATATATTTTACCGACATTTTCTTGGTTTCATGCCAGATAGACATGTAATCCGCATGCAGTATGTCGTCTTCCTCCAATCAATAGTGCATAAACAAGCACCTAACTTTAATTAAATTCTTGATGTCCACGCAATTAACGCTGTTGCTATGCGATAATAATCGAACGTAAGTATTCCGCGTCATAAAACAAAACACTTCTACTGACGCCACGAACCGGAAGTGACGCTCTAAATGACGCTTATTGATGCACAATTACAAAAATAACCCTTTTAGGTGACAAACCTGACCTTTCGATGGCGCCTGCTATGAATCTAGGGCTACCTGCTCCGAGCTGGACCTCCCACGATCATCTGGAAGAGCCGTTGTTACCGGCCCGCAGTTAGCAAGGCACAAATCTGCGCTCGAACCCACCTGATGATCGACTGCCACTCTCGAAGACCTTCCGAATCGCTTATGTGTATCAATTTATAATATCTCAAACATGTGACAACAAAACTAAAAGTCATTAAGTAGGTATGGTTCTTATTTTCTTATATTTTTAACGGCCATTTATACCGTGCTATGTTTTCAATTATAACTGTTGCAATAAACTATAATTTAATTAAGTTTGTTGTTTTTAAATAGAACCATTTGCTTTGTGCTGGTAGTAGATCAAAGTTTAAATACGAGCTAATCAGGTAAAATAATAGATTGTATTGCAGCTTGTTATTGAAATATATTCAAAATATATCACAACCTGAAAGCCGTCCTATATAAAAAGTGGAATTCAAAAATTCAACCTCTTATTGAAATATTGAAAGGTAAATTTAATAATAACATTATAAAAATTATAAAAGAATTTATTCCAAAAACTTTTGGTCAAATGGTCGTTTTTCGTGTCATTTTTTTTTCTGGCGCCTTCTAAGAGGTTTTGAAGTTATTTAAAACTTTGTAAAATAAAGATGCTAATTTAGAGAGTTTTTATATATTTAGTCTATATAACTCATTTGTATGTCAACGATTTTGTTGTAAAGTTTTTCCAAATCATTTATTTGTGTTAATGAAAACTAAACCAGTGAAGATGCCTAAATTTATGCAATTTAAAATACATAAGCCGAAAAAAATATTCTTGTATCTAGCAATTTTCTAAATATGTCGGATTTGGCTATAATGTTACCTAAAAACTAATTGTAGTGAAATCGGGCATTTGGGATAGTGCTGCCAAAGAATGGCAAATGTGGGTTATGAAAGGAATACTTGTAAGTTATTTTTGCACAAAGTTTAGTATTTATCACAATGTATTAAGATTATTCGCCATTTGTTTCTACATATCTATAACTATTGTAGTTTTAGAAAAAAGTTCTTTATGGTCGACCCTAAGACTTTATTATATTTTATATCACCTTAAATTCTACGAAAACCTAATAGTTATTTATGTAACAAGTGCGGAAAGACCATCTTTACAGGACATGTAAGCCTACAAGTCCTGTAAAGAGCGTTTCTGGATGAGTTCCGTACAACATTCTTTAGGCACTTGCGTTTCTACTTAATTTTACCTAAATATTGAAACATTATAACAATAAACAAGCAGTATACTTCTGTAGAAATCTAGAGATATTTGTAGTTAATTTTCTTAGAGACGACAGTCAACAAATATTGCAAACCAATCAGAACGTCAATTTTTCAAAATCGTCCTGTAAAGAAATACTTTCCTGCCTAAAAATTGGACAGTAATGCATGATTGTCAGGACGGGTGCCTAAAAAAATTATACTGCCTATCCACGGATTCAATCAGAGGATTTTCTTATTGCAAGCCTGGCACTCTACCCACTGCGCCACCGAGGTGGGATGTAACAACGAATATTTAAGGCTAAGGAGGTTAGCTGAGATTATAGATCTATATTTGAAACTTTTTGGTTTCCAAAACTTTACTTCTCTTGCTTAAGCTTGCATAATCGCCCATCAATTAAATGGTATCAGGTACAGTCTTCAGTATTAATGTTTCTGAGTATAGTGAGTATAGCACAAACCATGCATACAACACAAAATAAAATGTAAACACAAAATTAGTTTGTCAATTATAAAATAAAAATGTTTTAAAATATCTTCATTTTTACTCCCTTGGCTAAAGACGAAGGAAGTAGTATTGTAATTCCGAAAAAATTACCTTTCGAGATTTCCTAAGATTTTTACGTTTTAGGGTCCATAGATAACCAAAAACAAGTTTTCTCAACTATTGCGCCTGTCTGTCTGCCTGTTGCCGGTATAACTTAAAAATTATTTTTGGAGGAAGACGATATTTTGCATGCGGATTATATACCTTCCTGGCATAAAACCGAGAAAATGTTGGTAAAATTTATACAGGATGAGCACGTTAAAAAATAAAATTCTGTATATTTTTGCTGTAATTCGAGAACTATTATTTAAATGAAAGTAATATTTTGCGCATAGCTTAGGTTTTTACTCTAAACAAAAAGTGCATATTTTGGACCCAACATATAGACTGTGAGTACCTTAAAAATAAAATATTATTTTTGCTCTAACTAAGAAATAGGTAAAAGTTATAATTTGTACATAGCTCAGGCTTTGCCCTTGACAAAAATGGGACCCAACAGATGTAGGGTAAATGGTCTAAGAAATATATAAAAAGGCAACGAATAAGTGCGTTAGATTTAATACAGCCGCATCGCACAGTGACGAGCTCGGGCCACTGCCCAACGTTCAAATCGCATTCGCAGGCGCTGCAGTTTTGAATCCCATTGCCGGTAATGTTTTTTTTTGAAGATTGATTACCAAGTGTTTATTAGAAACGTTAAGATATTTTTACTCTTAGTTATTTTTGATTTTTAAAATTATTATTTTTATTAACATTACAGATAGACGGCGAGGACAGTTCTGAATAAAAGCCTTCACAGATTTTTAGAAAATAAAATTTTAAGTTCAATTAGACGGTAAATGTTTTAAATCACAATTGCACATATTACATTTCCAATGACATAGTACGGAAAGCCTTATCTTACCTTTATATTTTTATTGCTCTCGGAAAATTTTAAACTGTCTAATTCTGATTTTAGAAAACATGGTGGAAAAGTGAAGTATCTTTGTATATTTCAAATAGTTTAAAATATTGCAGTGAAAACCACAATTATTAAATGACACCCCATAAAACATCATCTCCAGGAAGTAGAATGAGAAGCGATAGAAGAAATTTTATCAAGTTCCATACAGAGGTTCCAGATTCTCAGATTTTGTGCAAACCTAAATGCTGTTTATGTTCAATGTAAAGCATAACACTTGTTCAGAAAATGAATTGGTATTTTAATAGTGACACTATTTCGTCTATGGAAAGCTGCCAATTATTTATGATCTGGCTCTTTATCCATCTACTTATTTTATTATCTGGGATAGTATACAAAGCAAATACGAGGATTGTTCAATAGAAACACGTTTGGATAGTGTAGGCGTGAATTGATCATCAAAGCACTTCAATGCAATTAATAAAATTGTTTATTGACGTATTAATGAGGTGTCTGTCACACTTCTTTGCGATTGCTTCTTTGCGTACATTTTTATAGAGCTAGTCTCACACAGCGGTAGTATAGTGATACATAAAATTTAGACAAGGAAAAGAATCGACTAAAGACTTGGCTCGTCCAGAGCATGTTTAAGTTGCAATTTCAGATGAAACTATGAAACGTTTGGAAACTGCTTTACATGCAAATAGACGCATTAAAGTCAGATAACTGCCAGAAAAAATAAGCATGAGTAATGAGTATATGAAGTGTTCATTTCTTTATTCACACTCTTATCGCAAATTTCATGTTTTTGGTCTATTAAAACAATCACTAAAGGGGCAGAAATTCATTTCGAATGTTGAAATTCAGACTGCCATTAGAGAATAGTTTCGTCAACGGCAGCAAAAATTTTACCAGCAGGGAATTTGGAGATTAATACAATAGTGGGACTCATACCTTAACGTTAATAGATTTTAAAAAAAATTGAGTTAATAGAATTTATGCTACAGCTTCCAAACGTGTTTCTATTGAATAATCCTCGTATAAAAGGGGGGAAATTATGTTTATCGCATTTCATATGATAATGTACTTACATTTCTACATTAAAAATCGTTTAGTAAAGTGGTATTTTGCATCATAGCAGCCATTACAGCATAGTAATGGCAATTCGTTTTACGTTTGGCAGTACTCAAATGTATTGTTGGTGGCACAGTTAGTCTATGTGATATTCGAAGTTAGCAGGTTAGGTTTGGCGTCAGTTTAGTCACGGAATGGCGCAAAACCTAACCTGCTAACCTCGAAATTGGCATACACTTACAGTACCACCAACAATACACTTAAGTACTGCCAAACGCATAACATTCACCCGAGCTGCTTATTACGCTTCAGTACTTAGAAACGAGTTATGCTCAGCTTAGTTATGTTTTGACATTTAATTTCACTTTCATATAAAAATTTAATATTTCACATTTCCTACAAAATGCGATAAAATACTAATGGAACGCGTTAGACATGTGGTTTTACTGGACTTGTATGGCCATTTAAATATCCGCTAAGGCTCGTACTCAAACTAGCTATACTTTTTCAGCAATTATCACTTTTCTAAACTTGTTGCGTAATATACTATTTTAAAACAGTTCCTTTAACTTCAAACAACGGTTTGCCCATATCTTATTGAAACTGTTGATTTGTAATGACAGCAGCTGTCATTCTAAATCACATGATCGATGAATAATACAAAATTATAATCTGTTTAGATTAGATATAAGCAATTTTTCACAGGTAAGAGCCAGTTGGTCATTTAAAAAAACAATTACTATAACATAATTATTATTGGTAAAAAATATACAGGCTGCCTTTTTCCAACTCATGGAATTGCCGTTTTAGGCTCGATCCACACTATCGGGCTGCTCTCGGTTCAGTCTCGCTCCGCTCAATTTTTTATACATTGTTAGCAATGGGCACGACCTGAGCTTGAGCGTTACCTATAGTGTGAATGGGCTCATTGCTAACAATGTACAAATATTTGAGCGGAGCGAGATCGGATCGAGAGCAGCCCGATAGTGTGGATCGAGCCTAAAACGGCAATTCCATGAGTTGGAAAAAGGGTATACTATACGCCATAGAGTAACCGAAATAGAAAATACAATAATAACATTGGTAGCTAGGCAACAAGTAAGTACTATAGGTACTTGTTGTCTAGCTACCAAAGTAATTATTGCATTTTCTATTTCAGTTACTCTTTTGGCAAATAGTATTTCAACCTTTTTCAATTCATGGAATTGCCATGTTCCGTACAATTTTAGGCAACCTGTATATATATTTTTGTGAGTGGTTACCGTTATATTCTAAACACTTTATACTAGAATAGGTACCAGTTTTTTATGAGCATTGCAAAGTTAGTCTGACGATAGGGCTTTCTAATTTCTATAAGGTCTACACTGTAAGAAAAGTGATAGTAAAACTGAAATTTTGATTCCACACGTTTTTTTCTTTGTGAAAATTTGTGTGATATTCCTTAATTTGGGAATATTGCACCATCTATTCCGACAGTCATCAAATATCAATATTATGACAAAAGGAAACAGCTATAGACTGGTGACAAAATGGCCGACAGGCTCAATGAATCGCTTGAAACAGGGTTGGTGATCCCACTCACGTTGGCCAATCAAAGTACCAATCTTTACTACTGATATGTGTTTCTGTATGCTAAGATGGAGGTATTTAATGGCATAATACTACGAAGTTAAAATAAAGGTAGACATAATGCATTACCCTTGGAAATTCTGTCCTGATAGTCGAAGGAATACTCATGGGAAACGCAGCTATCATAAAATATCTTGAATGTCTGCAGATATGCTGGGGCCGTCGTATTAATTAAGTGCAATTGTTCCGATAACTTCTGCCAGGTATCTGAATCGGCGTTATCAACTTCCATTCCTCCACATGCGAACTCATAGAAGTCCTCACAAGGGTCTACAGAATGGTCCATGAGACTCAACATGCGGGATGCTGCTGATTTACATTCCACCGAAAAGCATACCGGCTCGGAGCTCCTAAGCACTGGATGTATTTCTGTGGTTGTGTTCATTCTTTCATGCTGCGGTTGCATTTCGTCTATTATCACATCCTTTTGTGTGGTGCGTTTGTTTACTACTGTGACAATCTCCATTGTTTCATTGCTCTCCGAGAAATCGTCATAATTGTCGATGAATGCTTGTCCTTCGTCTGCTTTTGCTGTTGTAGTTGCTGGTGTTATTGGTCTCAATATTGTTGCCGGTGTGGTTGAGCTCCCGGCAATGCGTTGTATAAGAATTAAATCGGTAATTTCGGTCACGCCGGACGTATATTCCTTTTCAGTGCTATTATGGATTCTTCTTTCTGTTTCTAATGTAGCTGCACTGCCCGTGGTTGTTTCCGATCTTTCCTTAATAGTGCTTGCGGGAGTTAGTTTTCTTAATAGTAGGTATTGATCACTTGCATTATCTTCAACTGAAAGAATAATTACAATTAATAATTTTTTCACACTAAATTCAGATATGTAACATTACCAATTGTTGATCTAGTAGACGTTTCTAGAGTTGTTCTATTGCTGATCTTTGCAAAAGTGTCATCACTAACATTATACGCAAATACATCCAAAGGGGTTATGTTAAAAACTGTTTCATTTTTTGCAAATGGATCTACATGCGTGCTGGTATTTGTAACTTCTTCAGTGCTGGTAACATTACTGCTGTTATAATAGTTTCCTTCAGATGTTTCTGAACTTTTAGAAGCAGTATCTAAAGGAAGTATCACAGTAGTGATATCTTTTCCCAAATCTTCATATGAACTGTCATTTTGTACTGAAGCTTGTGTGGTTGTAAAAACAGGAAGACGTTTATATACTGAGCTTTGGTGTTTCTTTTCTGTTTTATTTAGCGTGGCTGTGTAAAATGGTATTGTTGTAGTAGTAAATGGAGAAGCTGTAGTGGTAGCAGTTGTAGGAACAAGTGGAAAAAGTGTAGTTGTAGTAGCAGGTACAAAAGGTGTTGTGGTAGTAGTCGTAGTAGTAGGTGAAAAAGGTGTAGGGGTAGTAGTTGTAGTAGTAGGTGGGGAAGGTGTAGTAGTATTATTTGTAGTACTAAGTGGAAACGATGAAGTAGTACTGGTTGTAGTAGGTGGAAAAGATGTAGTACTAGTAGTAGTTGTAGTACTAAGTGAAAAAGGTGTAGTGGTAGTGGTTGTAGTAGGTGAAAAAGGTGTAGTGCTAGTAGTAGTTGTAGTACTAAGTGGAAAAGGTGAAGTGGTAGTGGTTGTAGTAGGTGGGAACAGTTTAGTAGTAGTTGTTGTAGTACTACGTGGAAAAGGTGAAGTGGTAGTGGTTGCAGTAGAGGGAGCCGACGTAGTGCTAGTAGTCGTAGTGGTAGGAGGTGGACGAAATATAGTGGTAGTAGTTGAAAAAGGTGTAGTAGAAGTTTTTGTTGTTGTTCTAATATTTGAGGTGGTAGTAAGAGCATGATATATACTTGTAGGTTTTGGATACCATTGTAAGGTCGTCGTTTCATGGCTGCCTTCTAGCTGTAACCTCTTGACTTCATCCTGAAATTAGAAAAACTTGGAATATAGGCTTTATGGTGAGATTATTACTATTGCATCACAAAAATTTCCAATTTTGGTAGTGTTTGGCTAAAAATTTAAAATTTTAAATACAAATTTAATTTCTATATTTGAGTAAGACATAAGTGAACTGTGCCACACTAAAGTTTTATTATATCTAATAAACATCTCTACTTAGTCTATATACTATTACAGTTTTCTAGCTTTGTTTATAGGGTAAATGCAATTAAATTTAATGTTTATGGCTTTTGGTTTCTAAATACAGGGAAATTTCATATTTTAACTGATTTGCATCATATTTCTTGAAGGAAAATAAATAACAAAAAAACACTGAATTAACTGCAGTTAGATGGTAGCATAATCTAAATACGTTTTCATTCTCACATATCAGAAATATTAACTGAAGTTGTATTTTGGGAGTTTGTACCTAATTAAATATGAATTAAATTTAGTTATATTGTTTGAAAGATCAAAATACAACCAGTTGCTTTTGAAGGTTAATTAGCAATTATACAAATACATAGAAGAGTTAAATAACAAAATCTATATTATTTTCCGTCACATTATGTATGTTGAATATGTTTTGACGTCAGATAGGAATATACACTGTTCAAAAAAATTAAAGGAGCACCTAGTAAAAGCCGACTTAAATTTTACACGTTTCTATGACAATCAGTATTTGTTTGTTGTAGGTTTTTGTTTTCAGGGATTTTATAATGAAAACACTATCACTAACTATAGTACCTTAGAAAATTTATAGGCTGAGTATTGTTTCAAAATTTCCATTGACCGTAATTTTGAAAGACTTTTAATAGGTGCTTCTTTAATTTTTTTGAGCAGTGTATTAATAATACTATGGCGAAATGAATTTTCACATAACAATTATTACTATTTTTCTCACACACTTTAAGCCAATCAAATCTTTGGAATTTTTTAGATTTATCCAATCAGATCTAAATTATGCGGTAATTTTGCATTAGTGCAAATTATCGATAATTTGCATTAGTGCAATTTGCCTCGTCATCTAATTAGTGGCGCGCATGCATGGATTAACGAGATTCCCACTGTTCCTACCTACTATAGAGCGAAACCACTGCCAAGGGAACGCGCTTGTAATAATTAACGGGGAAAGAAGACATTGTTAACTTTTGTTCGGGAAATAGTCTGCAAAATACCCATCTTGCATACCAAATTGATTCAAATTTTGTCTCGTGCACTTCATGCAGTCGGCAAAATTGTCGACAATTTGGCATACATTACGGATATTACTAATGATAAATCAAACAAAATGGATTGTGACTGGTTTCATATTAACTGTTTTATCCAAATTAAATATTTTTCTGAACATGTTCATATCTAATAACTTTATCTTGTCTTGAATCCAGGAGAGAAACACTGGCCCCTCTGCAAATCTATCATTGTTTTAATAACACTTTTATAATTTATGGTAATTTTAATAGAAGAAATGCAGCCGAAAAGTTAACAATAATATGAAATTTTCAGAAAAGAATAAATTATAATAGATATTAACGATACAAGTTTGATTATGAGCATCTTAACGAAACGAGTTTGATTGCCAAAACTTGGCGGTGAGCCGAGTTTTGCGGCAATGAAACGAGTTTCGTAAGTGCCATAAGAAAACGTGTATTTTTATATAAAAAAATACATTGAACCAGAATTTATTGATGAAAATAAAATATTGAACAATATACGTTTTGCTTATGGCACTTAACGAGACTTGTTTGATTGCCGCAAAAGCCACTGGCCCTTCACCATTTACTCTCCATAATGGACTTTCTGCGGGTAAGTCAAATTAGTTTTCAGCACAGTAGGAGCGCTATGACAGAGCTGATCAGAGACATGACTAGCAAAAGAGAAATAGTCTTAATTCAGGAACCGTATATTTAAATTTTTGTTAATAGCATCCGACGGAAAGTTATTAACATCACAGTAGCCTCTAGGACTCGATTAAGGAAGGTTAAGAACTGGAGAGTGACGACGTATATCGTAACATCTAATCATCGAATGATCAGCCTAGATATGAAGTTTAACAAATCTCTAGAAATCCTTTGTCGGAACCCCAAACCAACAGACTGGGAATGTTACCGTTCCTGTATTGTTCGGTCAACCGGAGGGGCAACTGTCTATAAGGGAACTACTAAGTAAAGAGGTAGATAAACTATAACAAACACAATTGTCTTAGTGGTGGCGATCTACCGATCTTCGTAAGGAATCCAGGCAAACCTTTAATCTAGCTGTCAAAAATGGAACACAGGCTTCCTGAGACATTTTTAAAATAGCCAAAAGTAGGTATAAAAACGAGCTGAGGCGCAGTAGAGAACCAGCTGGTAGAAATAGCCGGAGTTAAACTCCGTATCAGATTCTGCCAGGCTAATGAAAATCTTAAGTCGCGAAACAAGTCAAACGATAGGAGCGTTAAAAAGGGCGATGAGACATGGACCACATCCAGAGAGGAATAATTACACCACCTCTTGAAAGTTTACTTTTCCGGAGACGGCACCATACAAATACCACACAAGTTCCTATAAAGAACTGATAGCTTGCCGAGAGTGTCATAACAGAGGGTGCAGTCACTTGAACAGTGCATGAGTTCGAACTCTTTAAGTCGCCAATCCTCCCAGCACTGCTTACAATTACAGGAGCAATGAGGACAACCCCTACGGCCTCACTTGAGGTTCTACTGGGACTTTTGGGTCTTGACACTTGGATAGAGTTGGTTACCTACCTCAGAATGCAGAAGGGGGAACTTTGAAATAGTCAAGAAGTATGCACAGGCCATGCCAAGATTGCCGAAGTGGTGGCGAAAAAAATACCTTTTTCAATTTACAAGGTAACCGAAGCAGAAGGGCGGCTAAGGTTGGAAAATGGATACCTTCTCAATATCCCAACAAGAAATCAGTGGTAGCAGAAAACAGTTAAGTTCCAGCCAAATGCCTTGATATGCTTCACCGATGGCTCTCGAGAGGCAGTTCTTTAGAGCAGGAATCTATGTGGAAGGCTGAAGCATACAAGGAAGCTTTCCTTTAGGAAAGTTTACCACGGTATTCCAAGCAGAAGAATATCTCCAGAGCAAAACATCTATATCTACTCTGACGCCAAGCTGCATTAAAAGCAATCTACTCAGCCAGGGCATGATCAGTTCTCGTCCAGGAATGTGGAGATGCTTTGACACAGCTAGCAAGGAAAAAGGGCGTTGAGATCTTGTGGGTTTCAGGACATACGGGGGTCCAGGGCAATGAGAAGGCTGATGAACTAGCCAAATTCGGAGCCGAGGATATCTGTTTTCGACCGGAATTCCTTCTGGGTATTAAAAGGTAGCAGCTTTCAACAGGTCTAATAGAGTGGGCCTACGAGACCAATGAGGAAAAGTGGAAAAGGTGTCGACAGGCGAAGATTTAATTCGAAAGATCAGTCTGAATAATGGAAATAAGTCAAAGAACCACAAACCTTTTGATATGAATCTTGACAGGGCATTTTAAAGTAAGGAGACACTTAGCATTGGTAGTAATAACGGATGTTTCCGTTTGCGCGAGAGACGCGTAGGCCGATATGCTAATCTTCATTAGAGAATCCAGAATATTTACGCAAAGAGAAGGTGACAATGGAGGTGGTAGAGAAGATAGCAAAAGATTAGCAAGAAGGGCGTATAAAGGCCTACTTGCTAGACTTCAAAATCCCCACAACTACTACTAACTAACTAATAAGCCTATTATGAGTAGGTGTTGGATAAATTAATTTAAATATTTAGGATCAATAATAACACAGGGTGGAAGACTAGACGAAGAGTTAAAAGAAAAAAACAGGAGCAGTAGACAGACTATTTAATAGTATAAACACAATATCGTGATGAAAAAAGTACAAAAATAAATCGACGTACAAATATACAAGAAGGTTGCTGTCCATATATTAACTTCTGGGTCGGGATTATACGTAACCACAGAAAACCAGAGAAAGAAATTAAGTATTACAGTAAACAATACGATTCATAGAGCAAACTTAGAAATCAAACCAATAACAACAACTATCAACGGTCAGAGGAGATGATTTGATCACATGTAGCATGAGTAAAGAAAGAACATCAAGAAAAATATATGAAACATAGTAGTAGATCAGTTAGTTTGTTCTTTTCTTTTACATGCTAATTGAACTATGTCCTATTTCTAAATTTATATACAAATTTTTTCCATCATATGTATCTATCTGTATTCCGGAAATAAATGTGATATTATTATTATTATACAAGGTGTATTAAAAATGGCGCATAATCTTTAGGTAGAGCGATTCTTTGATTAAGTCTGAGTCGAAAATTTTAATACTAAAATGTTGGATTAGTCTTCCTAAGCCCTTACGAGCGCTAGATAAAAAATACTTTTTCTCAGGTAAAGTACCTTTCTTGTTCTAACTATGTCAAAATGTCATTAAGGAAAGTGATTCAAAATGTAAAATTGTGGTACCATGTAAAATTTCAAAAATAGCGGGCTACTTTTATGAAACCATGTTACCACAGAAGTACTTCATCTAGTGCATACGGTTTCATAAAAGTAAGCCAATATTTCTTAAATTTTGCATGCGACCATAATTTTACATTTTGAACAACTTTGCTTAAAAATACTTTCACATATTTGAAACAGACAAGGTACTTTACCTGCAAAAAATTATGTGTTTATCTACCGCTCGTGAGGGCTCATGAAGACCAATACAACATTTTAGTATTAAGATTTTCGATTCCGAATGAATCAAAGAATCGCTCTACTTGAAGATAATGCGCCATTTTTAATACACCCTGTATAAATGAAGACTAGGAGAACCTAGATAGAAGAAGTGAGAACTGCAGTGGAAAAGAAGTATTTAAAATATGAAGAAGAGAAACGATATGCACAAGACGGCAGAAAATGGAATGAAATTAGAGAAAAAAAACAGAGAAACGGTAGAAATGCATTAGGATTAGAATAGGAATTTTAATTTTGTAGTTCAACTTACAAAAAAATATATTCAAACGTTTTTAGTCATAATCCCTAACAGTTTCAATAATTTTAATATACGGGGTGACTGATAAGTATGGTCAGTAATTTAAGGGTAGTTACAGGACAAAAACAGAACAACTCTGTATAATAAACTATACGTCAAAAATTATTAATAATTCTACAAACAATTAAACATTTAACTGCTTAAATTGATTGGCGATCACTGGAATGAATTTTTATTAAGTTAAATTCGCTCAGGTGCTTGCGATAAAACCGAATTTGGATAAAATGCAGAGATAAAAGCAGATGTTTGGGTATTTCAATCACATTTGGTGCATTAGGTTACTGTATTCTCATGTGATTTAGCCAGTGGTTCTCAAAAGTTTGCACCAAACCCTAATTCAAACTTTTTCCATAAGCAATTAATTTTTATTGCGATGTACTGAGGTCGGTATGCACCTATTTTATTTAATGGCCATACATATTAATCACCCTGTGTATTTAAACGGAGTTGCAATTATATAAAAATACGTAAATATTTTTTACATACTTTTCCATTTTACTCTCCTTGTACACTAATGCATTCGCATTTTCCACTGTTCACAACAGAGCTGCAAATCAGTTTTCGTTAGCCCTTTCAGTAATTCGCCGTTTTTTGGGGAAGAAGTAAAATTCGTATGGAGCAAAATCTGACGAATATGGAGGATAGTCAGGCAATGTTATATTACTTAACCACAAATTGCTTCAAAAATAGCGTTGAATGGACATGTGCATTGTGAGAAGTTTTGACACCACTTTGCATACATTTATATCGAGTTCAAATTAATCTGAAAAATGTGATTGAAGTTCTTTTTATGAATATTTATTATTTATGCGATCAATCTAATACTTAACCGATGAGCTTTTCGAACGATTACTTTTATTTAATCCGGTTAATATGTAATTTGTTGATTTTTAAATATGCATATAAGATGAACAGAGAGTAAGAATTATTAGGTACAACCTTGCATGTTAATCCATAAAAGATATAACTTTGAATTTGGAACCTACAAAATCAATACAAATACAATGAAATTAAATTAAATGTGCAAATTGTCCAGTCAGTATTCGAAATCCCCTCGAAATTTTCAATAGTTTCTTATCGATTTTTGTTTAAGTACGCATTGTTGAATAGTAAATAAAGTGTAAGAGCTCTACAGCTAACTGATCATTAACTGCTTTTTTAATTTAATGTTCTTAGAGTCGCAGATAGAATATATGGCTTCACCGAATAATTCTTATAAGTAAAGTCTAGATCAGAAGTGAATTCAATAGCCTAAGACAGCAACCCTACTGCTAAAGATTTTTAAACCCATAGGGTTAAAATTAATGGTGGAACACTCGAAAAACATGCACATATTCCTATGAGCTACTTGCAGTAATTTGACTAAATCTAATAAAATGTTATCATCTAATCACTTTGCGATATTCTATCAACCTCAAATGACAGATCGAAAAAAATTACCTCAAACGAATTAAAGTAAAATTTGGGCCGTTGCATTTCTTGTAGAAGTTTGGCAGAATCAGGGCTGCTGATTATCTCTCCCGAAAACTAGACCGTCTAGCCTCTAGCCCACCTTTAACGGCGTAATGGGCGATATGGTTACTACCACGTCTTCGACGACTGCCTTACTTCCTGCCTTCTACAGCCGTCGTTTCGGTACCCAATTTTAGAATCTTAGCCGAGTTCACTAACCACTCGACCATACTGGCGCTCACCCAAAATGAATTAAATCCATTTGAAATCATTATACCGGGTGACCATATATGGTTGTGATTTTTTTTTCTTATGTTGGCATTGTTTATGTCTGTGGCACTGTACGTTTTGACACAAACTGACGCAAAATCCAACCTAATAACCTCGAATTTGACATAGACATACAGTACCACCAACATAAACAGTAACAACCTAAGAAAAAAAATCACAACCATTTATGGTCACCCGGTATGAGTTACAAAATAATTTTAAAAGAAAAGCTAACAGCTTATAGCTTGAGCAACGATTAAGAATATTCACTTTTGCACAATTGGAGAGAGGAGTCCCGAGTTTATATAACATAGCTTACAGAATTTGCTGTAAGCCGCAACCTACAAAGTGCAATTGTTAAATTATCTTGCACTGCCATCGGTGCGGGTTTAGTTCCATCCATCCCTAAGTATAAAAGAATATTTTTTTCGAAACGGGATATACGAATGTGGCACGATCTTGACACTAAAACAATAATAAATTATAGGCTTCAAAGTACAATAATTAACATTTTATACTGTGCCCTCGTTAGGAGTGTAATTCAATCTCCAACTATAAAGAAAGAAAAAGGAAAATCCGTGACACGATTTAATTACAGCAAAATTATAACAAGCTATAAGCTTCATACTGCAATTATCTACTGCCGACCTTGGAGGCAGGACAAACTTCATGTCTAGTGTGAAAAACACTTTCATTTTGCAATTTTATACATAAATTGGTATTCAACACTCATTTTCGAAAAGTTTTTTCGACACTGTTTTTTTGGCAGGGTAAAAAAGAAGGTTATTTTGACATTAAAAAGGGCAACTTTAATGACGTTAGTTTAGTTGAAGATTGTACAAATATATATTTTTTTTCTACTGCCACTACTAAAAGTAGGTCTTTTAGCACTATTTTTCACTAAAAATGACGTTTTATAAATCAGCTGGTGTTGAATTAAGAATTTTGAACTGGAAGTGAGGTTATAAAGTTATTCTAGTTACTTCTTTCGTTCGAGGTAAAGTGTTTTTTTTAATAATTAAAGCATTATGTAATGAATAAAGTCAATGTGTACTATTATAATTACCTTTGATAACTAACTTTGACAGCTACCGGCTGCAGAAACAGTCACCTGTGCCGTCAAGGTCATCGCTTTACTATGACATAAATTATAACTGTCGTAAATGCAAGCCTTTGTTAAATCGACATTTATGGATTAATAACAGTAAATTTAAGGCCGTAGAAAAAATATTGTGTGCAAACCCGTGCTAAAAGTGTTTATGCACGAGGCATGAAAATTATGAAACGAAGCCTAAGCACTTGTTGCACAAATAGATATATTTCAAAAGGAATGTCGTGGCACAATCTAATTAACCCTAGAATTATAATAAAATATATGCTCTAAAGTGTAGTTATCAACATTTCTTTTATTGCCGTCCTTGGTGGTTTAATTCGACCCCCTATATCAAACGATTTTTTCCGAAAGGGGCGACCTGAGTCACGACATAATTAGTGCAAAATAGTATGCAAAGTGCAATTATCAACACTGCCATCCTTGCAGATTTAATTCAACCTCAGATAATTTGAAAAGACCGTTTAAAAAAGCAAAGTTTGTTCTACGACCTAATAAATACTGAACGCTATTCTAATCTGTAACCTTCAAAATACAAATTTTTTAAAATGTTTGAACTACCGAGGGTGGGAGTTTAATTCGATCTTCAAGTATAAAAATATAATTTTCTCCAAATGGAAAATCCGTGGCACGTTCTAGTTAACCTTAAAATTATAACAAACTATATGCTTCGATGAAGTGCCATTATTAACATTTCTTGCATTGTAAACCTTGGGAGTTGTAATTTGATCATTGCTAATAAAATAGGTATTATTTTTTCCGAAAAGGGATATCTGCGCCACGACTTAATTAGCATTAAACATTATTGCAAGCCGTAGCCTTCAAAGTACATTTTCAAAACTTTTTGCATTGCCGTGGTTGGGAGTTTAATTCGATCCTCAAGTATGAAAATTTATTTTTTTCCAAAAGGAAAATCCGTGGCATGATGTAATTAACCTTAAAATGATAACAAGCTTTAGGCTTCAAAGTTCAATTATCCACTGCCGTCACTGGTGTTTAATTCGACTCTCCAGTATATAATTTTTTTTAAATAGAAAATCTGCATCGCATTCTAATTGCTACGAAAAATTATTCGGAGCCATAAGCTTCTAAGTGCAATTAGTGTACCTGTATAATACTTTAGTAAGAGTAGGGCAAACAGAGAAAAATTTTGGATCATTTTTTCATGGCTACCAAGATTTAAAGGTATATTGAAAAACAAGGTTGGTAAAACTGACACACGAGTTGTCAGTTTCATAAAATTTAAGGTTAGCAGGTTAGGTTTTACGTTAGTCTGTGTCAAAACTGACGGAAAACCTAACCTGCTAACCACAAATTTGATGAAACTGACAACTCGTGTGTCAGTTTTACCAACCTTGTTTTTCAATATACCTTTAAATCTTGGTAGCCATGAAAAAATGATCCAAAATTTTTCGCTGTTTGCCCTACTCTTACTAAAGTATTATACAGGTACACTAAGTGCAATTTTCTTGCACTGCCATCTTTGCATGCTTAGTTCAACCTCAAATGCGACGATCTAATTAGCCTTAAAAATGAATCCGAGCCGTGGATTTCAAAGTATTTACAATTATTAGAATATCTTGTACTGACGTGGTTGGGGGTTTAAATTGATCCCAGAGTATAAAAATGCATAATTCGTGACGCAATCTAGGTATAATTAAAATTATAACAAGCTTTATGCTTTAAAGTGCAATTATCATTAGTAATATCCCGGGTGCTTGCCACTGTCGATAATTCTGTCGAGTGGACGAAGGGCACGAGATAAAATTAGGATCAATTTGGTATGCAAGAGGGGTATTTTGTAGACTATTTCCCGAACAGAAGTTACTAAAACAATATTGTCTTTGTGAGAAATAAAAAAGTTAAAAACAATTTTATCTTTGGTTTAAATAATTATTTATATTTATATGTTCAATAGCTACGAGTAAATAAATAAAATCTGCAAGCGTTTCGGTCAAAGTTCCGCTTTTTTTTAATAAAGCGATCTTTGAAATTAAACTGGAAAATAAGTGGCAATTTGCACTAGTGCAAAATTATCGCATAATTGGGATCTGATTCGATGAATCTCAAAAATTTAAAAGATTTGCTTAGATTAAAGTTGGAGGTTTAATTCGGCCCCCAATAATAAAACAATATTTTTTTTTCGAAAAAGGAAATCTATGGCACGACCAGAAGTAGTTTTTTGAAATTAATAACCACTAAGCAATACTTGTCGCTATATAATTTGAAAGTTGAGTGAAATTTTTAATTTTTAAAAAGCCACTCAAGTAAATCAGTCACACAATTAATTTGAAATTGAGCAAGAAAGTTTCCATTAAATGTATTTATCATAATTAATACCATAAGTTTTGAACGACGCATCTTAATACTCACATCGACTTCTTTATCAATTTCATCTTTAGCCCATTTCGTGCCTGCCAATAAAATTATAATGCAAATTGCGATGAAAATAAGAAGGGCACACACACACGATTTGTACGAAGCATCCTTCACGGCTGCACCCTCGCCCACAGTATACGTTCCTTTAGCCATCTTAAAGCATCGACTGCTTCATCCACTGCTATTATTTCCCAAATTCCGCAAGTCTTATCAGTTTCTTAAAGGAAATAGCAGGCCCGCAGCGGATGCATAATTTACCACAAGTTATCAAACCGTAATTTCAAACGGAAAGTTTTGCAGTTTCACGGTTACATAGCAATCTGTTAAATTGTATTTACTATAGTACTTGTTATAGATATTTAAAATTTACAATAAAAATCTCGAATATAAACCAGATATCCTCAAGACTGCTAGTTGTTAGTATGAAACTTAGCAACATAAAGGTTCTACGTATATTCTCATCGTACTCATCCGAAGAAACAAAATCTAAGCAAGAAAGAGAGGAGTTCTATGAAATACTCAACACTGAGATAGACAAACAAGTGCCAAAAGAATACATGACACTGATATTAGGGGATATGAATGCACGCATACGAAACTGCACGGTGGCGGGAATTAAACAACGATTCAACGAAAATGTACTCAATAAAAATGGAGAACTATTAATTCAGGTCTGCGCTAATAACAACTTAAGAATATGCAATACATACTTCGATCTTGAAACAAAATAGAAATACACATGGTACAATACAATGGGACAAAAATCGACAATTGATTATGTCATATGCAACAGAAATATAAAAGGAGAACAAGTAATAACAGTCAAAACACTCAACTCCCCAAATATTGGTAGCGATCATCGACTAGTATTAGCAAAAATATGACTAAATATAACACGCAGAAATATACGAAAACTAAATGTTCGATAATAAGAGAAGTTAAAAATAGAACTCATAGAAGATGAAACGATTAAACAACTGTATGAAAGAAGACTGTCGGAAAAAATAAAAGAAAATCCTATAAAACAAGAAGATACTATTGACGAAGCCTGGCAAAAATTGGAGAGCAATAACAAAGGAAGTGCTATAGAAGCATTAGGAGATAAAACAATAACTATCCCAAAACAAATATGAAAAACACCGTGGTTCACCAACTAAGTGAAGGAACTGGCTCAAAAAAAGAGGATAGCATATTATGAAGTATAATGCAAACAGAACGCCAGAAAGATATGAGGAATATAGAGGCATGCGTAAAGAAACCAACAGGAAAATAAGAAAAATAAAAGAAGATTATTGGGAAAAGTTCTTTAAGACAATGGAAAGTGATTTCTATGGAACACAAAAGCAGGTGTGGAGACTAGGAAGAAACTGTAAGGCTGACCTAAAAGAACTAGTAGAGATAAACAGCATTTACGAGGGAACACGAATTAATTTCTTTTCGACCCTATACCAAGTAAACGAAGATGAAGAACAAAACGACTGTCAAATGGAAATTGCTATACGAATTGAGGAAGAACAAGTAATAGAAAAGGACGAAGTTCAGAGAGCTGCTAAAAAACGTAGGAACAGGAAACCACCAGGATGTAACGGAGTGTACAATGAGCTGTTGAAATATGGTGGTAATATGTTAATAGAAGAATTTAAAAAAAATTACATAAAATATTTACTGCGAGCAAAATACCAAATAAATGGAGGTTGGGAACAGTGATACCGATATTAATTTAAGAAGGAAGCCAAGAAAATACGAAACAACTACCGTGGAATAACACTAGTGGACAGTACGGTAAAATTAACAACAACCGAAAAGTTGAGCAACATTCTAATGCTAACAGGCGAACAACAGGGATTTAGAAGAAGTAGATTCTCTATAGACGCTATCTATATAATCCAACAAATAGTTGAAAAAGCCATAGAATTTAACAAACCAGCATATCTTTGCATGGTCGACCTAGAGAACGTGTTCGACAGAGTTCTATCAATACATGTGTCACAGGTATTGCGTAAAAGAGAAACTCCAGAATCCATTATAGATCTTATCACAGCCATATACAGGGTGTCCCTAAAATAATGGGACAGCGATTAGTCATAGATTGCTTACGTTATAATAAATCTATTAAACCTAATATACCTTAGTATAAAGTCGCTTCAGTAAGAAGTTATAGGACCTTGAAGTTCAATTTTTTATTTGTTTGTTAATTTCCACAAATGTAAAGATATCGATTTGAATTTTGGTATATATGGTTACTATTATGTACTACACTAACAAAAATATTTTCATAAACTAGACTTGACTGTAAGGGGTACTTTACCTATCTTTGAAAACTTTTTTTATTTTTTATTTTTTTGTTAATTTCCACAAATGTAGAGATATCGATTTGAATGTTGGTATATATGGTTACTATTATGTACTACATTAACAAAAATATTTTCATAAATTACACTTGATTGTAAGAGGCACTGTACCTATCTTTGAAAACTTTTTTTAATTATAACATCGTTATCTGTAATATTTTATCACAAAAATAATGTACTCTTAGTTCTTAAGCCTAAAAGCAACCGTTTACCTTAAAATGCCCATCAAAGGTTTTTGGTAGTCATTAACACGTGCAATTATCAAGTAGCCATGATCACAAAAACAATGGTCATCTAGTAAAAAACAATGATAAAACAATTAATGGCATTAGTGTCATAAGAATTTGTTCTTTTATGTTTAAGAAAATGCCGCTACATAGCGGATTCTCCAATGCTGAAGGGTTCGTTATGTCGCAGCATTTTCGTAAGCACAAAAGACAAAAAACTGATGTCACCAACGTCATTAATTGTTTCTTGTTGTTGTTTACTAGATTATAATCATTATCCATTGTTTTTGTGATCATGGCTACTTGATAATTGCACGTCTTAATGACAACCAAAAACCTTTGATGGGCATTTTATGCTAAACGGTTGCTCTTACGCTTATGAACTAAGAGTACATTATTTTTGTGTATTTTAATTCTATTATTTATATAATTTTGAAAAATGTTACAGATAACGAAGTAAGAGCTAAAAAAAGTTTTGAAAGATAGGTAAAGTACCCCTTACAGTCAAGACTAGTTTATGAAATTTTTCCTATTAGTGCACTACAAAATAGTAAGCATGTATACCAACATTCAAATCGACATCTTTACATTTGTGTAATTTAACAAAAAAAAAATTGAACTTCGAGGCCCTATAACTTCTTACTGAAGAGACTTTGTACTAAGGTATATTACGTTTAATCGATTTATTATGACGTAAAGAATCTATGACTAATCGGTGTCCCATTATTTTAGGGACACCCTGTATACTGATAATGTAAGTCTGATAAAGGTCAATGGACAAACCCTAAGCCCCATAAAAACAAATGCACGAATTAGGCAAGGCGACTCGTTAAGCCCGATGCTGTTTAATATCATAATGAATGAGATCATTGAAGAAGTAAAAACAGAAGATGGTTATCGAATGCGAGATGGATAGATGGATAAATGAAAATATTTTCTTATGCTAACGATGCAATATTAATTGCAGAAACAGAGAATCAACTACAACGACTACTTAAGACGATGACAGTAGCAAGTAGTAAAACTAAATATATGACAGTAGAATTGGGCCACCTATCCCCTCCACTTTTAATTGATTAAGCCTTGCGGACATAATAATTAAAATTGACAATTGCGCAATTGCCTGGGGCTTTTTAATAATTAAATTGCGTGGGGCGTCGGCCATTTTGATGTCGTCACGTGTGTCGCCATTTTGTTTTATTTGAAGCGGCGGCTATTTTGGATTTTAAATTAGCCACGTGATGCTAGTGACATTTTGGATTTTGAATTAGTCACGTGGTGCTCTGTATGCGTGTTCCACACACTTTCTCTCTCACAATCATGCTATCTCTCTTGAATTCGTTGAAAGTCATTCTTTATTTTTGTCGTACTAACTGTAAGGTTCTGACATGCCCGTTCTAAAGTCGTATTTTATTTAAAAAAACTTTTCTGTTCCAAGCCGGATTCGAACCTGCTACGATTGTATTGCGATCCTTATACCCCAACTAGTCTATGGCGACTGTTTATTACACTCTCTTCGACGCATATATGTAATACTTACTATATTGCTAGCGGCTATGAGTGGGAAACTCACGAAGGAAGTGGGACAGACAACCAACTCTTTAATGTATAATGGTAAGCTGTGCGTAAGCGCGGCGGCGTCGTCCGCCCAATGGGGAAGTGGTCAACTTTAAAATTCGCTTCTAAAGGCAGAGTTCGAATTCTCACGCATGCGCACGAGACGCGTTATACTCTAAGTGAGACTATGTCATCGCGGTAATGTTTTCGGGCGTTCCGAGGCCCTACTAGCAATATATGTGTATTATACAGGGTGATTCGGGAGGAAGTGGCAATATTTTGAGGACATGTCGAGGAAGCCAAACTAAGCAAAATAAGCTCATATGTTTAAGTCCGATTTTCATTTGTTTCAGGGATAATTGACTTTTTCTTAAAATGTCAAATCTCAAAGTGACAGTTGTTCAACATTAGTTTTATGAAGTTGCAAAAATGCCCCACAAATTTAGTCATAAAGAATATGCCGATATGATATATGATATTTGTTTATTTGTTCTGTAATGGTAGTAATGTTCGTGCAGTGGAGAAGTATCGACGTCGTTTTCCGAATCAAAGAATTCCTAACAAGCGAGTATTTCAAACTGTTTTTACACATGCCGGCGAAACTGGGACATTTCCAAGTGCAAGTATTGTTTCTGAAAGAGAACACGGAATCGCTGTTGGACTTGAAGAAGATATTCTGGATGTGGTAGACGAAAATCCAGAGATAAGTACAAGACGCATCGCAATCCAATTTGAAATACCACAAACAATGGCTTGGAAAACACTTAAACAACAGGGTTTGAACGCTTATCATTTGCAAAAAATACAAAATCTCCACGAAGGCGATTATCCTTTAAGGCTACAATTTTGTCGTTGGATTCGGGAAAACAGAAGATTGTGTAAAGACATTTTGTGGTCGGATGAAGCTCAATTTACGCGAGATGGAATTAACAATTGCCACAATAATCATCGATGGTCGGACGAAAATCCCCATGCTACGATAGAACACAATTTCCAACATCGATTTAGCATTAACGTTTGGTGCGGTATTCTAAATGATCAATTATTCGGTCCTTTCGTATTAGATGCGCGCCTTACTGGACAAGGATATTTACGTTTTTTAGAAGACCATTTAGAAGAAATATTGGACGAAGCACCTTTAAATATTCGACAACTAATTATCTTCCAACATGATGGAGCGCCTCCTCACTATTCTAATAATGTACAAAATTTTCTGAATACCACTTTCGGCGATCGTTGGATTGGCAGAGGCGGTCCGCATCCTTGGCCACCGAGATCACCAGATCTCACTCCCCTCGATTTTTGCCTTTGGGGATGGATGAAGTCGTTAGTTTATGCTACTAAAGTGGAAACGAGGGAAGCGTTACTAGATCGTATTCTTAATACAGCAGCTATCATTAGAGCTAACAATCGTTTATTGAAACTCGCTACTAGTGCAGTCTATAAACGCGCAAATAAGTGTATCGAAGTGGGCGGTGGCGTTTTCGAAAATTTGTCGTAAATTAATGCTATTTTGTTTATTTTTATAATTCATTTTGTAATAAATTTTTGTTTGCTTTTTAAATTATACAATTAATCAAAATATCTCCGAAACAAATAAAAATCGGACTTGAACATATGAGTTTATTTTGCTTATTTTGACTTCCTCGATATGTCTTCAAAATATTGCCACTTCCTCCCGAATCACCCTGTATATATGCTTCGACGTCTGGCACTATTCAGACTGTTTAAAGTGTTGCCTATCAAACCTTGACTGGTTTTAATTTAGTATAATATAGTAATTTTTAAAACTTACGAATGCAATTACAAAAGGGCAGTTACTTTACTATTTATTGTAAATTTGGTTTACACGAAAAAATATTATGTGAATACATTAAGAAGGATTTATGATAATGATTCGATATTATGGGAGAATGTGTTCAAATTTAAAATTTAAGTTACTGTAGAGATACAAAATTTGGTATCACACAAAAGTTATAAAATAGAAATAATAAACAAACAACACAATATAGATATTAGTTTGACTTAAAGCTATAGTGCAATGTGTCTAATAAAGACTTTACGCTGAAATTTTTTTTTTTAAATTATAGGTAATAAAGAACAAAATCATGTCGATCTTATATTTTATTATGGTAAATCATTCTAATACTAGGAACGAAATCACAGATGGGGTCCAGTCCAAGATATATATATTTGAAGTCACAATTATTTAATGGTAGCGTTATGTCACACACTAAACGATTTCTTTCTCATTTGCTAACTGTTTCCGAACATCGTCACGTGCTTCTGGTGTAGGTTTTAGAATTATTTAATACTTCCAAAAGCAGTTCATCGATATCACAAGAAATAGATTTTCTGGAAGTGTTGAGTGACAAACAATTTGCAATTTTGTTTACATTACTACAAGGTGTTCAGTGTTAATCATGCCGATAATTAGTCAGTGTTCCGTTTGCAACAAAGATCGTAACGTGGACAAGATTTGCTGTGACAAATGCAAACTACCACTTCACTCTACCTGCTCGGGTCTCTCCCGCAGCGAGGTGCAATGCTTGGCGGTCAAAGATAGACGCATAGCTTATCACTGTGATAAATGCACAAATATGGGATCTGAGGTCAGCGAGTTAAAACAACTGATTTTTGAATTAAAAGCAGAAATTGATAACCTTAAACACGTCGCTGCATCTAACAACAATAATTCGCAGCAGCTTTTCCCTGAAGAGATCATTAATGAAGTGAACGAACGTCAAAAACGCGCAAACAATGTAATTATTTACAACATCCCAGAAAGTTCCGCTGCTACCCCAGATGGTCGCATGAGGGACGATGTAGATAAGGTGTCTGCTATATTTGATAAATTGGGCAGTATCCCTGCTGAGGGGATAAAGGCTTTTCGTCTGAGAAATAACAAAGACTCGAAGAGACCTCGGCCGCTTAAAGTTGTGCTTAAGTCATCTGCAAGCGCCCGCGACGTTCTGCGCAACAAACACATGTTGAGAACTGGAAACACTAATGTTACTATTAAGTCAGATGATACCCCGATGCAACGAGATTTGATGACTCAACTCCGCTCCGAATTGCAGGATCGTCAGTCGAAGGGTGAGAAAAATCTAACTATTAAGTTTTTTCGCGGATCCCCGAAGATCGTCCCTGCAAAAAAGTAGGCACCACTATGGAGACCGTCTCGTTTATGTATACCAATATAGACTCTATACCTAAAAAACTTTTTGAACTTGAAACACGATCACAGTCTGAAAAACCCACCATTATTTTAATAAGTGAAACATGGCGCCATTCTGGTGTGCCTGATACATTGGTCCATCTCCCAAATTACTCCATATACAGGTGCGACAGGGTCAACAGGCGCGGTGGCGGCGTCGCAATCTATATCAACAAATCCTACAGTATCTCCAGTGCGGTGAATAACAATTATCCCACAGGTACATACGAGTCACTGTGGCTTAACTTAACTATAAACACACACAAACTATTAATTGGCATAATTTATAGACAACCAGATGCTACTTTAGAAAACGACGAAATTATGCACAGATCCATTATTTCCGCAAGTAGCCAAACCAACCTAATTTTTTTCGGAGACTTTGTAGCGGAGCAATAAATCATAAAAGATCGTTGCCAAGAAGAGGAAACTCGCCCATAAAATTAAACAGTGCGTGCAATAAAAATTCTCGAAGTGCGAGCAGTTAGCTTAAGTGCCATTTGAAAACTTGCGAGCTAAAGGGGTAAAAACGCCTAATGCCAAAAAGTGATTTGTACGGCGGAATACAAAAGAGAGAAACTCTCTAAACGTCCACGAGTTCCTGCAAACAAAAGCGAAAAGGAATTCTCGAATCTGACGAACACTTCTCTAAATAAGAAGCGAAAGTGGACGAACAATACGGCAGTAAATCTGCAGCTTCAAAAATCGAGAGTGAATGTCCAGTAGGTGCATCATAAACCTCCAACCCTTGTGCGCGCTAGTGAAAGTGTGTCGACCCTTCGTCCAATAGATACAATGCCATTGTTGTGACTAGAATAGGAAATCTTATGTAATTGTATGAACATTGTATATATACGGAAGCGAGGAGCTTAAGGATTCATTGCATTCTAGGTCTTAGCCCAACGAACCACTCTGGTCCTCTGGCACATGTCGGGTCAGATTCCCACGTGTTTAGCATTAATCTCATACTTACTGAAGCATTCACTTTGCGTGTTTCACGAGCCAAGTGTCAGATTCACAAATGCTCACATGTATGCTGATTAACAAGACCTATTCGATCCACACTTGTAATAGTATAGTAGCAAATCCGCACATTTAATTTTATGTCTGTAATCCGTTGCGTTAAATAAAGAATATTAAAAGTGGTATAATTATTCGTGTGTGTAATTTCTAACGAACACCTTAATCACCCACTTTAACTTCAACTACCCCGACATTGTCTGGCCTATTAGGGCACATAGCCCCGGTGATAATTTGACCTCCCGTTTCACTGATATGTTTCTGAGCACAAACCTCGAACAGCATGTTGACAGGCCAACTCGTTTTCGTGAAAACAATCGGCCATCCACTTTAGATCTAATTTTTACAAATACGGAAAATATGATAACCAGTCTAACTTATAGCAGTCCAATAGGCATTAGTGACTATGTCACCATAATTGAGTACACACAACTCTCTTCTCTCCAAAAATCTTGTAAATGCAGTCCCATAATAAGAAATTACTGAAAAGCAGACTACACCGAAATAAACAACGCCCTGCGTAACGCCCGGTTTCCTTGTGATCGATTCAATAATATTGACGAAACCTGGACGGACACGTTTGCCATGGTTAACAATGTGATCGAACAGTTTGTCCCGTTGAAACGGAGGAACAACACCAAACACAAGCGCTGGGTAACATCCGAACTAAGATCCTTTATAGAAGAAAAGAGAGTAGCTTGGAATAATTACGCTAAAAACCGTAGTTATGAGAGCTATGCTACTTATCGTCACCTTGCAAACACACTCACAACCAATATCCGTCTTGCACGTCTACAATTCGAGTCAAACATTGTAGACAACGGTAATAACCGCTTCTATGTATACGTTAAATCAAAACTAGGGTCAAAGGCCACGCTCTCGGCGCTGCGGGATAGTGCGGGCACAGTGTGCTCGGAACCGCCTAAGATTGCCGCGATACTTGGCGAACAGTTTTACAAAGCATACACTAGAGAACCAATCGGAAATTCGTTTATTCTCCCGGTAGAGAACCGTAATCCAAACTCTCTATGTACTATCGAATTTACTCCAGAAATTGTTGAAAGACACTTACTTAATCTGCATTCCCATTCTTCTCCTAATGTCAACGACCTGCATCCACACTTCCTGAAGCAAACTGCGGGTACTTTAGCTACTCATCTGTGCAACATCATGACGGCGTCAATGAACAACTGCGTACTGCCACCCCAATGGAAGACTGCGACCGTCACTCCAATTTACAAAAAAGGCGATAAACTGCTCCCCGAAAACTATAGGCCAATAAGTCTCATCTCAGTAGTCTGTAAAGTTATGGAACGAATAATTGTTGACACATGAATTACATTTTTACTGAATAACAACATCATCAGCCACAGACAGCATGGATTCTTACCAGGGCGATCTGTGGTTACCAACCTGTTAATGTGCGTTAATGACTGGACGATTAGCAACGACAATAGCGAGCCAGTGGACATTTTATACCTCGATTTCGAGAAAGCATTTGACCGGGTTCCGCTGAAAGGCTTCTTTACAAATTGGAGTTCTACGGAATAAGGGGCAATTTGCTCGCATGGATCAACAACTTCCTAAACAATAGATCATTCAGGGTTCGTGTTGGGGATAGTTTATCCGAGGAATTTTCTGTATTAAGTGGAGTCCCCCAGGGATCCGTTCTTGGGCCTGTGTTGTTCTTGATGTACATAAACGACTTATTGGACACTATAGTCTCGACCAGTAGCTGCTACGCAGACGACACGAAGCTGTACAACAATCCCATTATAAATGGGTACATCATACAGAGTGATTTAGACATAATTTGTGAATGGTGTAAACAATGGTTACTTTCTCTAAACGTAGCAAAATGTGTAATGCTGCACATGGGCTTTAATCATCCCCATAATATGTACTTTTTGGAGGGCTCTCCGTTGCGGTCGGTCGACTCTCAGGTTGATCTGGGTATTACAATAACGCATAATCTGAAGTGGGACGCGCATATTATAAATATTACAAAAAGAGCTAACAGTTTAATATATTTAGTTAGAAAATCGTGGGCCTGTGGATCTGTCCCGCTTATGTTAAAAATGTATACTAGTTACATAAGGCCCATACTTGAATTCGCTGTAACTGTTTGGTCCCCTTACTTTGTTAAAGACATTGCCTTAATAGAAAATGTTCAGCGTAGATTCACCAAAATTCCAATGTCTTTAAAAAACTTTCCATATGATCAAAGGCTACAACACCTTAGACTTACCACTCTATATGACGACGTTTGCGTGGTGACCTTATTGAAACCTACAAAATTATGAATAACATGTACTTATGTAACGGTATCCAACAATTGTTCTGTACTAATACTGACACACTCTTGTAAACTCTACAAAAATAGTTTTAAGAAAACACCTAGACAACACTATTTAAGTATTCGTGTATGTAACTCTTGGAACCGGTGTGAAGATGGCAGCGAGAAGGTAGCAGCCAAAAGTGACGAACATTGCCGAAGAGCTCATAGATATACAAAAAATTATAGAGAAAGAAACTAACGCCACGTTCAACTCAATTAAGGAATTTGCGAACCGAATAAAGCTTTTTAGGTGCTACACATGAGAAATGCCGGCGCATAAAAAGATACTTCACATATCGGGCAAAATAAATAATAATTTTTCAGCTCGAATGCTACACATAGACCCCCAAAGAAACTTTTCTAAAAACCTGCCCTCTATATACCGAACAAATGGGCCCAAACCGAATTTAATTGCCGTACTCCACATAGCGGGTAAACTACCCCCAACTAAATAAAATTAGAATTTTGCTGCTCGGATACTACACATAGAACTCGAACGAAACTTTGCTAAAAACATACCCTATATATACCGAATAAAAGGGCCCAAACAGATTTTAGTTGCCGTACTCCACATAGCGGGTAAACCACCCCCGCCTAAATAATATTAGAATTTTGCAGCTCGGATACTACACATAGAACTCGAACGAAACTTTGCTAAAAACATACCCTATATATACCGAATAAAAGGGCCCAAACAGATTTTAGTTGCCGTACTCCACATAGCGGGTAAACCACCCCCGCCTAAATAAAATTAGAATTTTGCAGCTCGGATACTACACATAGAACTCGAACGAAACTTTGCTAAAAACATATGAAACAATAAGGAAGCCGACCTGCGATTAATTAATAAAATTAAGCGATGGTAGTAAAAATCGCAGATCAACCCCCCTACCGTTTATACACCACGGCAGCTCTCAAAACTCTTTACTCACCGCAATGGCCCTAGCTAACTCAAATATCGGCGGCCTTAGATCGTAGGTTCAAATCATCAGATATGTACCCTGGAATGTCTTCAAAAAAAGAAAGGAAATGGAAATGGGCGCCAGAAATCAAAAGATTTCAAATAATAAGAAAAATAAACTACAAGTGACTAGCGTTTAATTAATAAGCAATAAAAAAAACTTGTAGTGTCAGTAGTAAATTATCAGAGTAATTAAAATGCAAATAATATTATAACAAAATTGTGTACGTGAACTGACGGTTCTAATTTTATTTAGGCGGGGGTGGTTTACCCGCTATTTGGAGTACGGCAACTAAAATCTGTTTGAGCCCTTTTATTCGGTATATATAGGGTATGTTTTTATCAAAGTTTCGTTCTAGTTCTATGTGTAGTATCCGAGCTGCAAAATTCTAATTTTATTTAGGCGGGGGCGGTTTACCCGCCATGTGGAGTACGGCAACTAAAATCTGTTTGAGCCCTTTTATTCGGTATATATAGGGTATGTTTTTAGCAAAGTTTCGTTCGAGTTCTATGTGTAGTATCCGAGCAGCAAAATTCTAATTTTATTTAGGCGGGGGCGGTTTACCCGCCATGTGGAGTACGGCAACTAAAATCTGTTTGAGCCCTTTTATTCGGTATATATAGGGTATGTTTTTAGCAAAGTTTCGTTCGAGTTCTATGTGTAGTATCCGAGCTGCAAAATTCTAATATTATTTATTCGAGGGTGGTTTACCCGCTATGTGGAGTACGGCAATTAAATTCGGTTTGGGCCCATTTGTTCGATATATAGAGGGCAGGTTTTTAGAAAAGTTTCTTTGGGGGTCTATGTGTAGCATTCGAGCTGAAAAATTATTATTTATTTTGCCCGATATGTGAAGTATCTTTTTATGCCCCGGCATTTCTCATGTGTAGCACCTAAAAAGCTATATTCGGTTCGCAAATTCCTTAATTGAGTTAAACGTGGTGTTAGTTTCTTTCTCTATAATTTTTTGTATATCTATGAGCTCTTCGGCAATGTTCGTCACTTTTGGCTGCTACCTTCTGGCTGCCATCTTCACACCGGTACTCTTGGAACCGTCTAGAGCCGGAAAGGGACGTTTAGGCGCACACCTTTAGGCGCGCATTATTAGGCGCGAGCTTTTAGGCGCGACGCTTTTAGACGCGGACGCTATTAGGCGCCTGGACGTTTAGGCGCCGCAACTTTAGGCGCGGGGACAATTAGGCGCCACATGAAAGAAATTCACATTATTCTTGATTTAAAAATTTTTTGTTACTTAATAATGTTGAAGAAAAATTCAAACCTTCATAAACAATATATATTCAGATTTTTACGAGACTTCTTCAGTGTGTTCAGTGTTCAGTGTAAAGTTGTACAAATTTACATATTGAATTTACATTTTATCGATTATGAACAATTAGTTATTTACTTTTTGTATATGGATAGTTTAATGTAGTGAAATTATATGGTGTGTATAATTCCACCACGTTAAACTATCCATATACAAAATGTAAATAACTCATTTTTTATAATCGATACAATGTAAATTAAATATGTAAATTTGTAAAACTTCAACACTGAAGAAGGCTCGTAAGAGCGCCAAATACATATTGTTTATGAAGGTTTTAATTTTTTTTCAACATTAATTACTGTAATAATTGCCCAACAAAAAATTTTTAAATCAAGAATAATTTTTAAGGAGAAATGTAAGATTTATACGGCTGAATGTTGAAGGTTTGAAAAGTTTGGTTAGGAAAACAAAATTACAGCCAAATAATTTCAAAATATCCAAGATGCTTTACTGGAATTACGTTTCGTTTGCCTTGGCAAACTTTTTCAGATTCACATATTTACATATTATGCATATTTACAAGATAAATGAGTTTCCTTGGATAATTTAAAACATTTAGAAAAAATTAAAAACACTAATTATACATGAAATATTTAGAGGAAGGAATTAACACTCCCTTTCATTATTTTTAAATAGCACATATTTTGCAAAGCAAATAAAAATTTTTACCAGTCACGTAAGATGATGTATTGATGATCAATACGTTAAATAATCTGACGTTACTGGCAAAAATTTTTATTTGCTTTGCAAAATTTGTGCTATTTAAAAATAATGAAAGGGAGTGTTAATTCCTCCCTCTAAATATTTCATGTATAATTAGTGTTTTTAATTTTTTCGAAATGTTTTAAATTATCCAAGGAAACTCATTTATCTTGTAAAAATGCATATTATGTAAATAGGTGAATCTGAAGAAGTTTGCCAAGGCAAACGAAACGTAATTCCAGTAAAGCATCTTGAATATTTTGAAATTATTTGGCTGTAATTTTGTTTTCCTAACCAAACTTTTCAAATCAAGAATAATGTGAATTTCTTTCATGTGGCGCCTAACTGTCCCCGCGCCTAAAGTGGCGGCGCCTAAACGTCCAGGCGCCTAATAGCGTCGGCGTCTAAAGCGCTCGTGCCTAAAAGTGCGCGCCTAAAGATGCGCGCCTAAAGAATCGCGCCTAAACGTCCTAGACCGGTCTAGAGCAGAGCACTGTAGATGCAACGTCTGTAAATGTATTTAAAAACCTATTGGATGTTGAACTGTCTAACCTATTGTTGTAATCGTGTTTGTGACTCGCCTGATTAATTTCTATAAATTCCTTCGTCTTGTGTATTTAGTAGTTGTATTAGTTTTAGATAACATACAGTTTCTGTACAGCATCTCACTTTGAAGGGGCATAATCAGCTACGCTGCCTGCCCCATGTATTCTAATAATAATAATAATAATAAAACTAAATAAATTGAAAGCATTGTAAATACACTGAGAACAATTCGAAAAAAAGATGTCGATGCATTTGTGTTAGCGACAAAACGCTATTTATTGTAAATTTTGTAATTGAACGAATTCTTCCTGGAGTTTCTCCAAACGATGGCATTGTGCAATCTTAATCTTGCAAGGCACCAGGGCCTGATGAAATCCACGGCGGGGTTATGAAGCTGCTGAACACCGTGGGAATCAGAAAGCTGACTGAGCTGTTAAACACTGTATACAACAGCGGGAAATTTCCTAAGGACTGGCTGACATCTAACTTCGTTGCTATACCCAAGAAATCCAACGCTAAGCGGTGTGACGAGCACAGGACGATCAGCTTGATGAACCATGTGTTAAAAGTTTTCCTAAAAATCATCTTGATGATAATTTACTGGCAGTGTGATGCAAACATTGCGGCGGAGCAGTTCGGCTTCCGGAACGGCTTTGGCACACGAGATGCATTGTTTGGCCTACAAGTACTGGTGAAAAGATGCCTGGACTATGCTTCATCGACTTCCAGAAGGCATTTGACTATGTAAGGCATGGGAAGCTGCTAGAAACCCTGACCAGAGTCGGCATTGATGATAGAAACCTGAGAGCTATAGCCAACCTATACTGTGCTAGTGGAGAATACAAAGTCCAACCAGGTACCTATCAAGCGTGGTGTGAGGCAGGGTTGTGTGCTGTCACCAACCCTGTTCAACCTGTATGCTGAAAGAATAATAGCAGAGGCCTTAGAAGAGGCTACAGAAGGCATTATAATCAACGGTGAGCGAGTTAACAATTTGCGCTATGCTGATGACACGGTGCTTATTGCTTCAACAGAAGAAGAACTTCAGTCAATGCTCAATAAAGTAAATGAAGCTAGCAGAAACGCATTTGAGATGTGGGTATACAGACGGATGTTGCGTATATCCTGGATGGACCGTGTCACCAATGTTGAGGTGCTGAGGCGCATGGGCGAACAAGCGGAGCTGCTGATGGCGGTAAAGGAGAGAAAACTAACATATTTCGGTCACATGATGCGCAATGAAAAATACAGTCTCCTGCACGTCATTATCCAGGGGAAGATAGAAGGAAGGAGAGCTCCCGGCAGAAGACGGACATCCTGGCTGGAGAACCTGAGGCAGTGGTTTGGCAAGAGCACAACTTCCCTCTTCAGAGCAGCAGCCTCCAAAGTCCAAATTGCTATGATGATCGCCAATCTTCGATAGAAGTGGCACCAGAAGAAGAAGAAGAATCTTGCCTTTTAGTTACTGCATGCTAATGTTGGACATTTGGCTTTTACACCCATTTTTTACTCCAAGTATTCCGACATATGCATCTTTCCCATAATTATTATACCCGCTATTATTTGCAGTAAATGCAGAAAGCGTATAATATCCCGTTATATTCAAGTTTTTCCATAGATTTTTAAAGTAATTTTTTAAGTTTTCTCTCTGTTAATGCATATGCCTATCCCTGTCTACACAACAGGGCTACCAACATACAGGGTGTTCCATAAGAAAGTACATGTAACTAGATAAATTTCCTAGATTTAAAAAGTCACTAGATTTGGGCGCGTCTGAGCCTGCGGGGAGAGCATATAACTAGAAAAAGTTCCTAGATTTAAATAAGTGAATACGCGGGTATGTCATTAACCTAAAAATCCTCTAGATTTAAATAAACTGATAGATATGGGCTTGTCAATAGCAATGGTCCGTGGATTTGAAAAATCACTATCTATCTGGTGAAAACATGAACACACTAGATGTAAGAGGTAAATTTAAATTTAGTAGTCTCTGTTATCTAATGAGTTACTCGGACATATGGACATTATCCTACAACTTCCTTTCTTTATTTTTAGTCGGAGTTGTTTTAAAACTATCTAACTTATTTTTTATCTTGTAATATATAAGTCTATATGTGATTCCTCTATTTCTTTTATGAACATGCAGTTGGTTACATACAAAGCTTCTATATTTTCGAAATGTAAAATATAACTATTTTTGTTTCTGTAATAAATGTATCATGCTAATGTTGGAAATTTGGCTTTTACACACATTTTTTAATCCTTTAAGTATCTTAGATAATTATTATAAGAACGGTCACTTGTATGAATTACTATTTAAATTTACTACATTAGTCTTACAAAAAGTAAAATAGGTTTTTAGATTATGAACTCCTGGACTTGTCATTTGACAAACAAATTTGTTGTATATTTTAACCTTAGCTTTCGAATTTAAACATGTTAAAAAATCAATTCCAATTGTTTTATTATCCACAAACACATTACAATTTTCCATGGACTCTCCATGGCAACAAAAGTTATGGTTAGTAGTCAAATAATGCCCCTCGTCTAACAGGGTCTGCACTTTAACGTCGGATAGTTCTACTTTGTACGGAATTACTTCTGGATTTTTATATTTTTATTAATATTTTGCAGACCTTCCTTTCCAATAACTTGCCATTCTGTTCTCACTTTGCCGAAGATAAGGTAATTTTGCTTTTACAGCGTGTCTAGCCGAAATAAATTTAGAGAATTTCTCTCTTTTCCTCGTAAATGACTATTACAAACACCGAATATCTCCTTAACAATAAGACCACTTTTTCCTTCGCAATCTACAAGATCAATAATTTTAGCCAACATTATATTGATTGTCACAAAACGGTTATGTAGAGTTTTGTCGCTAACACAAATGCATTGACATCTTTTTTTCGAATTGTTCTCAGCAGATTTACAATGCTTCCTGTGCTAGTTGTGCTATTTGCTTGTTCGAAATATTTACAATTTTTCAAATGAATAATAAGAACAAATATCGTCTTTAACCGACAACAACAATTGCATCTTACATAAAAAGGAGAAGAAAAGGAAAATAACAGATGTACATGATGTATAGTTTACGTAACATAATTATGTTATGTTACAGTAAGAGCACTAAAATTAACTTTTAGTTATTGCGCGTTTACAAGATGGGGCTTTTGACAAAGTGGAAGAACCTACCAACCTATGCTACTGTAAATTTTAAAAATAAGTGTTTTGAAACTTGTATTCAAAACGGAGAATAAGTTTGAGTTATACTTAGCGGACTCAAAAGTTAGTTGGTACCTATAATTTTACAGATTTTTACTTCGTTTTACTGTAAAGGAAGTATTGGATTCACCCCAAAAATTCGAAATTGAGTTTTCAACAGATCTTCACGTTTTAGAGTCCCCTGATCCCAAAAAACATATTCTTTTTCATTGGTCTGTCTATCTGTCTGTGTGTCTGTATGTCTGTGTGTCTGTCTGTGTGTCTGTATGTCTGTGTGTCTGTCTGTCTGTCTGTGTGTCTGTCTGTCTGTGTGTCTGTCTGTCTGTCTGTGTGTCTGTCTGTGTGTGTGTCTGTGAACAGAATATCTCAAAAATGAAAAGAGGTATGGCGTTGAAACTTCATATATAAGTGTTGTGTAGTATGTAGATGAGACAGCAAGATTTTGAAGAAAATCGCGTAACCGGAAGTAGGTGTTTACTCTTGTGATTTTTCAGTTTTTTTCGATTTTTTCAAAAACGGCTCTAACGATTTTTTTCAAATTTTACCTTTTGAATACATTTTTAATGTGTATTGGTATGAGCTAGGTCATTTTCCAGTTGAATACTTCTAAAGTGGGCTTCTCTTGTTTTTTTTCTATTTTTTTATTAACACCCGGTATATTATTACATTTTTTAATTCAGCTTAAAATTTTAGAGAAAATTTGTCTCTTCAACTTACTCTCTATTTTGTACCGTTTTTATAGAATCGTAATTTTTGAAAATTTTTGACAAATACTTAAAAATTAAAAATGAAATTTTTGACTAATTATAAGATCACTGTAAAAGGAAGTTGTGTGAGTGTATCACACCAGATTTTTTACTGTTAAATCTAGAGGATTTTTAGGTTAATGACATACCCGCGTATTCACGTATTTAAATCTAGGAACTTTTTCTAGTTATATGCTCTCCCCGCAGGCTCAGACGCGCCCAAATCTAGTGACTTTTTTAAATCTAGGAAATTTATCTAGTTACATGTACTTCCTTATGGAACACTCTGTATGTTGGTAGCACTGTTGTGTAGACAGGGATAGGCATATGCCTTTATAGAGAGAAAACTTACAAAATTACTTTAAAAATCTATGAAAAAATTTAAATATAACTGGATATTATACGCTTTCTGCAGTTACTGTAAACTGTAAATAATAGCGGGTATAATAATTATGGGAAAGATCCATATGTTGGAATACTTGGAGTAAAAAATGGGTGTAAAAGCCAAATTTCCAACATTAGCATGCAGCAACTAAAAGGCAAGATTAAGAATGCCATCGTTTAGAGCAGTGATTCCCAAAGTGGGCGATATCGCCCCTTGGGGGGCGCTGGAACGATCCAGGGGGGCGATGGTAGCCTCTGGTGCATTTGGGGGGCGGTGAATAAAAATAAGGGGGCGGTGAAAGCTTAAAGAAGGAAGAGAAGATAAGAAGATTTAGAAACACCATTAGCACATATTTCATCTGTTGTGTAACATAGTGTAACATTATTTTTCAAATAAACACACAAAATGTAAGTACAGATTTATTTATTCCATGGAGACTATTTACCATTATTAAATGTTCTTATTCTTCTTCATACCGTTTGTTAATTTATTTATCCAGTCTGTTTAATCTCCGTTTCTTTAATTTTACTTTATCACACCTTTTAATACACCATCCAGAAAGTAAATACCATTATAATAAAGGGTTTTTATTATCCAAATCTGCTTTTACTCAAAATACAGGTTAGAAATTCAGAAAAGATTTGTTTATTTTAAAAATATAATTTTCTTTAGCAATAATAACTTATACAAAATTTCTATACGGTATATTTTATTATAACATTTCATAATTGACTTTTTCAAATAATCATTTGAGTTTGGCTTTCATTTTAATTATTCCGATTGTGAATTAATACCTACAAATTAAAATCTAAGCTCTGATGTTACCATCCCAACTAAATAAACTTATATGATCGAACCTTATTAATAAACTATTCACAATTTAACAGTAACTGTATCTAATGTATCATTCATTACAAAATTCTCAAATATTTATGTTGTACTTTTGATGTATAAATCCCCCCTTGTACGTTTTAATTGTTAATTAATTTATTCTTTCAAAATAATGTCTTACCTAGAAATACTCTTATTGATAATTATCAGTCTCAAGAAGCTACCACTACAATATCTTTCTGTTTGTTAGTATGTATATATATATAATATATATATATTAAAGGTAAACATTTCAGGGTGTCATACCGCTTAATAAATTTGAAGATTTCTTCAACTGGTTGAAGAACATCTTGAATGGCGTTTGGGGTTGGACGACGTTTCGACGAAATCACATTCGTCATTTTCAAGTCCTTGTAGTCCGAGTTTGGCTTCTAGTTATGCGGCAACACGACGGACTGTCAACTTGATGCACAGCTGACTGAATAGGTTGTTTATCAATTACTGTGGCAACTAGCATCGAGGGAGCTGTACTGCTAGGACGGATGGCTGGTGTTCGCAGAGAATGGCCGGCCGTTGCTTGTAGTAACGTTGGTAACCACGATGCAGGTAATCGGCTTGTGTCGTCGCGGGTGTTCATACAATTAGGACGTTTCACGATTTCGATGGCTTCTCGTATGATGCATGCGTCTTTGTGTTCGACGCTGGCAATGCTCTTGGTGTTGTCGAAATCAATCTTGTGCGAAGTATCCCATATATGATGCACTAGCGATGAAGTGTGTTCCATCTTCTTAACATAATTCTGATGTTCCTCCTTGCGTGCCTTTATTCTCCGGTTGGTGTGGCCTATGTAGCTGCTATCGCAATCCCGACACGGTATCTCGTAGACTCCTTGGTTTTCCAAAGGGATGTACTCTTTAGGATTCCTCAGTATGGACTGGATTTTTCTATCCGTGGTAAAGGTTGTCCTGATGTTACATTTTCTAAGGATTCTTTCGATTTTCTCTGTCGTGCCTCGGATGTAAGGCAGGTACGCCGTGCCACAAGGTCTCTCCTGTTCTGCGTCTTGCGTTTTGGTCTTCGGTGGTCGGAACGCTTTCCTAATCGCTGCTCTGCCATAACCATTTTGTTCGAATACTCGAGCAAGGGTTGCTAATTCTTGTCTTGTATTTTCCTTGTCGGCTATCCTTCTTGATCTACAAACCAGTGTTGTCAGGACTGATTGTAGTTGAGCAGGGTGGTGGTGTGAATTAGCATTTAGGTAGCGATTGGTGTGCGTGGTCTTCCTATAAACCGTGTGCCCCAATTTTCCATTCTTCTTGGTGATGAGAACGTCTAGGAATGGAAGGTGGTTGTTCTTCTCCAATTCCATCGTAAACTGGATCTTATTATGGATGCTATTGAGATGGGTAAGGAAATCAGCAAGTCGATTCTTACCATGACCCCATATGGCAAAGACATCATCGACATACCGAAGCCAAAGTTTCGGTTTGTAAATGGTGCTGTCCAGTGCTTTCGATTCGAAGTCCTCCATGAAGAGATTTGCAATGACGGGAGACAAAGGTGAACCCATCGGCGCTCCTTCTACTTGCTTGTAGCGTTGACCATTATAGATCCACCTCAACACATCATCAAACTTGCCGATCATTGTCTCCAGAATACATATTTCATCTATAATGGTCAACGCTACAAGCAAGTAGAAGGAGCGCCGATGGGTTCACCTTTGTCTCCCGTCATTGCGAATCTCTTCATGGAGGACTTCGAATCGAAAGCACTGGACAGCACCATTTACAAACCGAAACTTTGGCTTCGGTATGTCGATGATGTCTTTGCCATATGGGGTCATGGTAAGAATCGACTTGCTGATTTCCTTACCCATCTCAATAGCATCCATAATAAGATCCAGTTTACGATGGAATTGGAGAAGAACAACCACCTTCCATTCCTAGACGTTCTCATCACCAAGAAGAATGGAAAATTGGGGCACACGGTTTATAGGAAGACCACGCACACCAATCGCTACCTAAATGCTAATTCACACCACCACCCTGCTCAACTACAATCAGTCCTGACAACACTGGTTTGTAGATCAAGAAGGATAGCCGACAAGGAAAATACAAGACAAGAATTAGCAACCCTTGCTCGAGTATTCGAACAAAATGGTTATGGCAGAGCAGCGATTAGGAAAGCGTTCCGACCACCGAAGACCAAAACACAAGACGCAGAACAGGAGAGACCTTGTGGCACGGCGTACCTGCCTTACATCCGAGGCACGACAGAGAAAATCGGAAGAATCCTTAGAAAATGTAACATCAGGACAACCTTTACCACGGATAGAAAAATCCAGTCCATACTGAGGAATCCTAAAGAGTACATCCCTTTGGAAAACCAAGGAGTCTACGAGATACCGTGTCGGGATTGCGATAGCAGCTACATAGGCCACACCAACCGGAGAATAAAGGCACGCAAGGAGGAACATCAGAATTATGTTAAGAAGATGGAACACACTTCATCGCTAGTGCATCATATATGGGATACTTCGCACAAGATTGATTTCGACAACACCAAGAGCATTGCCAGCGTCGAACACAAAGACGCATGCATCATACGAGAAGCCATCGAAATCGTGAAACGTCCTAATTGTATGAACACCCGCGACGACACAAGCCGATTACCTGCATCGTGGTTACCAACGTTACTACAAGCAACGGCCGGCCATTCTCTGCGAACACCAGCCATCCGTCCTAGCAGTACAGCTCCCTCGATGCTAGTTGCCACAGTAATTGATAAACAACCTATTCAGTCAGCTGTGCATCAAGTTGACAGTCCGTCGTGTTGCCGCATAACTAGAAGCCAAACCCGGACTACAAGGACTTGAAAATGACGAATGTGATTTCGTCGAAACGTCGTCCAACCCCAAACGCCATTCAAGATGTTCTTCAACCAGTTGAAGAAATCTTCAAATTTATTAAGCGGTATGACACCCTGAAATGTTTACCTTTAATACATATCAGCCGCGAAAACCTTCGTAATATATATATATATATATATATATATATATATATATATATATATTGGACTGGACCCCTTCTGTGATTTCGTTCCTAGTATTAGAATAATTTACCATAATAAAATATAAGATCGACATGATTTTGTTCTTTATTTCCTATAATTAAAAAAAAACGTTTTTCAGCGTAAAGTCTTTAATAGACACATTGCACTATGGCTGTAAGTCAAACTAATATCTATATTGTGTTGTTTGTTTATTATTTCTATTTTATAACTTTTGTGTGATACCAAATTTTGTATCTCTACAGTAACTTAAATTTTAAATTTGAACACTCTCATAATATGGAATCATTATCATAAATCCCTCTTAATGTATTCACATAATATTTTTTCGTGTAAAACAAATTTACTGTAAATAGAGTTTTGTCTCTACCACAAATGCATCGACATCCTTTTTCGTATTGTTCGCAGACAGAAGAAGTTTGCTAAGTGCAATCACAAAAAAGACATTTTAGTGCAGTTTCAGAAAGTGCGATTTACAAAATTCCATAATTTTTCATAAGACTATGTAAAGCTACAAAACAAAAATAAATTTGAAAATCGATTCTTTTTCTGTTAGAGCACCAATCGTTGGAAATTTTCCATAGTATTTACGATAAATGCGGAAATCTTGTATACCCCACTTGTATCGAGATTTATCCAAGAGTTTTGATTAAAGTAACTGCCCTTTTGTAATTGAATTCGTAAGTTTTAAAAATTACTATATTATTCATTTCAAAGAATATATATTAAAACTAGTCAAGGATTGATAGGCAACACTTTAAACAGTCTGAAAATTGCCAGACGTCGAAGAGAAAGTAATAAACAGTCGCCATAAACTAGTGGCTAGGGTATGAGGATCGCAATACAATGGTAGCAGGTTTGAATCCGGCATATACCAAAAAAGTTTTTTAAAGTAAAATACGACAATTTAAACAGTCTGCATAGTGACAGACGTCAAAGAGAAAGTAATAACCAGTCGCCATAGACTAGTGGGTAGGGTATAAAAATCTCAATACAATGGTAGCAGGTTCGAATCCGGCTTGGAACAGAAAACTTTTTAAATAAAATACGTCTTTAGAACGGGCAAGACAGAACCTTACAGTTAGTACGACAAAAATAAAGAATCACTTTCAACGAATTCAAGAGAGATAGCATGATTGTGAAAGAGAAAGTGTGTGGCGCACATATACAGAGCACCACGAGACTAATTCAAAATCCAAACATGGCGCGCGCAAAATCAAAATCCAAAATGGCCGCCGGTTCAATTAAAACAAAATGGCGCCAGCTAATTCAAAATCCAAAATGGCCGCCGCTTCAAATAAAAAAAATGGCGACACACGTGACGACATCAATATGGTCGACGCCCCAGGCAATTTAATTATTAAAAAGCCCCAGGCAATTGCGCAATTGTCAATTTAATTATTATGGCCGCAGGGCTTAATCAATTAAAAATGAAGGGGATAGGTGGCCCTATTCTACTTATGACTATCAGTAAGGAGCCCATACGCTGCAAACGAGAAGTAAAGGGGGAAATAATAGAAAAAGTTTTTAAATATAAATATCTCGTTATTGACATCTCAAGTTATGGTATACTAAAGGACCAGCCAGGTACAAGCTCAAGTAATTAAAGCTGGTGGTCGAGTCTCCGGAGCTTTAAATGGCCTAATCTGGAAAAATAAATATTTAAATATCGAAACTAAGAGCAAAATTTATAAGTCTACAATACGACCAATATTGACCTATGTAGCGGAAGTCCGACCTGAAACACGGAAAACAAGATAAATGCTAGAAACGGAAGAGATGAGGACATTACGAAGAATATGTAGTAAAACACGATGGGATCGAGTGCGAAACGAAAATACAAGACACCCGTGCCAAATTGAACCCATAAACAACTGGACCAAAGAAATGAGAAAGGAATGGGACGAACATATCTCCAGAATGGACGCGAATAGAATAGGCAGGGTCGCTAGAGATAAATCACCTATAGGAATAAGATCCAGAGGCAGACTAATGCAGAGATGGAGGGAGTCTATGTAAAATTCTGGATAAAATAGGAAAATCGCCTAAGAACAAGTAAGAAGAAGAAGAAGACAATAAAAATATGGGGAGAAATGAAGTGCTTTTATTTTACAAATACGATAGTTGGTTATTGATGTAATATGATAATTTCAACTAAGATTAACGATGAGAGTAGTAATTGATGTGTGATGTCGTAGGTACTATATTGGTGGCTAAATCGTTCCCTCCCTCAGATGTAGTTTAATGCGAGGGCAGTAATCATCCAAGGTAGGAGAATGACACGTTACCAGAGTTACACATTTTATTTAAACTTTTTCCGTTTTAAGATAAGACTTTATTTCTTGCATTCAGCTGCATTTAAAAATATTTAAATATACAAAGCAAGATACTAGTTGGTTTCTTTTAATCATATTGCCTTTCGTATCTAATGGCAATGGGAGCCAATATTATATTTCCTCTCGTTGCTACTGAAAACCAACTAGAGAGACAACCGTCTATTTTCGCTAACAGAAGATGCCCTAAAAAGCGACAGAAAATATCACTTTTGGCTCAGTGTGTCAAATAAATGTTTTCTAGAATAAACTGAGTAAGATGTAATCAAGATGCAACCAATGTGTTACTTGTGTCGCTATTCTGGAATATTAAATGTTTTGTTTTATTTTAGAGCCATAAGCTTGTTTACTGGCCCATGATAGCGGACGTCATATGGATTTTATGTCCCGAGGGCCTATAAAGTCGTTAAAGCTGTATAACAAACACCAGTAATGTAAAATGGAAACATCAACAATATACATAAAAACCATAGCGCACCAAAAATTCACAGCACCGGCACAATGATGACATAATTCTATGTACGCAAAATATTGAAGCCTTAAATTTTGTCAATTTCCAGGATCAAAATAAAATAAAACGTACGTTGTATACACCACGAGAAATGTAAACATTCCTTCGCACTATAATCTATTGATTATGTCATAACACATAAATAATTATTTATCTACTCCAGTGGGATAAGTAACTCATTACGTCACTCATTTGACACTATTTCAGTTAGGTAATGAAGCTCACTACACCACTCAGTTATGTAATGGTTTCATTAGGCAACTCAGTTGCGTAATGACTTCATTACGTAACTGAAATAGTGTCAAATGAATGACATAATGACATTTGCCTACTAAAATATTTTTGAAAATGACAGATCTGACATTTTTTTAATGCACTTTTCTCAATTTTAGGCAATCGTAGATAAAATTTTGTACAATACATGTGTGATAATGCATCATTAATATACTTGTGTGCTTACATAACTCGTGCTACGCACTCGTGTGTAACTTACACACACGTATATTAATGATGCTGTTATCCCACTTGTATAGTAAATAACTATAACACATCTCCAGTATAAACGATTAAAATACCAGTATAAGAATTTTGCCTCTGATTCTGTTTCTTTTCGTTCCGTTGACACACTTAACGTACTTGAACTTAATCAAATAATTTTGGTATTTGCGGGAAATATTATTGCTACAATGAGTGGTTATAATAGATGTAATAGGTGTTTTATGGATTTTAAAAGAAGTGAAAAGTGTTTATCCTATGCTGGCCTTTGTAGTAAAGCGTATCACCCAAAATGTGTGAACTTCAGTTCAGAGGAATTCAGTGTACTTGCGTCTAAGAAAAATATTGGCTGGTTTTGCGACTTGTGTGCAGATAACAAGAATAACTATTTAAGACATGTGCTAGAAAACATGAAGGCAGCCTTGGATGGTAATGGATTAAAGAAGCATTCTGCCAAATTAGATGCATTACAAAACCATATTGAATCTTTTGATGATAAAGTAAAAACTACGGCCGAAAACATCATGGAGCAGCAGAAAGATACGACTTATTCTGAAAAATTAAAGTTAAATAAACACGAACCGGTAGTAGTAATAAAACTCAAAAATTAGGACAAAAGGTATTGATACTAAAAAAGACAAATTCATCGATCCTACTGAGTTAAATATATATGACCTAAGGACTGTTAGCAAGGGTGGTGTTGTGATGCAAAACCAAGGATGGCATAAGTAGAATTAAAGAAAAATCAGAAACTAATCTTGAAGAGAACTATGAACTTACAATCTCAAAGAAGACATTACTTAGACCAAACATTGTTAGATTAACTGAAAGATTAGCAATGAATACAACATAGGGATATTATTTTATCCCAAAATAGTTTTTGAAATCACAGGAACAGTCCATAAAATTTGTACATATACGAGTAAAACCACAGGAAAAATTATACAGAAATTGCAGAAGTAAATGCATGTGCCTATCGTGCAATTATGAAAGAAGAAAAATGAATTCTGGCTGGGATAGGTTAGAGTTTATGATGCAGTTCAAGTAACGAGGTGTTTTTCAGGAAATGGATTCAACCATAAAGCGGTTCAATGTAAGTTGAAGATAGCATGCCCATGTAGGTTCTCATCTTTTAGAAGAATGCAAAGACGAAGAGAAGCAATGTGTGAACTGCTGTAATGCTGAGAAAAACTTAATTTTTCGAAAAGTGAAAAACTGCTTGATAAACTGAATAAATATAACTGCGTCACATTACTAGATCGTAAAAATGTAAATAATATTGCCACGCATATGGGCAGCAGAATACAACAACACAATTGCAGTCAAATCAGAAAATCCATGGTTTAACACTGACTTCCGGAAAACCTAAGCAGAACGCAATCAAATGTACAGGACAGCTAAATTCACTAAAAATACGCGAGACTGGAAAAACTATAAATACATTACACATTTTTACAGTAACAAGATTAAGGACAGGAAAAACCAGTATTATGCAAATAGAATAGAAAACTGTTGTGGAAATTCTAACATTAAATGTTTAATGAAAGGACAAACGAAGACTTTTTCTAATATTTTATTTGAAGGAGAAAAAATTAACAATGCCCGGGATATTGCTAATAAATTTAATCAGTACTTTGTAAATAGCATATTAGAGTTAAACAATTCCATTATTATAAATGACAGTTTTGAGGAAGCTACTTTTTTCGATAATATCAGTACATTTATATTTAAAACAATTACATTTATGATCGGTACTATAAACCTTTTTATTTTCTAAATAAAATTTACTTTGAGAGTAAATTAATTTATTCCATAGATTTGCGTATTATAAAAGCAAAATAACTTTATTCGGCTAATATATCCGTACAGGTTAACTTTAATTCGTTGTTAAAGTAAATAAAAGCGCATCAAGACGTTAATGCTTATGACATTTTATTCATTAGTAAAAAATTTTGATGTGCTTTTGTTTATGCGCCTATTAGTTTACTGGGGAAGTAAATTTACTCCACAAATAGTTATCTAATGATTTATTGATAGTTTATAATACTGCCATTACTGTGTTACTTTCATTTAATAAAATAGGTTTGTCTTGATACCAAAACTTTATATTAAAACTTTATATTAAAACTTTAATAGCTAAAATAAAACGAAAAGGTAGCTTCGATCACATTACATGAGGTGTATTTGCAGATGCCCCAATTGTAGGCTAGACATCTGTTAAATTAATAAATCAGTTTCTCGGAATAGGATGCTTCCTGCAATCATGGAAAATATCTAGGGTTGTTTCACTACCTAAAGTTACATTGTCTTTTAACCACCCTGTCCAAGGTTCTCGGTCGAATCATCTACACCAGACTACTGAAAGACATCGAAACACTTCATACCCTGCCACCCTCCCAATTTGGCTTTAGAAGAGGACACTCTACATGCTACCAACTTCAACGGGTCAGTGAAATCATCACAACTGGCTTTGAAAACAAAAATTACACCACAATGATCCTGCTCGATGAGCACAGGCCTTCGACAGGGTCTGGATAGAAGGCCTGAAGAAAAAGATTCTGGACCTGAACATACCCAGTTACCTGCAAACAATCATCTTCTCCTTCCTTGAGCACAGAACATTTGCAGTTAAAGTAAACTCGTATATATCACAAACCAAAGAAATCCGTGCAGGTGTTCCTCAAGGAAGTATTCTGGGGCCACTCCTCTTTAACATCTATACCTCGGATATACCAACGGTAACAGCATCCTTAGCCATATTCGCCGGCGACACGGCCATAATCACACAGAGCCCTAACTTGGCTGAAGCAGTCTACGAATTACAAAATGCCGTTAACAATATTATTAAATGGTACAACAACTGGAACATCCTAATCAACCCTGCAAAATGCCAAGCTAAGATATTCGCACTGAAGCGTATTGACAACCCACCTAACATCGAAATAAGCAGAGCTATCTTACCATGGAACCCAAAGGACAGTGCCATCAAATACCTTGGAGTTCATTTAGACACTCGTCTAAACTGGAGTTACCACATAAACCAAAAGCTCTCGCAAGGTAACAATAGACTAAGACAACTTTACCCTCTGATCAATCGGAAGTCCTCACTCAAACCTGAATGTGCTATGCTGTTATACAAGACCCTACTACGACCATTAATACTTTATGCAAGCCCGGTCTGGCTCAACACATCTAAAACCAATATGCTGAAATTGCAGCAGATTCTACGAAGTGCTGTAAACGCCCTTGGTACATCCGTAACGATCAACTCCACTTTGAATTTGGTGTATCGACAATCCAAGACTTCATGTTAAAAAGTGCTAAACATTTCTTCATAAATGCAAGTGCGTGCGATGGTGTAGTGTTTTTCAACCTCTGTCATAAAAACTTACATACCCGATTAAAACGAAAAATGCCGCAAGATCTCATAGCTCTTGAAGACGATAGTGACTAAGCTAATCCTTAATAACTTAAAAAAATATTATAAATTCATTTGATTCGTCTAAGACGTTAGTATAGTCTTGTAATTATGTATTCTTGCCATCTACTAGCTATATCCTCAATGTCACGTATAATACCTGTATGTTGATCTGACAATACACGATATTGAAAAAAAAACAAAGTTACATTAACTAATAAGGCGAAGGATTTCGTCCAATAAATATCGAGAGATAAAAAAAGGTCCTCAGTGTGCTGTGGAAATTCAAACTTATGATTAATATGTTGGTGGCACTGTAAGTGTATGTCAAATTCTAGGTTAACAGGTTAGGTTTTCCGTCAGTTTTGACACAGACTGACGCAAAACCTAACCTGCTAACCTCGAATTTGGCATAGACTTACAGTGCCACCAACATATTATTCATACGTTTGAATTTCCACAGCACACTGAGAATCAGTTTCTTTTTATCTCTCGATATGTTACCCGTTTATGAGCAAATTATCGAAATTATTGTGAAAGATCAACTTCAAATCGTTTTGGATGAACATGTCATAAGTAAAAACCAATTGGAATTCAGAACTAACCAATCGTGCGTTAAACTTGGCTCTCATGAATTGGAAAAGTGACTTACAATAAAATAAAAATGTAGTTACTGTTTTTCTAGTTTATAAACGTGCATTTGCGACTATCGACAGACAACGGTTAGTAAATAAACTATATAAATATGGAATACGTGGTAATGAAAACATGCGGTTTTAAAGTTATCTCACTCATTGATTACAAACTACACACTTCAATCAATGCGAGTCAAGCTACATGGAAAACAACTTGGGTCTACCCTAAGGCTCTGTCTTGGGTCCATTATTGTTTATTTTGTATATAAACGATTTAGAATTGAATCTAAAACACTGCCCCATAAATCTGTTTGCAGATGAAACCTTAGTGACAGTTACTGACGAAGATGTTAGAAATGTTGTAAATAAAATTAGATTTAAAAATTAGTTCTAAGTGGTTACAAGTTAATAAACTAAAACTGACTATCACAAAAACCAACGCAATAATTTTATCAGGTTCTAATGTAGAATGGGTTGTTAAAATTACAATTAGAAACTTAGAAATACAACAGGTATTTCAAGTTTAATAACAAGGTGTAATTATAGATGATGAATTAAACTTTAAGGCACACGAAGATTATGTAATTAAATAGGCTTATTCCCTAGAATTTATTTGCTTAGTATACAGGCTAAAATTACGATTCACAAGGCATTTATTGCACCGCATTTTGATTACTGTTCTAGTATAATACTTTTGTCAAGAACAAGAATCGGCTAGAATGCAAAAACAGCAGAACATAGTAATGCGAATATTACGCCGTTCTAAATATACAAGAATTTCTGCAATTCTAGATTGTTTACAATGGCTAAGTATGAAGTAACGTATTTATTTCAATTGTTTATTGTTTAGTTTTTAAAGTAGTCAATAACCTGTTACCAGAATATATGACCCAAACCTTTATTTATGGTTCTGATATTCATAATTCCCAATTTTTTTCTGTTATAAAGGCTTCAAAATGTATAGTAACATGCCAATTCAAGTTGAAGAAACTAAAAATATCTACAAGTTAAAAAAAACCTAAGCGACTATGTTAAGGAAAGTTATTATTTAATAAATATGTAAACAATTGTATATCTTAAAATAGTGTATAATTAAATAAAAAATATTATTATTATTATTTATTTATATAGCCTTTTTTAAAGCAATATTTATCCGAATAGTTTTTCAAAAAAGTTGAATATTTTGCTTCGGTGCACTAAAATGGTCAATGTTTGATATGTACCTATCCTTTATTATGCCCCACTACTTCGTCGAAATTTTGTAGTATTTCCTGATCTTATCTTTGGGCACCTTTCTAGCTGCTATATTACAAATACACCCTTTACTCTTAATAGAGCACCTTGTTTTATGATTTATGTAACAATATATATTGATGTTACCTCAATATAGTAAACTGACTTAACTTACTTCAATTAATGAAGGCTTTATGAATCCCAAGAAATCTATAAACCTATCACTTTGACGTTTATTGCCATTTATAAACTTTGACTTTTAACTTATGTTAGGATGAAATTAATTACAACCACGACTAACCAGCCTAAAGCTGAAACGGGTTAATTCGTGCCACCTGTATTTATTCAAATTATATCTCTTCATTATATGATAATCAGCAATGAAGCTTGTCAGTAAGTGCTCTTGTATTTATGCACGTAGTTTAGTACTATAGAGTGATATTTAATGTATGCGCAGTCAATGACTATAAGTGAGGTGTGCTACGAGTGCGTGAAACAATGCGCCAACAATGCGGTTCTAGCGCGGGAATAACCGGTCAGTATGGGAATCAACGCCGGAGGCCTGCAAGAAGGGCATTTGCGCCCAAGTGGTAGAATAGCGCGGATCAAGGGATTCGCACCCAGATTGTTAACAACTGCGGGTCGTCGCGAGTTCGCTGATCGAACTCGCGAATTGTCAGCAACACGAAATGGGCTAATAACAGCCCTAAACAGCGCACCATATATTGTGTGGTAACCGGCATTATTCCCCGTCGGCTCATCGTGCCTCTGAAAGAGACGCCAGCACCCAAAAGCAGCCAAATCCTGCCGCAGTTGCAGCCTTGTCAGAAGACAGCTATCGTTGCGACATCATAGGAAAAGCACCTGCCTTAGTATACAGCTATAACACTTGAGAGCCTTCAAAAGTCAGGTTAGTTAATAGCCATAATCACCGTGCAAACGAAATATTATTGCACCAGCTAGAGCCATTACCCTTGTGATTGTTTGCACGGGGAATCACCTGCTGATCGAGCGTCGTGGTTACGTCATTCCAACGTGCACGCATTATCTTCGACGGCCGGTATCTGGTTACGAGCCTGTTCAAGAAGGGACAGCGTCGCGTTGGGTTTACTAGTGCACGCTATTTAACTTTGCTACGATTAATGAACTTCTACGTATCTGTTTGGAACATTCGCATATATGTAGCGTGTTAACGCCGTATTTTGCATGTACTTATATGTATTTTTGTGTGTGTGTATTTGTTTGCAGATTATATGCTTTATTGTAAACTGTTGAGCTTTTTCTGTCATTCATGTTTGCGTTGGTGAGTACAACATTTTAGGTGTCCACGAGCTGGCCTTAAATAATATTAGTTTGCTCTCAAATAACATTAGCTTTACCTTAGCTGCACTGAGAATGAAAAAAGGAGTCTCATAGATACCTACTGAATCAGCTAGCGAACCCAGGGCAAATTAAAGTAGTAATTCAGTAAGTGTAGGTAGGTAGAAGAGGGGCAGTGTTACAAATCAATGCTACTCCTTACCTCAGACAACTTAATTTAACTATCTTTCTTGTATGAACTTTTCCTCTTTTAAACAGCAATTATGATCAGAATATTATTATTTCTTGCAAATATATATTCACTTCAAGTACCCTCAAATAATATTTCTTTTGAAAGTTTCCAAAACTTGAAGTTTATGTAGTTTGATCTGACATTTACAAAATAAAATTCAAAGTACCTTCAAAATAAATTTTAAAGTCTTCATCCAAAATATGTTAAAATTTTACATTACTTATTAAAATTATTATTAAGCTAAATAACTACACAAAAAATTCAAATTTTAAACACTTAAAAATATTGATTCAACTTTCAACTGAGAAAATTAAAATTGAATTATTTATTCTATAAACAGTTTTTAAATATTATTAGACTTTCTAAATATACCAAATCAAACTTGATTTGAAAACACACATTGGACTGTCAATATAATATCCACTGATCTTCGCTTCTTTTTTAGAGGTACCTAAACTTTGAACTGGTTCGCTTTGGAACTCCCTACAGTTTACTGCTTGGCTCTGCTACAGAAACTTGTAGATTTCCCCCAACATATTTCTATGCTTGACAATAGAAATAACTTTCTTTGGCACAAGAACAATCACCCACGCATTGATTCTACGTTAAGTGAATGAGGCATTTCATTCTATACACCACGGCTTGCTAAATTAAGAAACGTCACTTTATACGGCCTGGGCATATGTGAACTTTTGCGATTGTCCTCAGAGCGCTGCATACCCACGAGAGGGAATTTCAAATTGGCAATGTTACCATGTTGACTACCATGCAAATATTTGATTAAACTCGCCGACGTTAGAAAAATTTAAAAATAATAATGTAACATTCCTGTATGCCGTGAGTATGAGAGGAGGCTCTCAAGATACGACTGATGCTCAACCCGCACACAATGCCATTAAAAAATAGTGCAATGCAAGCTGGTAAAAACATCAGATTTGGTAATGTATTTGCTGACTGCAGCTATAATAGTATCGATGGTCACATTACAGAGGAATCCATTGAAGCACCTGACTATACAATAAGCTCGATCTTCCTGAAAATACTAAAGAAGCAATAGATGAACTTAAAAATGTGTCCACACACTTCGAATATGGAATTGGTTCTGCTTCAGTGGCATTTCTGAGTGAATATATAGCACGAACAGTTGAAAAAAGAGTTAACTGTAATGTTTGCTTAGAATCTCTTTTAACCGCTTCTTCCTCAAATCCATTGTTAGCTCTTATACACGCGATTTACAACTTTAATAAATCAATTAATTGATCTAATATTCAATATACTTCAGTATTTATCTGGACAATGCAATTCATCTAAAATTATAACTACGCTACTTCTTGAATCACTTGCCTCATCGGAGTTTTTCACTTGTATGGATCACAGAGATAATACCTCTATAATAATCCTTGATACACGGACAGATTCAGTTACTACGAATTGTTGTAGTTCAAAACCTCTCCCAAGAAAAATATTAGAACTGTAAATCTCTAAAATGAACGTACAAGATACTATACTTAGATTATACGATTATATATATTTATATTAAAGTCAAGACAATAGGTCCTTATTGTACTGATACTACATGTTAAAAAATAATTGTTTAAAACGTTTTATTCTTGATACCAACTGTCATTTAAATGTCATCGTGGGTATGTGGCGCCAAAATGGCCAAAATTTGCGTTTTCTCAGAAATGGAAACAACAATGGATTTCAAAAAATGCCCAGGCCGTATAAAGTGACGTTTGTCACACAATTCAGCAGGCCGTGCTATACACAATATAATGATATAACTCAAAGCTATTTCCAACATTGACTTATATTTCAAATCATAATTTGGTATTTACATAAAATATTACTTATCACAAGTAAAACTATTTTGCCACTACTAATAATAGCAAAATGATTACTGATACACAACTGAAAGGAATTCAAACCTTCAGCGTGTTTTCCACAATTTTTAAGTCAATCATGTTTTAGTAACAATAAGTAACTCATAGTAACCATGTTACTATCCCAACTACCAACAACCATTCATACGATTGTTCTTTTTAAATATCCTTTGAAATTAACTGGATTTTAAAAAAATAGAATAAATGCTGTCTACATTTGCATATGGAATTACACGCTTCAGTTGAAAAAATAACATTTAAGTACCCTATTGGAAACATTTAATAGTAACCAAATTCGTTCGTAAAGTCCTTCAAACGAATATAGAGTGATCAAATAATTTTCAGCAGCAGAGTGTTGTGGCTGTATATAAATTGAATGCAGCCACAGCACTGTAGAAGTAAAATTTATTTGATCACCTGTAATATACCCATAGCGTTCAGAATTTCTATGCACTGAATAACAAACCTTCAATGTGCTGCTTGGGTGCTAAACAAAGGGAGCACTCAGCTACCTGCTATTAAACTTTAATTCGATAACTTACAATCGCGTTTATTAAAGTGTTTTATAGCATTCGTCCTGTGTGAATATAAATTAAGTTGACAAAGTTTATAAAAGTGTCGTACATACAAATATTTTGAAGGTATATGTCTACCTAGTTAATGATACAGTGTTAAGTTTTGTTGAGTAAAAATAGTCAAACTGTACTACAAAATGAAATTATAAAAAATTATTAATATCGTAATTTAGCACTTGTGCTTGTGCTTCAAGCTAACAATAGCGTAGCTGTTGTAGAAAGATAAAGCTTTTCAAGTGCAAACAATCAAAAGTACTTAGTGCATACATTTTAATGAGTTATCTATCTCTTTGTTCATTCCAAAACAGTTATAAAAAGCAGATAAGGACGAGGAGCATTTCCTAGTAATGCATAATTGACTTTAATGTTATAATTATAAGCTACAAACACTAAGTACACATTATTTCTATCTATTATTAGATTCTGCAAACATATTTTCCATTTGTTATGATTATCTAGGATAACTCGAGATAAAGTAATAGGCGCTTAAGACCTTTTATAGCGTTTCAATGAACACTGAGCTTAGTAAAACCATGAATTACATTATTCTCTGTTAAATAATGTCGTTTTATCAACTGCCATTCTGACAAATTGATATTTACAATGTGAAGGGTAGATAATACTACTCTAGTATATAGAATGTTGCTGGATTTTTTATAGCTTTATGTATTTTTTAATTGCTATGGCTAAATTTTAGTTGAATGTAGATTTGTTTACAGTTTTGAAGGTTCTTATTTTAAAAAATATATTAGGCGATGTCATACAACTTGTTTATTTTCAAATTATGGTAAATACGTCATGTATCCAAAAATGTGGTTGTTGTGCAATGCCATCATTTCCAAAACTGATATCAAAATTTCACATTCCGCCACTGTCAAATATATTTGCGGGACGACAGTAAACTACCCTGAGAGACTCAGCCTCATGTCTCGATAATATTATGGCTTGGTATCAGGGTAGCGATGTAGTGAATGAATCAGACATTAGATGCAGATTGTTTTATTACGAAAATAAACGTTCTATTTATACAAAACAAGAATGCTTAACTAAGTAACATATCAAAGTTAAGAATAGTGTAGTGTACTGGAACGCGTTTAAAGGTACAAAAACAGCAATTCAGCACAGTAAGCTTTTATAGTATGTGTTTGCAGGACAGAGCGGTGAACTTGGGTTTACTAGGTTGCGTACTGCGTGAAATTCCAAGTTGCAGTTTGCTGCGGTTTTTGAACTCAATGCTTGCCAAACGAGATTAGTTTGTTAATATTTCGTAAATAGGAACTGAAATTTGTCTGTTTTAATTCAAGATTAAAACAGATCTAAATTAAATATAAACTGGCGAAATTATGAAGTAAAACTGGAGGTTAAAACTGCTTGTTTATGAAATCAGAGTTACATTTAGAACTTCTGACTGGATTTCGTAAATTTTGTTATTAAAATTTATGTGTTTAAATCAAGTTTAAACATATTGCCAATTTTAGGCTGAAGCAAAAGAAAAAACTATATTGTTTCTTCCACATTAAGAGTTTTTAGAGGACATTCTTCTACGGCTGACTGGCGTTGTTTGGGTTGATGCTTCCTTCGGTTGATCCTTTTCCGAATGCAGTAAAAAGCTCCTATTAGAACGGCGGTCCCAATATGCTGCCGGTGATCCCGCTGGATAGATAGGAGTGGTGGCGGATGGTTTTCCATGTTACGTCTTTTAGACGCTGTTGATGATTCTTCTGGATAGGTAGTAGCGATGTCGGATGGCTCTCCATGCTACTTCCTTCAGATGATGTTGCAGGTCTGACCGAGAGGTTTGTAAATCCTCGAAGTGGTTCGGCTGCTGCAACACTGGCTCCTTTTATTTCTGTAAAAGATCTTTTGTGTTATTGTGTCGTTGAATACGTTGCCACGTGGTTTGGAACATCCCGACAACGTCCATCTGCTGCCTCTTCCTTTGGAGACGAACATTATATGAGTGAATATGATAATTAATATCACTCTTGCCGAGGTTAGCTGTTTTAGAGGATGCCGCATCGGTATTCCACATTGCGTGTTTTCGGTAAATTCCCTCGCAGACTTTAATAAGCCGTCTTCTTGATACCATCTTCTACGAGGGGCTAAGTGCTTAGCATTGTGTTTATTGTTTATTGCTGTTAGTTCTTAAATCCACCTTCTACTAGGCGTAGAATATTTGGTTTCGGATTTTTCATTTTCTGAATTCCTGGCTGCTGCCATTTCTTGGTTCCACCCTCCACCGGGTGCTAAGTATTTAGTGAACTCGGAGGTTTGCTCGCTTACTGCAATTCTTGCCGCTGTGTCTTGTTGCCACCCTCCACTAGGTGCTATGTTTTTAATGAACTCGGAGAGTTTCTTGTTTGCTGCATTTATTGCTGCCTTTTCTGGGTGCCACCCTCCAATGGTTGTCAAATTTTCAGTGGACTCGGAGGGTTTCTTGATTGCTGTAGTTATTGCTGCAATTTCTGTGCTGCATCCACCGCTTGGCGCCAAGTGGTTGGCATTTGATTTTTTTTCCTGCATTCCTTGCCGACAAGTCTTGGTGCCGCTTTCCACCGGGTATCGAGTTTTTAATGGAGTCGGAGGGTTTTTCATTTTCTGCAGTTATTGCTGCAATTTCCGAGCTCCATCCATCCCTAGGTGCGAAGTTTTTAATAAACTCGGAGAGTTTTTCGTTTGCTGCAGCTTCTTGGCTCCATCAATCACCGAGTGCTGTAGAAGCATCTGGAGGAGTTCTAACGATTTTTTCGTGCCCTACAATTTCCTCTTCTTTGTGTCTATCGACTTCGTGAATGGAAACTTCGTGAATGGGAACTTTCTGAATGGAGCCTTCGTGAACGAGGACTTCGTGAATGAGGACTTTGGAAACTCCATGCACTTGGTGATTTTCTTGTGGATGAGAAGATGCTATTTTTTCACGTTCGATGATAACAGGATGTTGAACTTCCGTATTCTTTATATTGGCAGCTGCTATTGCTCGTTCTTCCGCTGTAGGATCGGTTGTTGATATTTTCTTCACCTGCTGGATTGTTACTCCTGGGATGGATCCATTTGATGCGGGATGAATCTCTTTGACTGTCTCAATAACTTTTTCCTTGCATACCTGATCTTCTGTGGAAAGTTTTCTTTGTGTGGGCACTTCTTCTATGTCCCAGAATTTCTGCAACTGATATTCTTCTCTAATTTGCCACGAGTTGCCAATCGTGGTATTGACCTTCATGTAGTTGTCCCAATGTTGATTGATTTGTTCAGTTCATGTGCATCTAACAGAAATTCAAGGCCAACCTTCATGCAAAAAAGGAATTAATGGATTATACCAAGGCGGTCTGTATTGTTCCAGGTCTGGAAGGTAAACAATCACATCTGACTGTAATTACTTTAATTCCACAACGTTAACAAATACAAACATTAAGACTTGGCGATAAATACTCAGATTGACTTAAGGACAGTAACAACAGTTCAAACGCCTAATTTTAAATTATCAGCAACACTACGCAAAATGGCGACACTTCAAAAATTACCCTTCACTGCACCCAAACGCTTGTTAAAATTATATATATAAAACACAATCCCTTCTAGAGGTTCAGGTTGCTCTGATTATGATGTCCAACGATGCTGCAGGCCGTGCTTAAGCGACTGCCCCAATATGCTTGAAGAACTGCGAAAAACGGTCTAAGGTGTACCAAACGTCTGTCAAACAGCCAAAAACTTGACCGATAACACCCACTCACAGTTTAACTTAATGTCGACGTCGCCCGGCGAAGGTGCAAGGCCTCCGCCGATGTGAATCACTCGTTGCGCTCTTCAAGTCCGATGGTTGAATCTCAAAGTCAAAGGAAAAGCGCGCGTGCGTTACTTGTCTTTCTCTCTCTAACTCATACAGAAACGTCCGGGTTGCGTCAAGTTATGCAACACTCGTACGTAACTTTGAAAACGTAGACAATCTAACATCACACAATGGGCCCCCAGTACAGGAATAAAAACACGATAAGCTGATTTACGTCATTTATGCGCCAAGCAAGCACAATCTAAATTTAAATTGACGTTGCTTAAAATATCAGAAAATTGGAAATGAACGTGGTTGAATTTTGAAACATAGCTAAACTATCAAATTGGACCTAGATGAAGCGGGAAAATACTAATATTTGAAATACAGATGCGGAAAAACGTTAAATTTAAAAGTTGGCCTAACAAAGTTTTAAAAACATTCAAATATATTTGACGTTTAAAACTATTTAGACAGGGCAGTTCACATCAGTTGCAAAAATGCCTTTGAAGTGTTGCGCAGCAAGCTGCAAGTCAAATCAATTACGCTTCCATCAGTTGCTCCATATATTTGCTTGTTCAAACTTCCACCGAAGAAACAGTGGTACAAAAATGGTAACAAGTTTTGAATTGAGAGGACAAGCGTATTGGAAAGATTAGTGTTGTTTGTGAAAAGCACTTTCAAAACGCCGATATAAAGGTTGGTAAAATGAAGAGACTTGTTCAGAGTGTAATACCACTAGCTTCAAGGCAAATTATTTTGAGGAAATTATTGTTTTAGATGAAGGCAAAATTAGTAGTGATTTACTTGCAATGGAGAATTAGGTAATTACCCATTAGAAATTGATTTTAAGTCGAATATTATAGTGAAGTGACGCACGACCATGTACATACAAATGATTTTAAAGATGTTTTTCAACTGGCATGTATTCAGAATGACAAGGACAGTGTACATATCTGTGCACTGTTACCGGTATGTTAGCAGAATTTTAACAGTTCGCAAATCAATGATATAGTGCCATTTTAGAATAACCACGTCCCATAAAAAAACGCAAATTGATACAATGCTTCGTGTTTTATGTGTTGAAAGGCGTGTATCTGTTTTAACGAAAAGTCGTGCAATTCGATGAGTTCTCTTCGAGGATTATTCTCTTGCCAATATTTTTTAAATCGTGTGCAAGGACGCTTGACTGCCCGTAAAAATTTCTTCTCTCACAGTTTTTCTCATAAATTATAAGTTTATATGTTGCTCTAAAAACAAGATTATCTAAATATGGCAAAATATATCTATTAATACTTTTACGACCGGTCTTATAAAGACCGCTAATCTGAGGTTAACTTTAATTCGTTGTTAAAACAAACAAAAGCCAATCCTAACATTAGTGCTTATGGCAGTTTATTCACTAATAAACAAATTTTGATGTGCTTTTATTATTTTACAAAGAAATTAAAGTTAACCTCAGATTAGTGTAACGCCCCGTTTTACAAGAGCGTTTAATAATTGTTAACTACTTTTGGACCACGATATATGCCAATTGAGGCAGGTATAAACTACCATTATCTCGTTGGAGCGTGTGGTTGGCGATAACAGCGCTTGTTTTCTGGCTCGAACGCGTCGATCCTAGCGAGGGCTTTCCTGTTTCGATTTTGCTAGCAGACAAAGCGGTCAGATTTTGCTTTAATTGACAGCGCCGCAAGGGATGATGCTAGTCAAAGAAGTCTGCACAGATATAACTAATGAAAGATCACTTTAGTGATAATCCGCGAACCGCCGTTCTCCAGCTTTAGGTGAGATTTCTTCTGGCTTATTTTTTTCCTTTACTAACTTCCGTATATTGGCGTTTAGGCGGAAAAGAAGGGCAAGCAAAGTTCCACCAAAGGATAGACTAGGGGCTATAAGCACTCGCAGAGCGTAAATCGCGGCACCTGCGGCGCAATTTCTTTTAACAAATTGGGGTCCCGATAATGTCTTCGAATTAACTGGCGTCGAGGTCCGACTTATGAGACGTGCAGAGGTCAATCATTATCTACAAGGATTCTTCCATCACGATATTGCGGCGCTCTACACCCTCAAGATGCGACCTGCTTGTGTATTATGTAAGTACAACCTAATTCAGCGTTTTTTATCGTACTGGCGGATTGCCGCATAAAGAAAATAACAGCTAACTTAAGGCCTTAGGCCCTGAACACACGGGATTCCGTTTCCCAGATTCGGTATGCGGGATACAGAATCTGAGTCTGTTCAAACACGGCGACTGAATCTCAGACGCGGGCTTTCAGTCACTTGCAGTGCCGTGCTGTTATAGACCTAGCATTGCTGTTCTTTGTTTCTGTCGAATTAGTTTAGAAGTGCTGTATTTAAAGTCAGGGATTGGGTTCTACTAAGCTAATACATTTTTCATTGTCAAATAATGTACATTCTATGATCGTTGTATAGTAAGGAACGCCTTGCTTATTCGATTTAAATAGAAGTTGAAGAAAATCTGCTACGCCTATGACATGATATCATATGTTCTGGCTGGCAAAAGTAGGCGAGTCCAAGCCGTGGTACACGTGGACTCATATCCTCTATATGCTCCAATGGTAAATCGGTATCCGAGATACAGAATGTGTCGCCGGCGGCCGATTTTCCTTATCTCTCCATTTCGGCCGCCGGCTACAAATTCTGTATCTCGGATACCGATTTACCATTGGAGCATATAGAGGATATGAGTCCACGTGTACCACGGCCTGGACACGCCTACTTTTGCCAGCCAGAACATATGATATCATATCATAGGCGTAGCAAATTTTCTGCAACTTCTATTTAAATCGAATAAGCAAGGCGTTCCTTACTATACAACGATCATAGAGCGTACATTATTTGACAATGAAAAGTTTATTAGCTTTGTAGAGCCCAATCCCTGACTTTAAATACAGCACTTCTAGACTAATTCGACAGAAACAAAGAACAGCAATGCTAGGTCCATAACAGCGCGGCACTGCAAGTGACTGAAGGCCCGCGTCTGAGATTCAGTCGCCGTCTCTGAACAGACTCAGATTCTGTATCCCGCATACCGAATCTGGGAAACGGAATCCCGTGTGTTCAGGGCCTTAGGTGTTTACAACTGTTACGTACGCGATCATATTTTTTTAAAATTGCAATTGACGCTTATTGCGTGAATCCTAATTAATCTCAATTGCTGAATTTGTATGTACTCCTTATTAGTGCAGACGCAAATGCCAGAGTAGCGTTCCGCACAATTGTGATTTTAGTGTAATTAATTCCTTTGCACTTATCATAAATTGGTTACTTTGCCTATGAAATTATTTAGTCAATAATCTAGTATAGTTGTTTGACAATTATCAGCCATTAGGCTACAGTGGTATTGCACTTGTTGCTAGTAATATTTTAATTGAGTAAATGTCCCCATGCTAACAATTTGTTTTATTGATATATTTTTCTACCACGTTCCCGTCTGCACGTTTGAAATGTCAACAGCATAAGCGCCAAAGGTAGGTGGTGGGTTTACTAGCTGCATTCGTATCGGTTGTGAAGACAACCAGGCGCCCTAATTTTTTTGAATGTTGGAAGTAGTTTTTGTGAAAGCCGAAAGGATCTGAACCTAATCCTTGCTCACGCCACAAATCTATCGAGGATATCTGAGCTAGTCCCGGCCGTGTGCGCCCTTATTCAAAGGGGTGGCACACGAAGATGGCACCCAATCGTCAGGGCCTGATTAGGAACGTTTTTAGAAGTGTTGTTTGAATTTGGGCAATGAGGTTGGCGAATTAACTTCTTTGGTCATCATTAACTAGTAGGCTAGGGTAGATAGGTTAATTAGATACGATAAGGCTTAAGGATATAGCGAATAATCTGCTACCTATTTTTAGTGTTAATTATAGATGGGAAAAATTATTTATCAGTAGTAGCATAGGCATTTGCATTTTAAATTCGTTAACTGGCATCATGTTGCGTGTAAATTGTTTAATTTCGGACGAGTTAGATTGGGAATTATTATCGCGAAATGTTGACCCTGCAGGTCGCAAGGTTGAAGATAAACGAAAGTTATTTCGAGCTCAAATAAATTTGGAAAAATGTGAGCCTGCCCGCGTTTTACAATATTCAGACGTTGCATTTGATGTGCCTACCGAATTAGAAAGTTGCAAAATTAAGCTGTCGGAGTTGGCGAATTTGATTGGAAATTTTGAAAATAAACCGCAGACGTCGGAATTTAATCGTTTAGAAACTAGATTAGGGCATGTATTACGCCGCGTAAATTATTTATCTGGCAAAACCAATGAAACGACTAAGTTAGAATGGCAGACAGTACGTGATAGGTGTTTAGAGCTATTTGAATCGTTATCTGAAGTAGGAGAAAGCGACGTCATGCAACAGAACGATTTACTTTTACTGTTGGAGCAATCGCAATTAGCAAACATTTCTGCTGGCGGTGAAATAGCGAGTAATATTCCACTAGAGAGGGAAAATAAATGTAATTTAGAAACCACGATAGCTGCTTCGGTTCCCATTCATGAAGGTTTGCCTTCAGCAAGCAATTTTCCTGGACCTCATTCTCGGTACACGACTTCAAGCAGGGATGGTCTAGCTAATTATGGTCTTGCTTATACTACAGCCGTCAGTGCGTCGGCACAACCGCGGTTTAGCGTAAGTGAAATGATTCACAGCTCACCAGATCCTCCTTCGCGTCCGGTCGAATTTGAAGCGACAGTGGCAGCTGATCAATTCGCGTCAAGGCTGAAAGATTTAAACTTAGCGGACCCTGTATATCATGCGTTTCCGTCTAGTCGTTCAGTAAGTGTGTCCAAATGGAACCTTAAATTTAGCGGAAATACAGCGACACAAGGTGTTAGCTCATTTTTGGAAAGGGTTGAAGAACTTCGAGTAGCTCGCCATTTATCTTTTGATCAGTTGTTTAGAGAGGCGGTAGATTTATTTGACGATCAAGCGCTCATTTGGTTTCGATCGATTCGAAATAAGATTAATAATTGGCAGGATTTAGTAGGTCTTCTTCGCAGACATTATCAACCAAGCGATTATGATGATGTCTTATGGAATGAAATTAGAGCGCGTAATCAAGGAGCAGACGAACGCCCTCATATTTACATAGCGGTTATGCTAAATTTATTTAATCGGTTAAGTAAAACTCCTTCGGCGGAGACGCAGCTTAAATACATTCGTCAAAATTTACAACCTTACTATTCCAATCATTTAGTGTTAGCTCGGATTCCTAATGTTGACGTATTAATAGAATTTTGTCGCGAGTTAGAAGAAACCAAGGACAGAAATAAAAAATTTAGACAAAACTTTACAACGGGTAGTACTCCATTGGAGCCGGATCTGGCTTATAGACCCACTAATAACGTGAAGCGTCAGGTAAATGCTATAGCCAGAAATAAAAATAGTACATTCGACTCATCCCTCTCGCGTTCCTTAACATTTAGAGGTAAATCGTTTGCAAGGGCGAACCAAAATTTAATTTGCTGGAATTGTAGACAACCAGGGCATACGTATCATAGATGCGAGGCAGAGCGTACTTTTTTCTGTTATGTATGTGGAACCCCGGACACAAGCTTCTCAAATTGTTCAAAATGTAAACAACGGTTACCAAAAAACGAATGAAGACTGGTTTCGTTCCCAGCCAACGAACAATCAGTCGTAAACCATTAGTGGCTGATGATTGGGATAAATGGTTAGGCCATGTTAAAACTTTTCATCATACATCCCGGTTGAATTCTGTTTTTTATCACCGCAAATTAGATAATCGTCCTTTCGTATTAGTAAACATTCTGGGTACTAGTATCCTTGCTCTTTTAGACTCAGGCGCTAATCAGTCAGTAATAGGGAGTCAAGGATTATTTTTGTTAAATAAGCATAACCTCAAAATGCGCGGATCTCCTGCAGAGATGCAACTTCAAACAGCAGATGGCGCGTATCAAAATATTTCCGGAATAGTAGAACTTCCTGTAACAATAGACGGAACCACTAAAGCTATCAGTGTTCTGATATCTCCAGATATTTCAAATTCTTTAATTTTGGGAGCGGATTGCTGCTATATGTTTGGCCTTAAAACCAATTTCAAACATGATAGTTTTTCAGTGTCAAGTCTGAGTACTACTAGAAAATATATACATAGTAAAAATGATCTCGATTTGGAACAGGTTAGGGAACTAGAAGTAGTTATCAATAAGTTTCAACAAATAAGTGGTCCAGGCTTAGGGCTTACTCCGTTGGTGAGTCATCACATCGATACAGGCGATGCGAAACCTATTAAGCAAAGGTATTATCAGATGTCCCCGGTTATGTTAGAAGCCGTTAATAAAGAGGTAGATAAAATGCTTGCGCTTAAGGTGATACGAGAATCTTCTTCACCATGGAACTCTCCTATCGTGATGGTTAAAAAAAAAGATGGTAGCTTACGGTTCTGTTTTGATGGCCGACAATTGAACGCTGTTACTAAACGCGACGCCTATCCACTACCATACGTTAATGGAATCCTTGACCGTCTCAGAGACTCGCGATACCTGAGTTCTATAGACTTAAAAAAAGCTTTTTGGCAAATTCCTCTTTCGGACAGTAGTTGTGAGAAGACAGCCTTTACCGTGCCGGGACGAGGTTTGTTCGAATTCACAGTTTTACCCTTCGGCCTTAGTAACAGTCCACAAACCCTTCAAAGGTTAATGGATAATCTCCTGGGACCTCAGTTTCCTAACGTATTTGTATATTTGGACGATATCATCATAACTTCTAGTACCTTTTCCGAACATATTTTAACATTAACTAGAGTTTACGAAAGATTGCGAGATGCGGGTTTGATAGTTAATATCGATAAGTGCGAGTTTTGTAAACCTTCTTTAGCGTACTTAGGGTTTCTAGTAGACAAGGATGGATTACGCACGGATCCTTCTAAGGTAGAGGCAATTGTGTCATTTCCTACGCCAAAAACGGTCACCGAGATTAAACGTTTCCTTGGCATGGCTAGTTGGTACCGTCGGTTTATTCAAAATTTCTCAACAGTTGTTTCTCCAATCTTAAGCCTTGTGAAAGGGAAAATTAAAAGCCAACGCGTTAAATGGAATAATGACGCCGAGCGATCCTTCCAACAGCTTAAAAGACTACTAGTTACCGCGCCTATATTGTCAAGTCCCGACTTCACGCGACCTTTCATTATTCAATGTGATGCGAGCGACGTAGGTTTGGGAGCAGTTTTACTCCAAGGCGAAGGCGAAGATGAACGCGTCATCGCTTATGCAAGCCGCACTTTAACAAACCCTGAAAGGAACTATTCGACAACTGAGAAAGAGTGTCTAGCTTGTCTTTTTGGGATTGAGAAATATCGACCTTATGTAGAGCTCACGCGATTTAAAATAATCACTGATCATTATGCACTCCTTTGGTTACACAAACTACAATCGCCCAGTGGTAGGTTAGCGAGATGGACAGCCCGTATGGCACAGTATAGCTTTGATATAGAACACCGTAAAGGGAAATTTAATGTAGTTCCCGATACTTTGTCGCGTGCCCCGACTTCAGTAACACAGATTAGTTCCATGTCCTTTACAGCTCCTGACCATTGCCCATGGTATAAGCGCATGATTGAACGCGTACAATCGTTTCCCGAACAGTACCCTTCCTGGAGAGTTGAGCAGGATGTGCTTCATAAGTTCATTCCCAACAAGCACGACATTATTTCAAATTTAATTGAATGGAAAATCGTGATCCCTAAATCTAAGCGTAAGGAGTTACTTCAGCAGTATCATGACGAACCAACTTCGGGTCATTTAGGGTCGTTTAAGACGTATCAAAAGTTGGCCGAAGTTTATTACTGGCCTCAGATGAAATCGGACATAGCTAATTATGTACGGTCATGTAATATTTGTCAAGCTAGTAAAGCCTCTTCACAACTTCGTCCTGGTTTCATGGGTCGCCAGAAGCGTGTGAAGTACCCTTTTCAGCTTATTTCCATTGACCTCGTGGGACCTTTCCCTCGGTCTACAAAAGGTTATACCTCTTTGCTGGTAGTCACCGATTGGTTTACAAAATTTACGCAAATTCATCCCTTAAGGAAAGCAACGGCTTCCGCCATCGTCAAATTTTTAGAAAACGATGTATTTTTGATGTTTGGCGTGCCCCAAATTATCATGTGTGACAATGGCCCTCAATTTGTAGGAGGACTTTTTCAAAAACTTATTGACCGCTATCGTGTTCAGAAAGTATGGTATAACGCCGCTTACCACCCTCAAGTGAATCCCGTAGAGCGTACTAATAGGGTTATTACTACCGCGATACGTTGCTACGTCAAAGAAAATCATAGACATTGGGATATGGAGATTTATAAAATAGCGCATGCGATTCGCAACGCAGTACACGAAGTTACTGGTTATACTCCGTCATTTTTGAATTTTGGTCGTACCATTCCGGTTCAAGGCGATTATTATGGTAAACTACAAGAGTTAGGAGTAGATGACATATCGTTGGATACCCGCGAACGGCTCGCGAATGACGTTAATCAGCTCTCGCCCCTTTACAAGGATGTAGTTTTTCGCCTCAACCAGGCTTATGAACGGAATAAACGCCAGTACAATTTAAGGAAACGGTCGTTACGATTCAAAAAAGGCGATATGGTTTGGAAACGCAACCCAGTGCTCTCCGACGCGGCCAAGGGTTTTGCAAAAAAGTTAGCTCCAAAATACATTCAAGCCAAAGTAGCTGAAGTGACAGGTTCGGTCACTTATCGTTTAGTAGATCTGAACGGTCGAAATTTGGGTGTTTGGCACATCAAAGATCTTAAGCAAAGTCATCGCGAAGTCAATGAGGAGTAATCCGTCGTGACGCATGTAATTATATGTCTACCATCGTGATTTAGGCATAAACTGATTTGACAACATTTAAAGTTGCGGAAGAGTCGCTTCCCCAACTTACAATTATCTTACTTGACCATTAGCATTAGTTTAGTTAGGTTAGTTAGGAATCTATAGTTTATAGGCAGTTTTCTTGAGTTCTTCTTCTAGTTGGTTCCTCATGTGGTATTTGAATGGTTTTGACCCTAGAGGTAATCACTCGATTGGTTACTTACTTACCTTGAGTCGTTGCATAGAACCTCTCAGTAACTGTGTCCTATGTGAGGCAGTTCTTATTAGTAGTTTTTTTTATTGCGTATTTTTGTTCTGTGTCCGATGTGGTGCAGACGTGTTATATTAATCAAGTATATATATTTTTTTTCTTGGCCTGAGCCCCATTTAGGTGACGAGCTCTGCCTAGAACCCCTTGGCGCTTGCGCTAAAAGCCGTGCGAAGACTATGCATCTTAGGTTAGTTCCTTCCGTAGGGATTTAGTAAGCGTTTTGCTTATGTGTAGGAACATATATGATAGAGTCCCATTTATGGAGTCTCTTTTGAGTAAGTAGCTCAATCTGTGGCAATCAATACCCATCTAGGATCCTACAGAAACATTATGTTTTAATTTAGGTTATAGGGTTAGATAGAATTAGGTGTAGATAGTTTAGTTAAGGGTAAGGTAGTAATGGGTTTCACCTTTTGGAGTCCTTGACTGGGTTTTGTTTTTTGCTTGGGTGGTTGGTTGGGCAAGCAGGGTGGCCACTTTGGGAATTTACCTCGTCGTTCCAGGCGGTGGATCTTCATATTTTTTCCCCCCCTGTCAGTATCTCCAGGATACTCTTTAATGGTGAGACCGTGAACCCGGCTTGTAAATAGGTCCCGTTTTGGGAATGTTAAATGTCTACTGGGTTATTGTGATGTCACGATGGGGACATTTGGGGTGGGTGTTTCGGATTTGGGTGATGTTTGGATGCTGAGGAGAGCTGCTGTGGATTCGTGGATGTGGGTGAGGGAGTTACATTGGGCTAGTCACCGGCGCGCCTTTGTCATCTAGCGCGAAGACTGGTCTGGTGCCCGAGCTTGTGTCTGCGATCTCGTGGTTGCTTCCTCCGGTTTCCAGCACCATTCTCTAAATTTGGGGCGGAGGTTTTAGGGGTTTAGTCCCGGGAATTTTCCCGAATCTTGGAATATTTATTAGGGTATTCCCTTGGTTTTTTCATTTAAATCATTCCTGTGTGTAGTACACTGTACGGCCTCTCAAGGTACTTTCAATGCCTGTCCCAAGGAGAGGGGGAGTGTAACGCCCCGTTTTACAAGAGCGTTTAATAATTGTTAACTACTTTTGGACCACGATATATGCCAATTGAGGCAGGTATAAACTACCATTATCTCGTTGGAGCGTGTGGTTGGCGATAACAGCGCTTGTTTTCTGGCTCGAACGCGTCGATCCTAGCGAGGGCTTTCCTGTTTCGATTTTGCTAGCAGACAAAGCGGTCAGATTTTGCTTTAATTGACAGCGCCGCAAGGGATGATGCTAGTCAAAGAAGTCTGCACAGATATAACTAATGAAAGATCACTTTAGTGATAATCCGCGAACCGCCGTTCTCCAGCTTTAGGTGAGATTTCTTCTGGCTTATTTTTTTCCTTTACTAACTTCCGTATATTGGCGTTTAGGCGGAAAAGAAGGGCAAGCAAAGTTCCACCAAAGGATAGACTAGGGGCTATAAGCACTCGCAGAGCGTAAATCGCGGCACCTGCGGCGCAATTTCTTTTAACAAATTGTGGTCCCGATAATGTCTTCGAATTAACTGGCGTCGAGGTCCGACTTATGAGACGTGCAGAGGTCAATCATTATCTACAAGGATTCTTCCATCACGATATTGCGGCGCTCTACACCCTCAAGATGCGACCTGCTTGTGTATTATGTAAGTACAACCTAATTCAGCGTTTTTTATCGTACTGGCGGATTGCCGCATAAAGAAAATAACAGCTAACTTAAGGCCTTAGGTGTTTACAACTGTTACGTACGCGATCATATTTTTTTAAAATTGCAATTGACGCTTATTGCGTGAATCCTAATTAATCTCAATTGCTGAATTTGTATGTACTCCTTATTAGTGCAGACGCAAATGCCAGAGTAGCGTTCCGCACAATTGTGATTTTAGTGTAATTAATTCCTTTGCACTTATCATAAATTGGTTACTTTGCCTATGAAATTATTTAGTCAATAATCTAGTATAGTTGTTTGACAATTATCAGCCATTAGGCTACAGTGGTATTGCACTTGTTGCTAGTAATATTTTAATTGAGTAAATGTCCCCATGCTAACAATTTGTTTTATTGATATATTTTTCTACCACGTTCCCGTCTGCACGTTTGAAATGTCAACAGCATAAGCGCCAAAGGTAGGTGGTGGGTTTACTAGCTGCATTCGTATCGGTTGTGAAGACAACCAGGCGCCCTAATTTTTTTGAATGTTGGAAGTAGTTTTTGTGAAAGCCGAAAGGATCTGAACCTAATCCTTGCTCACGCCACAAATCTATCGAGGATATCTGAGCTAGTCCCGGCCGTGTGCGCCCTTATTCAAAGGGGTGGCACATTAGTGGTCTTTATAAGACTGGCTGCACAAGTGTTAATTTATATTAAAGTCCTTTAGACTCACTTTATTCGTACATTCCATAAATCGTATTTCGAATAGCAGCCTCGGTGAAGTTATCAATACAAGTAATAGGTTTAGAAAGAGTCAAGTTTTCATTTCAGTCAGATATCTAATGCTGCCGCCATCCACCTTTTATAAATTTACGTTAGCTAATTAAAATGACTGTAAATTATCTTCGTGACGGCATTCAACGGTATAAAAGCCCCCTCTCCCATTATCATGATCCTGTTGGAAATATGTTATTAATGAAACAACAAGTTCCTTTGCACGACTTTCGGAATGCTTCTGAGGCATCTCTCAAAAATAACTTTAGTTGTCAGTTTTAACACTTAATAAAATTTAAATAAAAAATTATGCAACTATGCTCAGAGCAGCCAACCTCATATGTTAATTCTACCATGTGTTCAAAAAGAAATTAAATACGAGTTGGAGAATAATAGTAATGTCAACAGCAAGCTTTAGAATTCAACAACTGTCATCAGAGTTGTGGTTGTTGTCATAAGTTTCAGTTAAACTACAATTCTAATGATTTTTGCAATAGAACACAATATTGAATCATTTTTCCATGACCAACCCTTATGTAATGCCTTTTTGAACACATGGTATATGGTTTTTGCCGTATGCAAAAATGTAGTTCCCTATTATTATGGTGGTACGGATTTTGACGTCATAGCGACGTGCAACGAAAGTTTCTTTAGAAGACCTTCAGTATGTTTTTGTTAAATGTTGCCGAAGCCGTGTTGCCAGATTTTAGTAGGCTATTTCAAAGGTCAATTTATAGGCCCAGTGTCATGGCCTGGAACAATATAGATCACCTTGATTATACATTCAGTAAATACCTATAGTACGTCTCGGCGTTCACATAAAAATACGAGATGTAAACGTAGAATTGCAATAACATACGTTCAACTCGACACTACTGTACACATAGTACATCAATACTGAACTATTAACTTCAACCTGTAAGGTATCAGGAAATTGTAGTAAAATACTCTATATATTATAAATAATATTAAAATCCGATAAAACGAGAGACAAATTGAATTTTTAATCACCTACCTGTAGATGTGTAGATCCTTTGCTCCCTCCGAAGTGGTATCTACCCGAGATATACTTTGTAATTAGCACAAAATATTCGCAAATGATGCAAATGGTGTATTCCACCCAAAATATTTAAATACATACTTGTTAGTAAAATAATTAGGAATATAATGTAAATGCAAGCACGGCGACTGCTGATATCTTAATGCCAGGTGGTGCCAGGTCCGCCCTAATCTTCGCAACGTAACCATCTAATCACCGAATTCAAGATGTCGTAAGAGCATGTGAGGGGCGTTCCATTTATTTCTTATACATTTTTGACATTTGTTTCTTACGAATGCCTTTCCGTCGAAAATTAACAGAACCAAGAGTTGGAAGCAGAATATGGAGTAAGTTCTATCGTTGAAGCACAGATATTTGGTTCGAGACGAAAATCTAAAAACAAATTATTACTATTATTATTATTTTATTCAGATAAGGGTTAAAGATCAAGGTCTTTTATGCCCAAAGAAACAAATTACTACAATTGGTAGCAATAGTATAAAAATTAAGAAAAAGGATACAGTACAATTTAAATAAACATTAATTGACATATATTAGTGCCGTGTTTGTTTTTGGAAATATTAATTGATGGTGCATATACTACATCGGCCGGCATGTTGTTCCAAGCCTCGGATATCCTGTCAGGCAAGAAATGTTGACTTGTTCTGGTTTTAAAATAATTAAATTAATTTAATAGTAGTTTATTTATCTAGAACGAAAAGTTACAGCCGAGGACGGAATTACTTGCCAAGAAATTCGCTGTTTGGAGGCTTTCTACTGGTCAATTGTATTTTTTTAAAGAATTCGGGATGTGGGAATTTTGCAGCCCAATTGGATTTGGGGGTTGCAAACTGGGGAGAACCGTTATAATTATCAGAAAAACCTTAAAATTAATATTTGTGTGAAATAATCTGTTTGGAGACTTTCTACTAGTGTTTATTTTTTAAGAGAGTTCAGAATGTGGGCATATTGCGGCCCAAGTGGATTTGGGGGTTGCAAAATGGGGAAAACGTTATAATTATCAGAAAATTTTTAAAATTACTAATATTTGTATGAAATGCTCTCTTTGGAGACTTTCAATGCTTCTATTTTCTATTTTTATTTTTTAAAAGAATTCAGGATGTGCGAATTTTGCGACCCAGGTGGATTTGGGGGTTGCAAAATAGGGAAATGTTATAATTATCACAAAACCCTTAAAATTAATTATTGTGCGAAATTCCCTGTTATGCGCTGTTTTGAGACTTTCTACTGGTCGATTTTATTTTTAAGAGAATTCGGGATGTGCGAATTTTGCGGCTCAGGTGGATTAGCGGGTTGCAACATGGGGAAACCGTTATAATTATCAGAAAAACCTTAAAATTAATATTTGTATCAAATTCGCTGTTTGGAGACTTTCTAAGATTCGATATTCAGGATGTGGGAGTTTTGCAGCTCACTTGGATTGGGGGTTGCAAAATGGGGAGAACCGTTATAATTATTAGAACAACTTTAAAATTACTAGTTGTGTGAAATTCGCTGTTTGGAGACTTTCTACTGGTCGATTCTACTTTTAAAGAGAATTCGGGATGTGAGAATTTTGCGACCCATGTGGATTTGAGAGTTGCAAATTGGGGAAAACGTTATAATTATCAGAAAAACCTTAAAATCAACATTTGTGTGAATTTCGTTGTTTGGAGACTTTCTACTCGTCGATTGTATTTTTTAAGAGGGTTCGGAATGAGGATGTGAGGGGGGATTACTTTATTTTCCCAATTTTTAAATAAGAAAAATGTGCATTTTTTTATTCTGGCCCTTTGTGAAACTGTAAATTTGCAAGTAAATAGTAAATAGCGTCAGATTGTATTTTACTCTAACATGAATAATATTACGAGGGTTAAGGTCATTGTCGCGCAGCACTTGTTCCCAGAATGGTAGTGGCCACTGGCAGGGTTGGAATGTTAGTGTCAGCTGTTTGTACTAAAACTTAATGCGCGATTTTACTAGAAAAGATTGATGGAGACTTTAAAAATACAAATACATATACATAATGTATATGTACGGAAAATGCAAAGTTACTTAGTTTATACAATGTAAAAGTTTCCCAAACAACAAATTCCTTTAAAATATATTAACACAAAACTAAAGATACATAGGGACTAAATAACTTAAAGGTGTATTCATATCTAATCCGTTTTTCACACTGCCCCGTTCCTTCTAATAAAAGCATCTTCGCTCCAGTTCTTATATTTGCTATTAAAGCACGTTTCATGAATAAGCAAAATAAACTATGAATATGTTGAGCCGCAGATCGGATGGCTTGTAATACTCAGCACTTTAAAACAGCTAATAAATGTAATAATAAGAATGACTCATATAAGCAGTTATTACATCTTCTAAAGTCATATAAAAAAATGTTTAATGTAATATCGAATTCATGCCTTTATCTAATTACAAATTAATATTAAAGTGTACAAGATGCTAAAAGGTTCAAAACTGTAGTACGTATTATTTATTAATGATCTGCTATGCAGTAGAACTTTACAGTAACGTTTCGTGTGGCGTATAGTAACAATAATAAATACAGATGTGAACAATTTTAAAACTTTTTTTATTTCTATCCCTTGTAATTTTTTCAGATTTCGGAAATTTTCTGTCATACTTGAAAATTAGCAAAATTCATTTTCAATGCATTAACGAAGGTTGGTAAATTGCAACTTCTGTATTTTTTTTAATATGAAAAATAAAAACTCTGCAAACTAGGTACAATAAAAGTGTCGTAAAACACTCAACCGTAAAACTTCTAGAGCCAATATTTTATAACAATTGATTTTTCTAAACTTGCGCGACAATACCTATACATATACAGTATGTCCCCTGATAGGTGAAACGACTCTTGTAAAAGGTAAAAAATTCTATATTTAGATTTACATATTTTGGGGTTGAGCCCTGCTTGGTTAGAGGCTAATTTCTAACATAATTTCAGTTTTGAAAAATCAAGTATGCCTTGGAAATTTTCAAAAAACCTATTTTTTTTTTGTAGAGTGCTTTTTATGTAACAAATACGACAAAACGTTATTAAAAAAAGTTGTTTAGAATCAACATTTAGGCCTCTATACCAAATTTCAAAATCCCCGCCCAACTCTTCTCTCACCTTTTCTTTTACGTTTATTTATCAGAAAAAAGGAATACTTGATTTTTCAAAACTGAAATTATGTTAGCAGGGTAGAGGGTGTTACGAAGTGTGGTGATTAGAGCTCCTGTTGAAAGATAAAGATTGGTTTACAGCTTGTTTATTTTAAAATCTAAAATTAATATGTACAGTATTATTTACGAAGGTAACCTAGAGAGGGATAAAATATAATCTGTATAGTGGGAGTTGCTCGTAATTTAACATAATTAGGACGAGATGTTAGGGCCGTTGGGGAGCGGGGTTAGAGGCGTTAGCGGCGGTGGCGAGTGTACTGACGAAGTGCGTCGTTAGCCGGGGCTCATTGGAGCAGATGTCGGCCAGGGGTGCTGGAAGCGGCTTCTTGAATCTGGGGCCCGTTTCCAAGCCACACTTCGGTGGCACACAGAGGGTTTGGGCAAAAGCTTGAAGGTCTATGGCGTAGCCATATTGCCCTTCGGTGGTGGAAACGCGGTAACAGGGCTTCGGGAACCTGGAGCACGTGCGCAGGCGAAGCCCTTTTCTTGGCGGGGAGCTGCTAGCTCCCTGGATGGACCGGGTTGTTGACGTAAAGGCGGATAAGGGAGACACTTTCTTCGGGGGGGGGGGGGGGGGGCGCTTAGACTAACCGGACACGTTGACGTCTGTGAGAGAAGCAAAATGGATCCTCGTTGGAGAAGGTGTCGTGCCCGATCTTCTGGAAGCAGGCGCGCATGTTCCGGCGAATTATGGTGGCGTCACGGCAATCTTCACGTGGTGGGCGAACCTGGGGAAGGACACACTTCAGCGACGCGCGGAGGGTGCGGGCGGAAGAAGCGAGCCATAACTTCGGAGAGCGCGTGTTCCGGCGGTGTCTTGGGCTTGGACCTTCTAGCAGACGCGGTTCACCTGGTGAGCTTCTAGGCGTATTTCTGGTAAGTGCGGGTAGCCGCGAAGACGGCGTTCGGGGGCTGGATCAAGCGCAGGCATGGCTGGACTTGGAGTTTCTTGCGGTAACTATGGAGTGACAGCAAGACGTGGTGAGAACGGTGATTCGGGATATAGTAGATCCCATCGAATGAATGTGAGAAGTTTTTCTCGCTGCAGCTACGACGTGCCTGCGAGACTTAGTGATCGCAGGCAGGCTCAAGCGCTGGTTCACGGTCCGTTTGTGTGTGTCGTCGCTTCTCCCAGTCAAAATCTCGATTGCCGGAGGCGCGATCGTTTTTTGGGGCTGTTTTCGCTAATTTGGCCCTAGTTTTTTTAGCCATGGCGGTAGCGATGTATTCCATGTCTCATCGTAGAGCGGTTGAAAAGACGCATCTTTTGATATCACATTTGCTGAACTTAGTTGATTCTGCGGCGTGTTTTATATATCTGTAAGTTCATTTCTTTCGATCTCTTGTAGCACTTTCGTTTTCGTTCTGGAACGTGGAATTACCATCTAATTCTTTGCTTCTGTCTGCTCGAGGTGAAAGGGTGATTATCGATATCCATTAAGCCTATTTTTGTTACACGCCTAATGCCGAAATTAGAATATTTTGAAAAGCCGTTAGGTTGACGGTCGGCTACCTGCTGGTAATTCCTGGCGTTTCGTTTTTAAACTTGCAATTTCTAATTTCTGGAGATTTGCGGCTGTAAAGAGGCGTTATCGTTTTTACTGCTTTAAAAAGAAAAGTGCAATTTCGCACTATGGTTCGATTTTGTTTTGAGCGGGCGGCGGATTTTTTATTGGAACCGCTGACAGGTAGAAAAAAATAATTTGTAAATGGGCCGGACTTTATTGAATTGAAATAATAAAAGGCCCATGATCAGATGTTAGAACCATATCATGCTTCTTACTCTCCGTACCTCTGGATAAAGTGCCAACGTGTGTTTCTTTAAAGTAAGAAATGATCAATTGTTTAAACAAAAACAAAATTTATTTTAATATAAAAAGTGTCAGAAAGCAGCTTTTGGAACTTATAAAATAATTTAAACACACTACCAACAACAAATATGTTGTCGATTAGTTTTTAAGAAACCATGGGCACGGCGTACTTCGATTTTCACCTTACCATTGCCAGTATAATCCCATCGAATTAGGTTGGGCATTTACTAAAAATTATTATAATAATAAACACATAAGTTATCAACCTTCATCTAAAGCAAATGCTTCAAATTTGTAGTGTGCAGCTTTAAACCAGTTTACAAGACAAATGTGGAAAAAATAGCGTTGCACACTGTGAAGCCATAATTAAAAATGATTTGGCAAAATATATATGACTTGCAACGTGGAAAGTATTACTCCCATTGTGATCTCCTTAGCACCTGATAATCATGAGACTGATTTTGAAGTTTCTTCTGAATCCGAAACTGATTATTTTTTTAATTTATACAGTATAGCGAATTTATTACTTTAGTTACTTGTTACTCGGTTATTAATATACTTACCTGCATCAATTTTCACAAATTAAGTTTTTATAAGCTTTCAATTACTGCATCCTTTATGACATGCGTTTATAGTAACTTAACCTGACTTTAAATATAACTATTTTTGTCAATAGATTCAAGGTGCAGTCCAAAAAAGAGCATCATTTCCTGGTCCACACAGGAATATTTGTAATAATCTGACCTTTAAGGTGCACAGGTTTCCTGGATAGAATTAACTTTGACAACTTAGTGATAACAATCAACTTTCAAATGTCTTTATCAAGGATAGTCATACTTATATTCTACTTATGTCCCGTATTGAAAATGATCAGCCCGTATGTATCTGCTTTTTGAGTATATTATCTGTATTATTGATCACGCTGTCATCTTTCCTATGTTCACATGTATGAACCATGCTTTTGCTAGATTTAAGTTATCTTATCATAGATTAATGTCAGCCATTTAAAAATAATTTTAAATCTTTCAGACAATTGATTTATACCACACGCGATTTTTTGGAAACAATTGCTTAAGGCATTTTAAATTATTGTAAATCAGACGACCTTAAAAAACAAAATTAAACATATGTCTATAAATATTCCACCCATTTATTATCATAATTTTCTTGCAATAAATAATAAAAATTAAAAACCTTGTTTTCCGGCTTACCTCGACAGAATGCTGATAATGTCGATGAACTTTATCAGACAATCCTTTGTTTATTCGTCCAAGAAAAACATTTAACGAAATAGCTTTTATTTGATAGTATTTAGTAATTAGAACTTTGCTGTTTTATATAACTTTCTTCTGTTTTTCCTTAATTCTCAATGTTTTTCTTCAATATAGAATCTAGACTATGTTAAACAAAAACTGTTCTCGAAAAGCTAGATGCTTGTTAGTAAGCTTAATTAACGGGTAAAATAATAATTCATTTTACTTTCAGGCCGTATTTACTAAATTGCAATTTTTGCCGCAAGCGCCCAATCAATAACGACCAAACCAAAATTATATGAAAGGTTCATACAACTGGATAACTTTTGTGTAGACGTTAACCGCTTTGGCATAAAAGGAAAGTCGGAAAATTACGATTAGTGAAGGTGTATCGCCGGATGGATGTAAACATTGTATCTCGGGAAGGACATAATCCATCAAAATGATTATGTGTGGAATATTAATGCTAAGAATAAAAAGCATTGGGACGAAATCTGTTCTGTTGCTTTGATGTCTTTGTCGATTTGTATTCTCGTTACCAGCGAAAGACGTTAAGCAGTAACGTAAATACGCTGTCGGTATGGTTTAGTTTCTGGTAAAATGCACACTCGACTACTGAGTCGGAGGGTGCGAATTAAAATCTGGGATCCAAAATAGTATATTATGTATCAAGTTTTATAAACGTCATTTTAGTCACGAGTTTTATTAATCACGAGCGAAGCGCAGCGGAGCGAGTGTTTAATAAAATGAGTGATTAATAAGTTTATAAAACGAGTTGCATACTATACTTTTTCTACGACCACAAATTTAGAGAATATAACATCATATTATTTCATTAAAATCTTGACATCTATTATATTAGGTTAAATTATGCTTGACAAACGTCAAAGTGACGGTTGAAAACTACCTTGATTTTAGTTTTGGCTGTGGCTAATAAAGCAAATACTATTTGAACCTAACTTCACCCTATGACTAAAACATCGTTGCTAACTTCAGCTCATGACTAAGAGGCTCTTTAGTCATAGGTTATGAAGGCATGATTAAAAGGTCACTTAGCGACGTGTATGTTAGTATGTTAAATGGCATTTTAGTTACAGGAGTAGAAAAAGATTTTTTAAGTCATTTTATTTTCTACTTTTAAATGGACCCCATTCGCACTCTCGGCTATCGGTAGTTATTGATAAATCGCTGATTTCAAACCGATTTTCTCCGTCTATGCAACGTAACAATTAACCCGTCTCGCTTGTAAATCCACTTTAGCCCAAGACATCATATAACACAATATGATAACTGTCATGCCACACTGAAAGCAGTGTTGTAACAGATTACTAACACTAAATTTATTAATGTATCTTAACGAGCGGGCGTCCCAAACAGAAATTAAATAATTTCTTACACCCAGAGCTTGCCCCCAGCGATTTTTTTGTTTACGAAGATGGCTTCACTATGTGGTAAACGATTTTCTGATGCAAATGCCGCGGTTGCTGAATTTCAGCGATGTTTGACGACCTTCCAAAAACGGAGATCTCTGTGTAGCGTTGTTTACAAACCAGTGGTTGTTGCACTTAAGACAATTTTCTAAACTTCAAGAATTGATTTGTGTACGTCGCGCCTGCAGTAAGGGGTGACAAATGGCTTCCGCCGTTTTAGCCAAATTGTCAAGCCTTTCATAGCCACTTTCCAACGAACTGCATTATTACTAAACAACTACTCCATATTGCCACAGCATGGAAGCACCCAACTAATAGAACTACAGAGAAATAATCGCGCCTCCTGCAAAATCAAAAGGGTTCAGCTATGCAGCCGAACGGCCCAGGAGAAGGTGAAATTCGACACAGCAAAAGTGTGTTTAACCCTTTTTTGACAATAGAGACGAGTCCGAGTTCCGTCCTCCTTCTTGTCCCAACGCAAGGGCTATTGGCGCAACTAAAGCAATAAACCCGATTTCCGGGCCTGGCCAGTCTAAACGATGGACAATGGGCCATTGTAAGCCCAAAATGGTACGAGGCACCTAAGGATCATAAAACCCCTTCTTGCGTAAGGTGCACCTATTTAAGATCAGACAGCCTGGCGTCCTAGGTTTACGTCTCCAGATATTCCGGCTTGGCTTACTCTAAGCAAGACGAGGGCTTTGGTCAGCTTCCGAAGTTTATTAACACGAAATAAACATACTTTACGAGTCAGATTCCGATGTTCCTGTATATAATTCTTTATAGTCATGTATTCTACATATTAACGTATTTGTGTTACATGTATGTACGTAAGGGATTTTGTTGTTATACCGGTTTTTGTTCATCCAAGCTTAACCTACACGTTCCAACAGAAGCAGAACCGATCAACCACGCTAGACTATGTTTCCAAATCTACTATTTTGGAAGTGATTTCCAAGAATAAGCAAATGTGTTATGGCTAAGGAGAACTACTTTGAAAAACAATAAAGATATTTTCTTTAAAAAGTTGGTATGTTTCTTATAACTAACAATTAACAGAGCAGCCTCGTAGATGTTGGAAGACCAACTGTACGAAAGTCAATTTTACTTTCAATTTGAATTTTACATTGACAAATCAAAGAGGTCATATCAAAAATGAGTGTTGACTTTTAAGAATACATATGGGTAGACAAATACAAAACAAATAGCTAAACAAATAGGCAGATATCCATCAAACCTTAAGTACGTAGTTCATTATTTATTTACTCGACTCTCAAACTGACTTTATCCGGCATATTTATGAGTCTATATTTTGTAAAGAATATATCCATCACAAAACGATAAAACACATAATGGCAACTTTCTTTAAATGTACCAAAAATTACACTGTAATACCTCAAGGCAGACTAGCAAAATTTTATACTACTTAGTCTAAATTTGTCAATACAAGCTTAATAGTATATTACACAACGAGAGCTGTAGGAAGCATATTACACGCGAGTTGGAAAAGTTACGCACAAGCCGCGTAGCGGCGCGTGTGTAATTCCACGAGCGTGTAATTGCTCTATAGCTCGAGTTGCGTACTATACTTTTTCTACGATCACACTCATTTCGTTAAACGAAAAAGAAATATTTTATTAACTGTCAAATCATCTGTCACACCATCTTAAAAATTAGGAGGCTGCAGTCACATCCCTACACCGCTTCGTACAAACAACAGAAGCTAACTGTAACGTAATAATAGTAATTTACGTAACAAGTATAGAAAGTGGAGCTTTTCAGTACGAGTGAGATGTTTCCGGAAGAGGCCGTTAGGCCGAGTCCGGAATTTCGAGACGAGTATGGAAAAGCCACTTTCATACGAGTTTCGTACAATATTTTTTCGTACACTAGCATACAAAACGGAATACTAAATGTATCCTCGTATATAGCAAATAAGTAGAGTAATATTAATGTAATTTAATATTATATGTGTTGTAACTAAGGAAACGTACGGCAAAGTGCTACTTTGCCGTACGAATACCGCAAAATACTACTTTGCCGTACGAATACCGCAAAGTGCAACTTTCTGATTAATAAATTGTACGGAAAAGTAGCTCTTTCAATGCTAGTGTACGAAAAAAAAAATTACGTGTTAGTCATTATCATTACGTAACACTGTTTGTAACAACGAATTTACTAATCAAGTAAGCAGTGCTTAATGAGCAATTTACTAATAAAGGAGTAGAAAAATGTATTTTTACTATTTTCTTAAATCCAATTTCGAAAATACGATTCAATTAAAAACTCTTGTGTTCTTATAACAATCAGTTTTAATAAACACGCTTTGATTTACTCGTAAAAGGTGTAAATTGCCCTTTTGCACGTAACACGAGGGCTGCAAGTTTTACATTTATCGAATGCATTGCGTCGCATGAATAAAATATAAATCGTTTACCTTTCACAAAAATATTGTAAACTGTTTTAAATTAAAGAATCTAAATCTCTCCTCTTATTTGCTGACATTTAAAAATGTAAACTGCATGGTCATATTTAATCTCCATATTGTTATGAAGCTTACAAGTTGATATTTTGTCAGAATTTATAAGATATGTAAAAGTATCAATAGCACGTACAGGTAATCGCAATAATCATAATACAGCACTTAGGTCCATCATTCAATATTTTGTACTTGATTCTACTTCACAGTAAAGTGGACGCATGAAACTGAGTAAATAGAATGAGGATTTTTGCGTGAGACCACAATATCTTAACACTTGAATGACACGATAAGAAGCTATTGTTTCGCAAATTACAAAATAAAAATGTTCAGAAGTCCGCTACCGAGCAATAATAATTATACATCTACGAAAAAACAGAAACAGCATTTTTCTACTAACTTTAACTAAGCTTCTCCATTCTAATGTAGTTCTGTGACAGAAACAAATTATAACCTTGATTTTGATTCTCTAAAGGTACGCTCTAATGCGTAACTAAATGATCGTCGTTTTTTCGGTCGATAATAGCTTTCTTTAACGATATCAGAGATTCAAGTACCAGATTCTATTGCATTCAAAGATTGAAATAGAAAACTTCTAATGTTTCTAATAACGAAATAAAGCAATTATGACAAGCGGAAGAGATATAAATCTTATATCCATTATTACATACGATTATCTGGAAATATGAGGTAAACTCAAATTAATATAAACTGTGATATTAAGTGCATGTAACATATCGTCAGAAAGTTGAAAAACAATGATGTCAATTAACTTACCGTATCATTAAATTACTTATCTCTACCGTAGTTTCAGATCGGTGACGTATAAGATCCACACTTAATACGAAAAAAAGAGACATAACAATTATAGTAATTAAAGTAAATGTTGAAATATAATTATTGAATACATCTTGGTTGGTGTTGGATAATGTTTAAGCTTTACGAAACGTATTGTTCGATTCTGAAAAACTATATGCGATTCAGATGGAATCAGAGAAGACAACACTTATGATGGTGTGATTACTTATTCAAACCTGTATCCGTAAACAAGATTGTAACAGTCGCGTACATCGAGCTATGTAGCAGTGGACGAAAAATGAGTACCTTATTAGAGTTTTCTCGAGTGCTTGTTACGATATTAAATTGGTTTTACGACACTTCGCGGTACGAGGGTTGCACTGCTTGCCCTAAATCACGCATAAACAAGCTAAAGCTACGGCTGAAATGCTCAGTGAGATGGGCGGGGTTCTTTTTAACATGACGAAATTTTACGGACAAGCGTGGCCACATATACAGGGTGCTAATAGAAAACTGTACTGGAATTTTAAAAAGGGGGCTACGAACTTCGAGTGTAAAACCCCCTTTTTGCAGAAGTTCGAAGTCCAAAAGAGGTCGGTGAATGCTTGCTTCAGTGCTCCCAGAAGTCGACTGCCAAAGCGCTGGGACTTACCTGTCGCTCGCAGGTTTTGGCCAGGATCCACCGTACAATAGCTATACAAAAGTTGCAGCAAATGGCAAGAGCACACCAAAACACAAAAAATACATAAACAAAACGACAGTTAAAGAAAACATGTCGACAACAGTAAACAAATAACTGAACTAAATCTCAGCCGCGTTGCCATATCAACCTGACAGTTACACTGAGCGGAACCGGACAATTCCAATCCGCAGATGAGCATACCTATAGGATTCACAACCACCTTTTTAACATCAGCGTAATGATTATAAAAATTCAAGCCCATGCATCTGCTTAACGCGGTGAATTGGCTATAATACTTATAATGCCGTCACTGGCTTAAGCCGGGCCAAATCAATACAAATGCAGCACTTTGAAGCAATTCTTGAGCGTGAACTGGTTCTGTGTGCGCACTTATACACTCGTGTGGTGGCAAGTCACCGATCAACGGTCTGCGATCAAAACTCACACACAAAATAAAATTACAAAATTCACAGTACCTGTCTAGCTTCTCCTGAAGTTGTGGCGCGCACGCAGCTGGAGGTCGATCAGGAGCACTTAGGTTTCGAAACGGGGTTGTTCGGGGTTGCAGAAAGATTGCAGAGCCGCACGGGGAAAAAGGGGCTCGGGGCTTCGGCAATGGTAAAATGATGCAATCTCCAACAGCATCCTTGCTTGAGCAAGCGAGCATTCGTGGTACACTAACGGGATGCACGAATTGTAACTAAGAACCGTAAATTGGTTCTTCCTAGAATAAATCCATCCGAAGACGTTACTTCTAGGGCCACTAGGCAACTTGCAGGACGAACAGAAAAACCAAAAAGGTCCAAATTGGGGGTCTGGATCACACACCACTACTTCTACGTTCTGCCCGCTATCGCAGTTCGATGCCGATTCCTTTTACACGACGAGAGTTCAAAATAGCGGAACATTTATTCATGCGGTACGTACATAGACGAAACAAACGTAAGCCACCACTCGGCCTTAGCGGAAAGGGGCGGCGAAAACACTACACGCCAAAACGACTTGTTCTTTCCTTGGAAGCTAGAACAAGAATCCTCACTCAAGCCACGTTTCTGCCGGAAGCGGCAGGGAAGGAACTTCTTAAATGCGCCAAAAACTAACAATAGATACCTACATGTTGCACGAGCCCAGACGATGGTAGGATAAAACGCTCGCTCCCTCTCGTTCTTGCTTGCACAACTGACTCTCTCTTGGCAAAATAATACTCGGCTTAAAGAGAGCGTGACAACAAACTTCAAGTCTAAAAACAGATCGATAAAAGACACGTGCGTTAAGGTGCCGCCGAGAAATCTGCCAGGCTTGGATAAATTTAGAAACGCGTGCTTGTACATCGCGTCAAAATTAGAGGACGACGCGTAATTTCTTGACATGCTGGCGTGGGCTCATGCTTAAAAAATACTTCTGTGCTGGAGTCTAATTGTTCTCAGTAAACTATTATATCTAGGTAGTAGGCCAAGCTCCTTCAAGGGGTGTTAGTGCTTCACCATTATTATTAGTAGGCAAAGTTCTCAAGAGCTAATTTTAGTCTTGAGGAGACATACGCCTAAGAATGCCTTCTTCTTCTTCTAACGTTTGGCCCAGCGCGAACGCGATTTTGGAATTAAAAATTAATTCCCGCGTTCTCCCATGGCGTAAAGCACGTTAGGAATCGGAGCGCTGCATCTTTGGGCCGCGCGGACGGCGATAAACGACGTCATCGCGGAGAGTCGCAGGTTCACCTACGCCAGCCCAGGGTATATAAAGGGAAAACGAAGCTATGTCAAGACAGAATCTTCCTAGAACTTTCCTGAACCTTCCTCCTAGCCTAATCCCTCTTAGGAGGGTCCATAGACTCTTCGAGGGGGCTCCTGCCAGTTCTCCAGCACCTAGTTACCAGGACGGCCAACCCAGGCTCGTCGCGACGATCCCGTGCATAAACCAATTTTTCCACACAAAGACGCTAAAACAGAAGTAATTAAACCATTAATTGCGACCGGAACAGCTTAACACAAATAAAGCTGAAAACAAGCACCAGAAGATCCAGCCTGCACCGCCAGAGGCCGGCGTTCGTAATTACGCACATTGAAATTTTGAGCAATTCGGCGCCAGCGGGGACCAGCTGTTATTCAATCATAATTCGCTTACCTGGTCTTCCAAAGTTTCCGCAAAAGGTAAACCAGATAAAATCGGCTCGGACACCCGTAACTCCGACACGTTCTGGACACATGTGGGACGCGACGATATAAGCAGCACTAGGTCTGAATGTTGTTAAATATAATCCTGCTCGCACTTTGCTCGTTTAAAAGATTAAAACCAAATTTCATGTTTACACTACCGCCATTATAGGCGGGCCTCGCTAACAAACTGTTATTTCTGTGAGCAGTCCAGACGAGCTGCCTACGGGGCATTTCAACTATCCCATACTGAGGCTGGTCCAAAAGTGACTGACATCGCCTGGAGCCCGCAGACCGAGACGCGGGAGCAGAGAATTTCTGATTTATTTGTTATAAACATTGTTACATTTTTTTATTTTTGTCAGTATGAATATAAATTTGATTTTATGTAATATTAAATTATACGCTTATAAAATTTATTCTGTGTACTTTCTTGGGTTACCAAACTCGAATGAATTATTGATACCTTGGCATTCTGAGCTGCTTGGATCCAGTATCAGTCTGGAATTTGTAGCAAACTTATTAACAGCTTAAACTAAATTAAATTAAAAAACCCCGAACCGGCTACACTCTGCTACTGACAAAAACATTGACCAGTGCGAAAAATGCTGTACCAAGAGAGACAAGAGACATACCGATGGATAGAAGAGATCTTAGGTGTCCCTGAAGCTGAAGTGAACACAATTCTTCTTGACCGCCTGAATGTTAAAAAGGTTCGTTCTCTATGGATCCTCCATCCATTGGCTAAAGAGCAGATGAGGCACCGTACTGTTTGGTATCGGGAAATTCTGAAGAAGCTTGAAAATTTAATTTTCCGTTCGTCAATAGCATTGTGATAGAACATGGTGTGGGTGTTATAAGATGGGGCAGCTCCAGTCACAATCAGAAGATCAGTCACTAAAAAAAAATATCGCCATGTTCTTCACAGCAAGGAGAATACATATCGATGCCCAGGAGCTCAAAAGTCTGTGTCCAAAGTGATGGTCCAACAGATGGTTTCTGCACCAGGCACCACGACAACACCCCTACACATTGGGTCAATGCGTGTATCGCCCTTTTGGAAACGACCAGTGGCGGTGATATGCATAAGCGGGAATAAGCGTTGCTTAGGGGCCCGGGCCCTTAGAGGACCCTTTGGGGGGCCCGGTAAGTTCTCTATTCGCTTATTAAATATCTCGATATCTTCTACTTCATTTGGGTATAGATTGAAAGCACTGCAACCTCAATCCCCCACTCTCAGTTATCAGTCATCAGTGATCAGATTCGATTTGAGGGCTTTGAAAAACTAACAAACATTTTTGAATTTTTAGAACCGAAAAACGTCTTAAGAATGCAAGAAGCTGAACAAGTCCGATGTGATTTGCATAAAAAAAAAGTATTCTGATGTGCTCAATAATAATCTCGCCATTTCGTTTGTGAACGCTATTTCCTTACTAAACGAGGATTTAAATGATAGCATGAGTGTTCCAGATTTTACAAGTTTATTTCTACAAAAATAAAGTATTCTCGAAAACAATTTCGACGAGATTATACTGCATTGGTTTTATTCTTGACTCTACCTGTAACATTAGCCACAATAGAAAGATCATTTAGCAAGCTGAAAGTAATAAAACATTATGTAAGAAAGTCTACTAGTCAAGATAGGCTACATGACCTTTCGGTTTTGTCAATTGTGCAAAAAGCATCATCTACGATGAACATAAAAATCTTGTGGAACAATTTGCTGTCAATAAGGCCAGAAAGATACATTTTTACTTCATTTTACAATAAAGGAAGTATTGTATTCACCCCAAAAATTCGATTGAGTTTTCACCATATCTTCACTTTTTAGAGTCCCCTGAACCCAAAAAACATATTTTTGTTCATTGGTCTGTCTGTGTGTCTTTGTGTGTCTGCTGTGTGCCTGTCAACAGAATATCTCAAAAACGAAAAGAAGTATGGAGTTGAAACTTCATATATAAGTTTTGTGTACTATGTAGATGAGACAGCAAGCTTTTGAAAAAAATCGCATAACCCGAAGTAGGTGTTTACTCTTGTGATTTTTCAGTTTTTTTTTTCGATTTTTTCAAAAACTGCTCTAACAATTTTTTCAAACTTCACATTTTTATTAAATTTTGAATGTGCATTGATGTGGGATAGGTGATTTTCCAGTTGAATACCTCTAAAATGGTTTTCTTTTGTTTTTTTTTTTCTATTTCTTGTATTAACTCCTATTTTAAGTAGAACACCCGGTATATTATTACGTTTTTGAATTCAGCTTAAAAATTTAGAGAACATTTATCTCTTGTTCTAATGCTCTATTTTGTACCGTTTTTGTAGAATCTGCAATTTAAAAAAAAATTGACAAATGCTAAAAAATTAAAAATAAATTTTTGCATAAGATCACTGTAAAATGAAGTTGTGTGAGTGTATCACACCAGATTTTTTTATTTCTGATCAATTGATTTTTACGGCGTTTACAGATATTAATGATAAAAATAAATACTAATTATTTGTTACCTATTTTGACGTGAGTTCTTAGGATTTTACCTAAATATTATTTTATTTTACTATTGTTACCTAGGTAGATATTTATCCATCAGTTTTCTTTGTATTTGTGCCTATACCAACTTGAAGATTTTATTTATTTTCAATTGATATTTTGTTAGATATGTTAGTTATAGAATGTGTTAAATGTTAGGCATTTACTACTCTATTTCTGTTGATTATAACTGGATGTTATTTTATTTTTTGTTAAACGTTTACTTTGTATACTATAATTATGAATATACAATTCATTAAGTATATAAATATTTTTACAAGGGGGGGGGGGGGCATTTTTATATTTGCTTAGGGGCCCAAGGTGCTCTTGCACCGCCGCTGGCAACGACCTGATTGAATAAGCGTGTACATCTTCTTTATATCCCCAATTTTGTGCTCCAGGCTTTCGTCTTCTTCTCACACATAACGAATCTACTTAAGGGAAGACGACTGAAGAAAAGCCGCTGATGAAGACATGTGATGTAGAATGTGTTCAGTTCATATAGGAAACGTGGATAGGTTGATTCGACGATTGTCTTTGAATAATACGAAGGTTCACTGGGGATTTGGTGAAAAGCATATCTTCAACCAACTTTGTTGGGTTATTATCTCTTCAAGGCTGCTGAAGGTGACAGTTTAGCTATGGAAATACGTGTTCAGCAGTTGTTAAATATTGGTGGGGTTAGGAATTTTCAACGAATTTTGTCGAATACGAAGGTGTATTGAATGTAAAGGAAAATGCTTGAAAAATAAGTGAAATCCATAGAGTTCTTGAAAAAATGCCTATCGATATGTGTATGTGTATGTTTGCTACAAGGGACAGTTTACTTTCATGAATTTGATTTTTAAAAGTTTACGCCTTGTGTTAGTCAGTTACACAGTTAGCGTGTTCTTTTGCTTCCCATTCCTGATAAATCCCTTAATGGAAATAGATGAAACGTTGAGTTTTTCCATCCCAAAAATAACACGGTTCAATCCCGGAAATCGTTCGTTACAAAACCTGTTTCCTAATTCCAATTTATATATTGCAGTGGTATTAGGCCCTACGGCTCTGGTCCGATTGCAGTACAATATTCAAATTAAATAAAAGCACGGAGTAGGGGTGTTTTATTTAGCTGCGAGACTATAAACTTAAATATCAGTCAGTAATTGCATTGAGAAAGAGATGCTTGAATTAAAAGAAAGGTTTTGAATGAGGAACGCAAGGGACAAGGCTCGTTTGTCACAGGTTGAAATCGACATTTCAAAAATTAATTAAATAGGTTTGTGCAGAATTAAAGCCGAACCAATAGATTTGATTTGTCACACAAAGGTTTGCAAAGTGTATGGTATTGTAGCGTAGAATTCAAATAAATAATCAGGAAACATTTATGAACAATCTTAAATAAGGTACAGGAAGCCATAATTATATTATCATATGTTGCAAAGAGCAAATTATAAGAAACGAATTGGCAATTGTAAAATTAAGCTGTAATACTAAGAATAGCGGGGAAAAGAAAACATTTAAAAATTGAGCAAGAAAAGCGCACAGGAGGATATGAAACAAAAATGTAAAAAAGGAAGCGAACTCTTAAAACTAATCAATGCAATCACGCGTGTGAGACAAACTAAGTGATAATAACGCGTGCAAGTGGCGCAAATAAGACATTAATAATTAAAATGAACAGACATGATTTTTAGTTTTAGGCAATTTGTAAAAATGTTTATTTGTAAACAATTTCATGTTAAAAAGTATTGTAATTGACTTTGGTTAATATCCGTTTTGTTTATTTATAGTTATCAATTGTTTATAACGGGTTTGAGAGAGAACAAATGAATAAATTAATTAGATTGATGCTGTAAAAATGTGCTCCTTTTTAAAATTGAATTTTACATAATAAACCAGATTATTTTAATATAAAAAGTATACCGGCATTATTTGCAACAAATTTCGACCCCAAAGGTAAGAAGGTTCACGAGGGGATCCGTTCCGAGAAGGTCGCAGCCGATTCAGCTCAAGATTTTGAAGTTTGCGTGCAAACAAAGGGTCCATTGGAGCTACGAGGTTTGCATTCCAGGGTGTAGGACAGCTGTGTACGACCGCCAACAAGAGGTTTCACCACGAGGGGGCCCATAGCAGCGCCGCAACATCAACGACGTCGTTCCAGCCAGCCGAAGTTTACAACAGAAGCCAGGTACCAATTTTACCTCAAAATTAACGTGGTTAGACCCGGCAAAGCTACGTGCATCATAAAGAAAACATAACTGAGCAAAATTCAAATATTTCACGGCCACAGAGAAGGTGCTCTTCGCATATCAAGTGGATTCCAAGTTTGAGGTTATGCGAGTTAAAGAACGGTTTTCCAAAACAATTGCTAACCTTGCCCGCGTTATTTTCTGAAACAAAAGCTAATTAGTGCCGCTAAGAGCGCGCAAAATTCAAATAGCTACCTTGACGAATGTTCATAAACTCCAATTATTAAAAATCAAATCACAACGCAGCCTGCAAAAGAAAACCGAACTGTGATAATTTTGACAACATTACATTTCAGCAATCGCGCAGTTGAACTACAATTGGTGCCAGTGGCGCACTAGATAAATTTATTAGGGGAATCCGCCTGGGACCAAAGAGTTTTCTTGCTTTGCGAGCTAGCTTTCAATCAGAGCCGGATTAAGGGGGGGTGGCTAAGGGGGCTGCAGCCCCTTGCCACCGAATTTCGGGGGCCTCGAAAAGATTCGAAGGTTATAATCTAATGCGGTTTCTAATCATTTAGATCCCTTTGTACCCGTTGCATAAATGGGAATAGGGCTTCTAAACAAATTTAGCCCTGGGCCTCACATATCCTTAATCCGGTTCTACTTTCAATTATATTTGTTTTGCAGACGAATAAAATACAAAAGGGCATACTACCATATTATTTTGAGTAAATGAGAAAGAGAAGTACATTTTAATCAGTCTCAATTTTATTTTAATAACATTGCAAACAGTGGCTTATATATTAATTATTAAAATACCTATTATTATTACAATAGCGATTGCAATATAGTGTAGCACAAAAGAAACGCTTTTGTTAAATATTACCATAAAAAAATTGGTAAGAAGTAGGAACTAAAATAGTACCTACTACTAATGTGTTTGAAAAAAGACTTACCTACTCTATTCGCTACAAGCGCCCTCCCCATTTACTGTTACGCTTTTATTGCATTCAATTAAATGAGATACTTACACTTTACACTTTGCTTAGTTTTATACTATGCCGCTGAAAACCTACTTTCATTTTCCTTTTTACTTCCTTTTCGATAAAGGAAGTATTGGATTCGAAATTGAGTTTTTAACAGATCTTCACGTCCCCTGAACCCAAAAAACATGTTTTTGTTCATTGGTCTGTCTGTTTGTGTGTGTGTCTGTCTGTGCGTGTGGCTGTGAACAGAATATCTCAAAAACGAAAAGAGGTATGGCGTTGAAACTTCATATATAAGTTTTGTGTACTATCTAGATGCGACAGCAAGCTTTTGAAGAAAATCGCATAACCGGAAGTATGGTGTTTACTCTTGTGATTTTTCAGTTTTTTTCGATTTTTTCAAGAACAGCTCTAACATTTTTTCAAACTTTATATTTTTATTACATTTTTAATGTGTATTGATGTGAGATATTTGATTTTCCAGTTGAATATCTCTAAAATGGGTTTCTTTTGTTTTTTTCCCTATTTTTTTATTAACTCCTATATTAAATAGAACACCCGGTATATTATTGCAATTTTGAATGCAGCTTAAAATTTTAGAGAAAATTTGTCTCTTCATCTAACGCACTATTTTGTACGGTTTCCGTAGAATTTGCAATTATTTAAAATTTTTGACAAATGCTTAAAAATTCAAGATCAAATTTTTGGCTAATTATAAGATCACTGTAAAACTAAGTTGTGTGCGTATATCACACCAGATTTTTTTTAATATACGTAAACTATTAATTTAGTTAGGCCGTTAGAAGGCAAGTATTGTGATATTATACATCTTTAAAAAGATACCTAAATTTAAACCCGCTTTTAATTTGCACTTGTGTTTATAACATCATTATCATTGTCATACATTCTGAATAAGTAGCACATTTATAAGTGGAAGGGCTGGGCTTAACTTCAGTTTACGCTTAGATCAAAATCAACTGGAGATAAATTTAAAAAAAGACAAAGACAATACTTTAGAAGCTCTTCCTTATTGATTTAAAATTATTGTTCTTCGCCAGCAATTTATTGAACATTTTTGTATTTTTTATCATTGTTGCACTATTGTAAAAAATATATTGCATACAGCACATGCGAAAGTGCTTATGGCATTTGAAGTGTTGTCCAACTTGGCTTATCAGCCTCTTTGGAGAATTTTCACGTCGCATGCAATGATTTCCTATGTTTTGATTTTGTTGTATAAACAACTATTTTCTACAATAGTACAGTACAGTATCATATATCATTTTGAGTGCAAAAAGTGCCAATTTAATGCACTTAGGACAATACCATTTTTATTGCACTTCGACAGCTAGAAACAAATTCCATACTGGAAAAATGCCAGTTTTAGAAAGCGGCTAGATCCAGGACACAAGACATTAAATGGGTTACAGCAGTTTATCATTCATACAAGATGAAACTAGCAACGTAAAACATCAAATCTCTTGCAACTAGAAAGACAGGATTTTGAAACTAAATGAAAAACTTGACAAGATACAACGGGACATACTAGGTACGTACATAAATTACAACAAATACATAATTCTGAACAACACACCCGACTCTATTTGAAAGAAAAGGATGATGATACAAATGAAGTAAGAGTTTTAATCAACAAAAAGATACAAAAGAACCTTATAAAAATATATGAAATACAAATAAAGGATGTAAACTTAAAATTATACAAATGTATGCTCTACATTTCTAAGATTCCTTCCGGGCAGAGCTGGGCAAATTACTTTTAAAAAGTAATTAATTACTAATTACCAATTACCGCCCAATGAAGTAATTTAATTACCAGAGATTCAATTACTCACACGAAATAGTAATTCAAGTACCAATTACTTAGTAATTGTAATTGTAAACATCAATTACTTTTTCAATTACTTTCAATGAAAATAATTGTCATATAGTTCTATTTAGTAGAACTTTCTTGCAAGTTGCAACTATCATTAGTGTCGTGTCAATTCGTAATCGTAATCTAAAAATGCTTACTTTTATGTTTTGTTAACTATAGTAACCTACATACTTGATCACTTTTGAAGGTTTTTTATAATTAAATCTTGTAGCTACATGCACCGTTCATCAAAACCAAACCTTTTTAGTTTGTTTTGATGTAAGATGTAAGTAAATACATAAAGTCAATGATAACAATTATACAGGGTGTCACAAAAAGAATGGGACACAGATTGGTCATAGATTCCGTAGGTTCTAATAAACCGATTAAACCTAATATACCTTAGTACAAAGTCCATTCAGTAAGAAGGTATAGGGACTTGGAAGTTCAATTTCAATTTTTTTATTGTTTTATTAATTTCCACATAGGTTATCACTGTAGTTGAGCTTTTTATCACGAATGTGGGTTTAGTTGTCGGGGCCCGTAGGGCCAAAGCAAATAAACCACATGAGGGATAAAAATGAACTTCCAGTGCCGAGGAGCATATTGTTTTTTTTTAAATAAAAATCACGAAATTACAACATTCTAACCAACTCTTGTAGGTTATGTTGACATCGGTTGACGTTTACCTATCGCCCAGCCGCCTACAAAAAGGTGGTAAAACAATGGTTTACTTCACTGCCCATTTCTCATATTTTAATGACGATTTCGACGTTCTTCACTGCCGATTTAAAAAAATTGAAGTTTGTATACCAAGGCACTGAATTGTAACTTTTTATCACGAATGTGGATTTAGTTGCCGAGGCCCCTAGGGTCAATGCAAATAAACTACATGAGGGATAAATAGGAACTTCAGTGCCGAGGGGTACATTATGTTTTTTTTTTAAATCGAGAAATCATGAAATTACAACATTTCAACCAACTTTTTTAGGTTATTTTTACGTCTGTTGACGTTTATCTGTCGCCCCGCCACCGATAAAAAGTAGTATAACAATGGATTACTTCACTGCCGATTTCTCGTATTTTAATGACGATTTTGAAGTACTTCACTGCCGATTTAAACAAATATTTTTTTTCGAATACGAAGAAATGTCGAATTTCATTTTGGCTAGATTTTGTAGTGGCATTAGAAAAAACAGCACGCTGAATGTTATAAAAGTAATTTTTCCATTTTCGTGTAAAATTAATCCACTCCCTTTGCATCGTTCGCTCGTAAATTAAATGTTGAAAAACTCTCACTTTTCTCAACTTGTAGAACAATCTACTATTAAATACGCCTAACACGAGGCTGAATGACGAAAATAGGTAACTTACTTAAGTATACAGGGTGCAGCATTGAATTTCTTAATTGTTTGACAGCAAAATTCTATTTTTGTAAAGAACACTACATGGTGATCCAATTGTCCCAACTTGAGAATTTTTTGTTGGCTTAGTTCGAAAAAAAGATGTTTACCCCTTTACACGAAAGTGACATTTTCTGTCGCCTGTAAGGGTTTCCCGAAAATATACGTTTTGTTCCCTGGTCAGTAATAGATTAACTAGCCTCCTGATTTTCATATTTAAATATTTTTGAATGCAGCTGAATACAAGAAATACTCTCATCATAAAATGTAAACGTGTCATATGTATAAATCTGGACTAAAATGTAATTTCCTCCCTTGCATGATTATTGATTACAATACGGAAATAAGAATTGGTACATCAGATACAAAAATAAAAGACATTGCTCAAGCACGTAACAATGAAGTCATTTTTACATTCAAGAAACCTTTATAATTATCATGTGTTTAAAAAGAAATTACATAAGGGTAGGCCATTGAAAATAAAACTAATGTCGACAGCAAGCTTTAGAGACAGGAATCGTTAGAATTTTCAATCACGATATCAGCGTATAATATAAACTTACAATAACAACAAAAGTGATGACAGTTAATGAATTCTAAAGCTTGCTGTTGACATTACTTTTATATTTCATGGCCAATCTTTATGTAATTTCTTTTTGCACACACCGTGTAAGAAACGGAGAAAAATACTTATTTCATAAAATTACTGTCAACGTTTGACAAATGGGTGCAGGTTGCTTTCATATTTTTACTTCAAATTTCAAAATCTTAACATCTTCAATAATACCTATTAATTCTACCAAATTTTTAATATTATAATAAAGTCTTTACTCTGAGATGACAATTATGTACACAGAAAAATATTACCTATTGATTTTAAATTTAGGGTAATAAAATATCTGAAATTACATAAATTGGGTCCTACGCACGGTTCTTTTAAGAAAACTAAATGGAATTTTGTGTAAAACCATTACGAAGTCAATATTTGAATGTCTCGTAATTAGCATGGTTTTGTATGTTTCGTCCGTCAACGCAGCACCCTATATAACGTAAAGACGTAATGTTGGCTGAGGTAATCGGAATTATAGGAAAGTCACGATTTTTATAAGACACTATTCCAGATTTTTAATAATAATCAAACCTAATATGCTGCAGCAGTCCTTATACAAAGCAGCATGTGACCATTACAAAGCAAGAAAGCGATAAAGTATGGATAATTTACAAATGTTCATTGCAAGAATGCGGTAAACTTATGCGGTGTTTTTATATTGTATTAGTACTATACCCCATACTGCATTTTTGAGTCAACCAGGCATGGAATTTCGCAATTAGGTACATTTTATTTATGTGTTTTACGCTCTTTAAATGTTATCGGATTTTGACCGTTTATTTCAATTACTCACTCAAAAACGCAATTGTCTGAACTTAACGCCTGTTACAGTATAATCCTATGCTAGTAGATCATTTAAAAGAAGCAAATTGAAAGGAATACATAATTATTATGAATCAATATCGTCTAATGAAGCTAGTTTAAATTATATTTTTACCGTAGGTATTGTAATCTATAACGTACTTACCGCAAATATAGTTTTAGCGTCTTCAACAATAAATATTAGTTTCACTGTTACAACCTACGTATCACATCTACTACATACACGCACCAATTCACTCTTTACTCGTGATTCGTGAACGCGTCGTACAGAATGCAAATGTCGCACAAAAGTTGCTGCTATTCGATCGTCATGGGAAATCATAAATTAGGCTTGGGGAATACCCTATCCTGATTTGTTTAATATGTAACTTAATAAGACCTTATTGTATTTTTTTGCGTTCTGGAAATTTAGCACTCAATCGAGGTCAGTAATTGAAATACCACAAAGTAATTCAATTACCTTCAGTAATTTCAATTACCACCGGTAATTCAAATACTTGTAAAGTAATTTAAATACTTCAGAGTAATTTCATTACACAAAAGCAATTGAGTAATTGAATGTAGTAATTAATTACTTTCAAAAAGTAATTTTCAAGTACTTTTTAACAAAAAGGGCAATTCCCAATTACAATTACCGCATTTTGAAAAGTAATTCAATTTCAAGGCAAATACACAAAAAGGAATTTAATTAGTAATTTAATTACAAAGTAATTAATTACTGCCCAGCTCTGCTTCCGAGGACGTTGCTGATAACATACGAAAATAATCTTGGCTTTATTTTTCGTTAATTTTGTTTTTAAAAGACACAATGAATGGTGGATTATGTGGCAGTAATCTAGTCTCACCAGAGGTATCGTCAAGTTATGATGATGCAAATGCTGGTGATGCTAAGGAAGTGTAACAGTCTTCCAATAATTTAGAATCTCAAATCAAGAAAAATGTGAAAGATAAGGATAAACAAGAAAATGATAATAGTACTCTAGTATCGGATACTGAAAAATTCCTACTCTTAATATAGTCAGAGCCAATACACCCGTAAAGGGTACTTGAAACAAACTGTCTCTAGAAAGTTCTAAGTGAAGCAGATAATTACCGTAAAAGAATACTCGGTATAGAAGCTAATGCAACATTCTAAATTTGTTAACGCAAGTGAAACTTTGTTTACACAGTTTGTGTATGTTTATTCGCACGTAATCTAACGACACCACTACAATAAATATCGTTGCTAAACCACATTTCGCAACAAGGCTACTTAATTATTAAGTACCTATAAAGAGCATATCTCTTTGGTACCTACATTGTTGAGTAGGTACTTACATTTTTTTAGAATATTTAGCACGGTGTACAATATTCAGTGATTCCTATTGGTTGAAAACGCCCATCTCTGAAATATGGTTGGGTTATATTATTATGATACATAAAGATCAGTTATTAAATAAAAATTAAAAGAAATAAATTTGGTAGATTAATACAATCAAATTTAGACAATTTTGAATAAGATTGTTGGTTAAGTTGAATTGAGTAATAGAATTTAAATTTGAGATAAATTGGAATTTATTTTAAAAGTTATAGCAATTGAGTATTCAGTAATGGTGTTGGAAGTTAATATGAAAGATAAGAGAATATTATTACAATTTTGTCCCGGGGTATTTTTCACCATCTTGCTTCCCTCACTGGAAAAACGCTTCCAAAGATTAAAATGACTCACCCAGTATACAGGGTGTCCCAAAAAGAATGGGACACCGATTAGCTATAGATTCCTTATGTCATAATAAATCAATTAAACCTAATATACCTTTGTACAAAGTCCCTTCAGTAAGAAGTTATAGGGCTTTGAAATTCATTTTTTAATTTTTTTGTTAATTTCCACAAATGTAGAGATATCGATTTGAATTTTGGTATACATGCTTACTATTAGGTACTACACTAATAGGAAATTTCATAAATTAGACTTGACTGTAAGGGCGGGCCACTTTACCTATCTTTCATAACTTTTTCTAGTTCTGACTTCGTTATCTGTAACACTTTTTTTAAATTTTAGGTTATTATCTGAAAGAGAATTAAATAACACAAACATAACGTACTCTTAGTTCACAAGCGTAAGAGCAACCGTTTACCTTAAAATGCCTATCGAAGGTTTTTGGTTGTCATTACGACGTGCAATTATCAAGTACGTAGTCATAATCACAAAAACAATGGGTAATGATTGTAATCTAGTAAAAAACAACAAAAAATCAATTAATGACGTTGGTGACATCAGATTTTTGTCTTTTGTGCTTTCGAAAATGCTGCGGCATAACGAACCTTTCAGCATTGGAGAATTCGTAATGTAGCGGCATTTTCTTAAACATAAAAGAACAAATTCTTATGTCACTAATGTCATTAATTGATTTATCATTGTTTTTTACTAGATGACCATTGTTTTTGTGATCATGTCTACTTGATAATTACACGTCTTAATGACAACCAAAAACCTTTGATGGGCATTTTAGGGTCAACGGTTGCTTTTAGGCTTAAGAACTAAGAGTACTTACATTATTTTTGTGATTTTCAATTCTCTTTTAGATAATAACCTAAAGTTTCAAAAAATGTTACACATAACGAAGTTAGAGTTAAAACAAGTTTTTAAACACAAAGTGCCTCTTACAGACAAGTCTAATTTATGAAAAAAAAATTATTAGTGCAGTACATAATAGAGCGCATGTATAGTAAAATTCAAATCGATATCTCGACATTTATGGAAATTAACAAAAAAATAAAAATTACAAATTGAACTTCAAGGCCCTATAACTTCTTACTAGAGGGACTTTGCACTAAGGTATATTAGGTTTAATTGATTTATTATAACGTAAGGAATCTATGACTAATCCGTGTCCCATTCTTTTTGGGACACCCTCTATATACATATACAGTAGGGTGGTTCTAATTTTGCAACCTCGGAATTTTGTTAGTCGCACCCCCTACATTCGTTCCAATGCCAAAAAAACTAGCTCATAAAAATTTTTAGCCCAATCGAACAATATTAACACGTGCCACCAAGCGTTGGAAGTTTCCGAATTGCAGATTTTAATTGAATTCGCTTGTTATCAATTAATATCTGACGAACCGGAAGTGCTATCGAAATTTTGATAATAACATAAATAACAGGAAATTTTATTTTCTACAATTGTAGTTATATGCAATTTGTCCGCAAACCTACCAGATGTTAAAAAATGCGTCAAGTGTTACAAAAACGTAATAATTCGATTTTTTTTTCTTTCTATTTTTAATTTGAAAACGTAGAATTATTACAATTTTGAAGTAAATTGCAATCCATTATTCAATTTTAGGCGATTTTTGATAATACAAGTAAATAGATCTTATGATATATAAATGTTTGAAATTCAATAATAATTTTTTTTTTACCTATTTTAAGTATATTGAAATATTTTTAGAATCAGTTATTAAAAAAAAAAACGAGTAGAACTGTCGAACACAGTTTCTTTGTTTGTCAATACAAACCAGATGTTTAGAGGGAGGATATACCATTTTAAAATTTTAAAGCATAAAATGGCCTCAGCGTCAAAGGTTCTTCGTGAAAAAGACTAAGCACTTTTAATAGGAAATGATGCACATTAAATTATTGGTAGTAAGTTGCTCTCAAACGAACAAGTTTTACAAGTACTTTTTTTAATATGCGTATAGTTAAATTGAATTGACATAAAAGTGCAAAATTAATTATTCAAGGAATAGTGTTTTGCTAAAAAGCACGGATGCCAGCTAAGGAAAAACATCATTCTGTACAAAAGCTGGAATTATTATACTCTGAATGAAGGAGTCTGCTAAAACAAGGAAATAAAAGAACGGATTCATAAAAGGAAGGAATAACAATTTGTTGAAAAAATTTGACGACCTGTTCGATATCGCACATGCGAACGCTCTAGAATTAATAGATGTAGAAGAAGATAAACAGTTTTTGCTTCTTCAAAGGCAAAAAGAGCGACCAGGTAGTATGGTTGTGTTGATATCAGGTTACAACTACAAGAGAAGAGAACTGCATAACACCTGGAAAGAGAAGATGCAAGAAGAAAATGAACTTACGACGAAATGGAATATTTAAGTAAGTATATGTAATTGTTTACTTCACGTCACAAATGATATTGCGGAAAGAAGTATTAAACTGGTCGAAAAATATAATAGCTTAATTACCAAGAAAGAGGACCAAAAACAGTACTTGCTACAAGTTGTTAGTGATTATCGGCGTCAATATCCGGATTCCAGTAAAGTTTCCTTAGAAAAAAAAAGTAATTATTGTGATATGCATTTAATTATTTTACATATAGGTAACTTGGTATATTTGTTTTATTCTTAAGTTTGTAAATATAATTCTTTCAATTTATGTAACTTCAATAATTATTTAATATTGTTCGTTTTATTTAATTTGTAAATAAATATATTTGCTTAATTATATTATATTTTAAGTTATTAATATAAAAAAAGCAATTTTTCAAGAATTTTTACCTTTTTTTAATACTTAACCCATATTTTTTAAATTCCAACAAGTTTACAAAAAAATTGCATATAACTAAATTAGTAGCAAATTAAATTTCCTTTTATTTATGTCATTATCAAAATTTCGATACGACTTAATGTTCGCGAGATATTAATTGATAATAAGTGAATTCAGTTAAAATCTGCAATTTGGAAACTTCCGGGGCTCGGTGGCACGTGTTAATATTATTCGATTGGGCTCAAATTTTGTATACGTTTGTTTTTTCGGCATTAGAACGACTTTAGGGTGTGCGACCAAAAAATTCGAAAAAGTTTTTTCCACTAAGTGTAATGTAGAACCACCCTAATATACAGCCTGTTCAAAATTAAGTGTGCACTATTGCTATCTCGGTTGTTATTATAGTTACGAAGTTAGTTAAATTAGTAATATAGTAGCATTTTTCGTGCCGATTAAAATGGCGCAAACAAAAAACAATTGAGCGTCGGGTTTTTGACATATGCCAAAAAAATGCATTTTTTTTTTATAGAACCGTCTGTATATTTTGACGTCAATCGATAGCCAATCTTCTGCTGAACAAAAAACTTCTTATACCCTACTATCCTAAAGTTAATAACAATGGAGATATACTCCTGTTCAAAATTAAATGTGCACTATTGCTAACTTGTTTATTATGGGAGCTACAACGTCGGTTAAACGGGCGAAGTAGTAGTATTTTTTACGTGAATTACGGTGGTAATTATAAAAAAACAATTAAACATCGCATTTTTCAGATATTTAGCAAAACTTTTGTTTTATTGGAACACCCTATACGTTTTAACCTATTCTGAAATAACATTACATTCTCTACAACCAAGTTTAAATGAGGTGCTAGAATTGTATTTCAAAATATGTCAAAATGTATAAGTAGGGTGTTCCAATAAAAAACAAACCTTTTGCTAAATATCTCAAAAATGCAATGTTCAATTGTTTTTTTATAATTACCACCGTAATTCACGTAAAAATACTACTACTTCGCCCGTTTAACCGACGTTGTAGCTCCCATAATAAACAAGTTAGCAATAGTGCACATTTAATTTTGAACAGGAGTATATCTCCATTGTTATTAACTTTAGGATAGTAGGGTATAAGAAGTTTTTTTGTTCAGAAGAAGATTGGCTATCGATTGACGTCAAAATATACAGGCGGTTCTATTTAAAAAAATGCATTTTTTGGCATATGTCAAAAACCCGACGCTCAATTGTTTTTTTGTTTGCGCCATTTTAATCGGCACGAAAAATGCTACTATTTTACTAATTTAACTAACTTCGTAGCTATAATAGCAACCGAGATAGCAATAGTGCACACTTAATTTTGAACAGGCTGTATATAGATAATGTTGAATTGTCGCTTTTATTTTTGATTAGCCAAGAAACGTCAAATTCTGGATTTTCATTGGTCACTTTTTGACAGGTGGCAGGTGAATTGAATAGTCGCCTAAATGTTTTGTCTCGCTGTTCCAACTTCTCCCCTAGCTATCCTTGAAACATTGTTTTGCTGAAATCGTCTAATTGTAATTAAACTGCTTCAAACACGCAAAAAGTACAAACATTTGGATATCGGATTGGGTTATTTTTATTTGATCGCAAACGATTTACCTCGATTAAAATTTATACCTCATCGTTTACGAGATTCCCATACCTACCTTTATTTTGGACGTAGTGTATAAAGTAAATCAGCACACAAAATAAATAACGAATATTATGTAAAGCATCCTAACTGAAGTTATGCAGTTAATATAAAAAAGTACAAAGAGTTACTCTTGGTGAAAACAGATATTAAGACTTTGATTTTTAAAATAAAACTCACTTAAAATTGGCGTATAATTTTATAAGCATACCTATTGTAAATCAACTTTAGCAACTATTGTTCTCTTATCTTTGCAGTGACCGATAAAATTATAACCTAAAAATCATCTGTCGGCGAGATAACCTCACTTTATCATAAATAAATACTCATGTTTAATGTTCTCGTATCAGTTAGTTACCTGATGCACGCGAGTGGTGTTAATTATAATGTTTTGCAATAGATTTGCCGTTTTATGCAGAAGTGTTGCGGCCAGCAGTAGGACTATTCATACCAGCAAACTTCGTTTCGACAAACCTGAACATCCTTTGAAAAGAACACTTAGGGTGCTCACAGATGATTTGAAATTGGCAGCTAAACCTCAAGAACAACAAGATGCTGCGTTAAGAGAGTTATTTCCCCATCATGTGGATATTGTCATAATCGGTGGAGCCGCTGTTGGATCATCAATTGCATATTTTCTCAAAGAAAAAACTGGACTCCATGGGCTAAAAATAGCTGTAATTGAAAAAGACTCAACGGTATGTGAAATAGCTATGTAATTAAAGAAATTAACCAAGATCCTGTTACAGTATCAAAAATGTTCAACGGTACTATCTGTAGGAGGCTTGCGGCAGCAATTTTCATTGCCGGAAAATATTCAAATGTCCCTATATGGTGCTGAATTTATGAGGTCACTGAAAAAGCGTTTTGGCTCGGATGCTGAAGTATATTTTACTCCTCATGGTTACCTCATGCTTGCCAGTGAACGTGGTGCTCAACAGTTACTAGATAATTCCAAACTTCAGAAAGAACTAGGTGCTGTTAATGTTGTATTAGGTAAAGATGCATTAAAGGAAAGGTATGACTTATTTTGCTAAGTAAAAAGGGAAACTGCACTGTATGTTTAATTGCAGATTTCCTTGGCTCAACGTTGAGGATATAGAATTAGGTTGTTTAGGCTTGGAAAAAGAAGGATGGTTTGATCCATGGGCTTTCTTGCACATTTTAAGGCGAGGAGCAGCACAATTAGGCACCCAATTCATTGACGGAGAGGCTGTTGGATTTACATTTAAAAATAGAGAAGATATAGTTGTCGACGGCAATTTCGAAGGCTCATATGAAGGTGTCGATGAACTTATGGTACGTAGATAGGTACTATTATCATTCTGTTATAATGGAATCTTCTGCAGGTTAAAGTACCAAATGGCGAGTTAAAGTCCATAAAATTTGCATATTGTATAATAGCTGCAGGACCAGAATCAGGAGAGGTAGCAAAACTTGCCAAAATTGGAACTGGTCCGGGAATGCTAACTGTACCACTTCCAGTTGAAAAAAGGTTTGGTTACCACCGATTTTAAGAAAAGTTGCCATGTTACAATTTGTAGGAAAAGATATGTTTATTGTTTCGACTGTCAAGGTGACGGTCCTGGTTTAAATACGCCGCTAACAATAGACTATACGTCTACATATTTCCGCCGAGATGGCTTGGGAGGAGCCTACATATGTGGCCTGTCACCTCCACCAGAAGATGAGCCAGATACATCAAATTTAGATGTTGATCATCAATATTTTGAAGAGAAAATATGGCCTGTGCTTGCACACCGTGTGCCTGCATTTAACTCTATTAAGGTAATATTTTCTTACTGTTACGTTATCTTTATAGCATTCATTGTGTATAATGACATGAGATTAAAATTTACGCAATATTATTTTATTAGGTTCGAAGTGCCTGGGGTGGTTATTATGATTATAATGCTTTTGATGAGAATGGCATTGTTGGTCCACATCCATATTATCACAACTTATATATTGCAACAGGTTTTAGTGGTCATGGTAAGTTCAATATATTATTAGCCTATACAGGGTGTTCATTAGGGATTCGCCGAAGCGGGTTTTTTGTGCTTCGGCCGAATACCGAATATTCATCCTAAAATTTCGCCGAAGCACGAAGCTTCGGCCGAATCATAATACCTAAAAATACATATTTTTTTTTATTATAGTAATAAAATAAGAAAATAAAAATAATTTATTTGAACAAGCGGTTTATTTAGCAAATACATTTTAGAAACACACAAGCGAAATAATAAACGACACGGATATTGAAATAAGAAATTACAGACCTACCAATGACCATATCAAATATTTTTTTGTTTGCATGCTTCGGTCGAAACAGGGTGCCAAAGCTGAATAACTGAAAAATAGGCCGATTGGGCCGAATACTTTTTACATTTACAGAAATATGTAGTTGCATATACAGGGTTATAATTTCAATGCCCACCATTACGATTTCGAAAACCGGAAGAGCCCCAAGGTCGTTTAAATTGGGGAAAAATTAAATGGGACGTAGCAGTCTTTTTTTAAAATGCTGAAAAATAGTTCAAAATTTTACATATGCCACATGAATTATACAAAAAAAGATAGAGACATGGCCCCTAGTTTTTGCCCTAATTTAAATTACAATTATTTCCACTAATTTTGCCGTACCAAACTTCTTATTTATTTCTTAACGGAATATAAGAAATACACACTAACCTTCTGTAAATATTGCTTGTACCTGAGTGTATTTTCTATCAACTCCTAACTGAATGGCAGCCTATATACACCTCCTTTGGGTTGTTCACGACCAAAATAGCTCGTTGCAGCTCTATGACCCCTTAAGATCTGGATATATCGTAGCACAGCATGCCACAAACACAAACACTTGCACTGGTTGAAGCAAAAATTGCCACTTCAAATGGCTTGAAACAATCTTGAAGTTCTAATCTGAATAATAGTTGTGACCTTTAGTCAAATTTGATTATAAAGAAGGTTTTCTTGCTATTACGTATCAAATGTACAATTATTACTTTCACAATTAAAGGAAATCTAGCTCTTTAACGTGATTATTTTAACGTAGATTATTATTTTCAAGATACTTTTTCACGTCGTGTAAACAACCACACTGGTTGCTCATTACTACTCCCACCAGTTATCTACACACAACTGTTATCACATAATACCCATTAGATATCTGGATATTATTACTGAATTAATTAAGCATCCACACAGCATGCTGCATTACACCAGCCTGCAAGACACACAAATTATGGATACCCTGTATAAAATACATGTAACTATTTATTAGATATATGTGAACATTCAAAATAGTGTCATTCAACAATTTGAAGCATTTTGAGTGAAGATTAATCAATATTTGGAGTTCCAGCTCTTGATTACAAATAGTAAAATTTAAAAAATCTAGGAGCGTATCAGTTAAACAATTCTATATACATAAAAACATATCAAATTTGGTTTGTAATAAATCACTGCTGTGCATTGATTACAGAAACAACTCCATTTCCACTGATGTGATAAATTGTAGAAGTTTCCACATATTATATGGTTCAGAAAATACGTCAGGATACATTTTTATTGTTAGCTTTAATACAAACTATTATAATTTTAATATTGTGTAAAGTTTTTGCACTACTGAAACACAATAACATTAAACTCTTTTTCATTTGCAGATTATACTCAACAGACATTAAAAACTTATTGCAATTTAAAAGTTTTCAAAATTATATAAATTAGTTAATTTCTAATAGCTTTGACAGATCAGACTGAGCTGGTTTATTGTAAGAAATGAATATTAAAATGTTTGATATGCTTAGTTGCAACCAAATAGTGATTCTTCCCAAATATCACTGTGCATACCATTTATTGCATTATTTCTGTATCTTGCAAATTAATTATATGTATGACTTTATCTAGGAATACAACAATCACCTGCTGTTGGTAGAGCTATCGCAGAGCACATACTAGATGGAAATTTCCAAACAATCGACTTAACAAGACTGGGATTTGACCGACTACTAGTAGAAAAGCCAATGTATGAAGTGTGCATAGTTTAATTGTAAATACTTACCACATCGCTGTACATTTTTAACACATACTCGTCTTGTTATACATATTTGAAAGTTTTACAAAATAAACAGTTTTCAACATTGACTTGTATTAGTGTCATTATTATAACGTAACGTACATAAATAAAAACAACTTTTAATAGTGTCCAATAAATAATACGCAACTGATTCATTTTATTTGAATTGGCCAGGAGCTGGTCCAAATAGGCTGTTTCCTTGTTTGGAGGCTGCACGGGAAGGTGCAAAACGAAGCTTTTTTTATATATTCTGCCAGATAGACATGGTGCACAAATATACAAGAAAATGAACGAACAGTCGGTGTAATCGTCACCAGGTAGGTTTCGATGACTTAGTACCTGTATCCAGCTAGACAGAACAAACGGTAACTTTGCTACTACTTGGCCATGAAATCTGTAACACAAATTTATATTATTTGGGATATTACACATCAGTTTCCTGCTAGTTTTTTCGTGTATTTTCTCATTTACGTTACTTACATTCACAATATAATTTGTTGATTAATTTATTCGTTTTTATTGCTTATGATTTCGTTTAGTATTGTTAAAATAGAAAGCGGTTCTACAACGTGCAAGTATACCAATTGGGGAAGATCTTATCTTGAATTTTACCTCCAATAAGTTTTACAAAGGAAATGGTCTGAAAGCTAAATTTAAATTATCGTACTGGTGCTTCAAACAACGTACCTTTTTAGCGATTTCTATTTTCTGTTTTTATTTAAATGGGTATCCATAAACGAAGCTATTAGGAAATTAAAAGACAATAAGGCTGCAGGACTGGATGAGATAAGTGGAGAACTGATAAAAAATGGAGGGAATGAGATAAAAGAAAGAATATACAACCTGATAAAAACAATTTGGAGAACAGAAGAAATGCCAAAAGATTGGAGGAATGGCTTAGTCGTACCGATTCATAAAAAAGGAAACCCAATGTTATGCTCTAACTATCGCGGGATAACATTACTTAACACTGCATATAAAATATTAACATCCATTCTATATGAGCGTTTAGAGCAACACTTAAAGACCGAAATGGGAGACTACCAATATGGATTTAGAAAGGGAAAGTCGACAGTAGATGCTATACATTTAGTAAGTCAAATTATAGAAAAATGTTATGAACATAATATAGAAATACAAATGCTCTTCGTCGACTTTAAAAATGCATTTGACAGTATAAACCGCTCAAAACTCTATGACGACCTAGTGACAGTAAATATACCGGCGAAAATGCGACGATTGATAAAAATGACAATGGAGAAATCAAAAGTGACAGTACGAACAGAAGAAGGTATAACAGAGTTATTCACAACAAATAAAGGAGTACGGCAGGGTGATGCACTGTCAACCAGCTTATTCAACATCTCACTGGAGGCTATAATGCGGAAAATTGACATTAAAGGGACAATAATAAATAAGTCAACACAAATTGTTGCCTATGCGGATGACATTGTCGTCATATCAAGAGATGCGCGAGAACTAAATAATGTATTTACCAACATAATAAAGGAGGCAAGCGAGAGAGGATTAAAAATTAATGATAGCAAAACCAAATTGATGAGATGCTCCCGAAACTTAAAAAGCGACGATAGTGGCAGCAGGAAAACAGTTCAAATAGGAAATTTCCAATTAGAGGAAATAAGCAACTTCAAATACCTAGGCACAATGGTGAATAGCCGGAATGAAAGAAGCATGGAAATCACACATCGCATACAAGCAGGTCACAAGGCGTATTACAGTAACAAACAAATGATGCACAGTAAAAATATAAGTATCAGGACCAAACTTAAAATATACAAAGCCACCATTCGGACAGTGGTAACATACGCGGCGGAAACGATGTGTTTAACAAGTAATGACGAAGAAAAGTTGAAAATCTTTGAAAGAAAGATACTTAGGAAGATATTTGGACCAGTAAGAAATGAACAGGGCGATGTCAGAGAATTGATGAATCATGAATTGAGAGCCAAAATGAAAGGGGAGGACGTAGTCAAGATCATCAAGGCACAGAGATTGAGATGGATTGGACATATCTATAGAAAAGAACAAGATGATCCTATTAGGCGAATAACAGAATGGAAACCAGACGAGAATCGACCCAGGGGAAGGCCAAAAATACGTTGGGAGGAGCAAGTACTTAGAGACATAAGAACTATGGAAATTAATAGATGGAGGCAAAAAATACAAGATAGGAAAGTTTGGAGGAGAATCGTTAATGAGACAAAGACGCACAACAAGATCTGATGGATGCGAAGATACGGAATAAATGGAGTGATTCACCATATAAAAGGAATCAAAAGGATCCCCGAAACGGGATGGCTACTATTCCTTGCGGAATGTAAAGCCTTCTATATATATATCCATAAACAACGGGAAAGAATTGTTAGTTGTAGCTTTCAAGAAAGGTGTTTCCGAGTAACTTCTTCTGGGCGAAGACTATAAAATCACATTGCACTTCCTTTAGTACATTTTTAATTACTACATTTACAGATAGATATCTAATAAAACAAATCACTTTTAAATGTTTAATTTTAATTTTTTTACAATAAATTACATATAAACTTACAACCTTGCAATAACACACAGTATAAAATACTTCATTACTAGTACCACCTAGAGCATCTTCCAAATTAGTAAGAAATACGATTATCTGCATATCATGTGCTATTTTAGAGCAAATGTGTGAGCTATCCAAAAAATACCATCCTGAAAATATAAATCCGTCTTCAACTACGAATTCTTGGAGTTCCACACCTCTCTCAAGAAAAATATTAAAACTATAGATCTCTAAGGTACTTACACGACACTAAATAATAGATTAGGTACACCATTCATATTTATATTACACTCAAAACAATAGGTCCTTATCATACTGATACTGCATTTAAAAAATCATTTCTAAACACGAATTAGTCTTGACAGCCGTTGTCATTTAAATGTCATCGTGGGAATGTGGCGCCAAACGGCCAAAATTGAAGTTTTCTCAGAAATGAAAACAACAATGGATTTCAAAAAAATGCCCAGGCCGTATAAAGTGACATTAGCCACACAATTCAGCAGGCCGAGCAAAATATACATAAAACCAAAATCAAGGTTGCCCGGATTTTCAAGTTGACACTTCGATAAAGCGTAATAAAATGCCAACGAAAAGCAGGGTTAATAGTAAAACGTTTTACCAATATAAAAGATATCAACGGTAAATTAAGTATGAGAGTCATCATTAGAAGGGTTGGTCAAAATCGTTGACGTAAGTATTAAGAATTAAACAGATATTAACTATCGAACAATTTTTCATAATACTAGATTTCGAATGCAACTGTATTTAATATTCTAAATGAAGCAAAATCAGGCTGAACCATAGACAATAATGTTGAATTTGAATTCCCCCAAGACATAAGAGTTTCTTTCTGTGAATATTCCATAAATGTCAAAATGTACCAGTGGTCTGTACTACAGTGACTTTAAAAGGACAGTGCGGTCAATTTGAGGTGGCAGCCATTTTGAGGCGTTTGTGCTACAGCCTGCATAGACAAATCGGGAAAAATGCAGTATCGTGGACCACTCTAAAACACCTTGAAATTGTTCGTGCAGTTCTGTTTGTAACAGCAGCAGCAGCAATTTGAACTACAATTCCTGGAGCTAGTAATAAAGGTGGTTACTAGGAATACACCCATCTTAAACTGCAGCTAACCTGAAATTCATATAAAGTACATTTTTTTTCAACAGTAATATCCCAAGTGCATTAAAATAGCCGATTAAATTTTGACGTTTTCTGTCAGAATGTTTTGCTAAGAAATTTGTCAAGTAAATTTGCCGCTCAACAAGAATCCCGAGCACGAGGGACTTTGAAGCGGAAAATTTGCGAGATATATTTCTTCAGAGCAAAACATTCTGACAGAAAATCGTCAAAATTTATTCAGGCTAGTTTACATGCACGCGGGATGTTCGGAGTGATTATTTCCTGAATAAATAGATAGAATTCAGTTGGTGAAGCACCTTTAATAAACATGTTAAAATTATGCACAAGCGATTAAATTTTGACATAAATTTAACCGCGGTTACATTTTGACCTTTGAATTTTAGTCATTATTAAACTGACAGAAACCATGGTGATTACGCATTATTGTGGATATGAAGGAAGTAATCGATAATAATTTTCAACTTTCTAGGGGATAAGTTGCATTCCTGCAGGGTCCCTAGTTTTAATAATGTTGGTACATAGATTTTTAGTTCTTTTCTTCCACTAAAAAAATGATTGTCATTTTGACAGATATGTCATAATTTAATATCGCTTGCTTCATTTTTGCATTTAAAATATTTCTTGGTTTTCTTTTTTTATCCGATTTTATTGATGATGATTCCATGTTAAAAAAAGAAATTTGTCAAGAGTTCAAATTAAGAAACTTTGACATTCAAAATTGACACATAACCATAATTTTGAAAAAGTTCTATAGTCAAATTTATACCCATTCGGAGTCACGTGATAATCTAGTAATTTTACGTATGTCGATTCTTAAAAATGCAATTTTAGGGAAATAAATGACATTCCGTTTTGTAGGTTATCCTGACATATGCCAATTTCTAAAACAAGATTGCTACGGGTTTATTCTCTTATATGCTATCAAACTGAATTTACAGGTTAAAGAAAACATAACATGTCGTAAAATGTAAATATAATAAAGATATGTCAGCTGCTACATTAAAAACCTGCTGCGTATAGCAAATTTTAAGTCAATTTCTGTGCATGCATATTCTGTTATAGAACATTGCCATTTGAAGCCTATTTCCTTGCACAATCTATTTAGAGAAGAAACTGAATGTGAAAAATCTCCTCCAGATTCTTCAACCAAGCATCTTTTAGATTTTTTATGGTTACAAATTCTTTAGTTACATACATTTTATATATAGTGTCTTGACTGCTTCGTCAACTTCCGTTTTTGCATTCTTCACTTTCTAGCTCATATTTTCGGTAAATTGTGCTCTCCGAGATATTTAACGCAAGAGAAGCACGGCGAACAGCGTTGGAGGGTAAAACTGTTGATTTACTATTATTAATATTGTACTCTTCATAAAAAAAACGCATAATATTCAAATTAATTGTTGTGACTGTTCGTTATACCGCATGTCCGATGGTTTCTTTTAATTTCCAGTTTTCGGCTCAACAATTTTAGGTTTTATTACCCTTATCTCAATAACTTACACGAAAAATATAATTTGACAGATTAGAAACGTCAAATTTTTAAAATTAATTTTATGAATCGACATGCCTTTTTTTCAAATTTCTTCCATTTCATCTATTTTACTAAAGATGAACAGAGACAGACAAAAGTCACGTGACTCCGAATGGGTATAATTTTGACTATACCAACACGAGGTATATAAATTTCCTAGCGTTTTAATCACATATCTACCAACATTGTAACACTTTGACAGTTATTATAGAAAAAAAAGTACTTTATGTATTTAAATATATGCTGAAATTATAGCTCCTGCACATGAGGCTGAAGTGGTCTATGATACTGCATTTTAGCCGACAAATCTAACAATATTTCGCTTGATTTCAATAATAGAGGCAGCGGTTGTAAATAAACATGCATATTAAATGTAGAGAATAGCGTTTTAAGCAATTATTCTCCAGTCAAATGATAACAAATCTCCGTTAGATGGTTAACATCAATTAAAACTTGCACGGGTGTTTATCTACAAATAACTCCGATTTTATCAAAAAATTGTTTTAAAACGGTGATACTGAAACTAACAATAATGGTTTTCAGTTGAAAACGGCTGAAATATGACTACAAATACCTGTGTAGACTGGAGGAGTCGTCTGTACCGTGTTCACTCCATTTGTTACACTGTGACAGGATTTGCATGTGCATTTTTTACCGGTGTCAGTGACATTTAGTAACAAAATATTACTAAAGTCAAAATTATTGCTTGGTTAAAATTTAGTTTGAATTCATACTTATAAACCGTTCAATAGTAATTTTCCCGATAGGAGGCTATGTTAGGGTGATGAATTTCACCCTGTAAATATGCTGTCAGTCATTAACAAAAGTTAGGTTATACCCATTTCATACAAAATGATAATTTTATGTTCATGTACAGAACGTGGTTGCCAGATTTGGTTTTGGATTTTGTGCCAATTTTATTATTGGTTAAGATAAATTTCATGAAAAACAACTTGCTGATTCTGAATACGTTTCATACTTTGTTGAGTAGGCATAATGGTATAACAAAAGTCGTTTTTTTATTGTAATTATAAATTGTATACAAACATATTTAAATATTACAATTTATATATTTTTTTCAGTATTAATAAATAAAGCTTTTACAAGCCACTTTAGGCCCATTGCATAACAATCTGTCTCCATTGTTTCTTATTCATGATTTTATTTCTCCAGTGTGCTATTCCTTTTCTTGCTATGTCTTCCATTACTGCTTCCTTCCATCTATTCCTTGGTCGCCCTCTTCTTCTAGTTTCTTGCGCTCTGCCTTCCAATACTGTCTTAGTAGCTCTTCCATCTGGCATTCTCCATATATGCCGAAACCATCTTAACCTTTGAGCTTTAATGAAATCTACTATACTTGGTTTCCCATATATCTCTTCGTTTGTAAGTCTTTTGCAAGCATCCTCCGTCCGAGTCCCTCCAAATATTTTTTGCACTATTTTTCCCTCCCACCTACTTATCCTACATACGTAGCTGTGGGTCGAATTACAGTCTTACAAGTCGTAGTTTTGCATTTTGCGACAAAAGGTTTAATTCCAAAATTGTCCCGCCCAATAATATTTCTAATAGATCGTTCAGATACCTAAAACAGTACAAAGCCCAAAATTAAACCAACGTCCCAAATGTCACTAAGCCGGGCAAAGATTTCAGTTTCACTGAGGTCTGGCCTGTCAGATTTATAATGCCTGTAAGCCTTTGTAATTTGTAGTTTTGTGTCGCCTTTAATGACTTTCGGCGTATTTGCTTTAGTATTACAATTTGTTGACAGATAGGTATCCATGACGCCGATGTCCATAAATATTATGCCTAGTGGCAAACAAAGTATGGAAGCACTGGCAAAATTGTATGTTTAACCTCAAAATATCAAATTAGACACTTTTGTGAGCCTCCTGTATATAACAGCTAATTCTTATAAAGTGTCAGAGAGAAAAAGAAATTCTAGGAAGTTTTAATTTTATTAAACATAAAAACAAAACTCCATGTCTACCCACCGGGAAAATAACATTACTAGCTTGATCAAAGTAAAAGGGTTTTTACTGGCGGACAGGATATGACTGGCGAGCCAGTCACCTTCTGGAGCCAGTAAAACCCATTACCTTGCGTGTATTGTTGAATATTTTATTGGTTCCTCACTTGTAATAGTATATTACATAACAAGAGTTGTAAATGGCATATTGCGCACGACTGAAAAAGTTGCGCACGAACCGCGTAGCGGTGAGTACAGTAATTCCTGGAGTGCGTAATTGCTTTACAACTCGAGTTCCGTACTATTCTTTTTCCGGGACCACACTCATTTCGTTAAATGAAAAAGAAATGTTTTATTAACTTTCAAATCGTTACTGCCACACCATCTTAAAAATTAAGTTAAGAGACATTTTCAAGGTGAATACAGTGACTTGTTAATTGATGTTTACAAGTGAGGAACAAATAAAAATTTTTAATACACGGAGTTGCAACCAAATAGTGATTATAGTGATTATTCCCAAATATGCATACAATTTATTGCATTATCACAAACATTATTTCTGTATCTTGAACATTAATTATTTGTATAACTTTATCTAGGAAGACAACAATCACTTGCTGTTGGTAGAGCTATCGCAGAGCACATATTAGATGGAAATTTCCAAGCTGTCGACTTAACCAGACTGGGATTCGACAGATGATAGATAAGCCAATGCATGAAGTGTGCATAGTTTAATTGTAAATACTTACCTCATCTCTGTACATTTTTAACACATACTCATCTTATATTCTATTTGAGGCTTTCGTAGTTACTCGAATTATTCTTGTTAACATAGAATTTCAGCTTAGACCGCGTAGTATTTGTGGATAAACACTCAGCATTTTTTTGCTTAATGTGCCTTGTACCTTGTGAACTCCAGCACGGATACATGCAATTGCCATGCTCTTTGGTGGCTCGCGTTCTGCCAAATCTGCCTAAGTATCCTCGTTCTCAAGGTACTGCATTTATCCACAAATACTACGCAGTCTAAGGGTCCCTTCTCACGAGGCGTTTTTGCAGCGCTGCAGAGTGGCGCCGCTGGTAGGGAAACATTGTTTTAAATAGATGCCTTCACACGGAGCGTTCAACGAACGCGCGGTGGCGCGTTTGAGCCACTCGTAGCAGACTTCCGCTACCAGAAGCGCGCGCTGCTAGTCGCGAGACCCCTTCACACGGCGCGACTTGCAGCGCTAGTAGCGGCGGGCGGTGATTCTCGGAAGCGCAGCCGCAGAACTAAGCCAGCGCTGCCGGTTGATACATAATTTTGGCAACATCATGCTATAATTTTACGTCAGGCCAACGGAAACTAACTTTTTAGTTTGTTGCGGGTTGCCGTTAAATTCGGTTGTATTGTATGTGCTTGTGAAAATGGATAGGAAAGTTTTCAAACTCGACACTGCGTCCATCTCGATGCACTGCAAGTGACAAACTACCTATTTCGGTTTCACCTGGCAACGCCGGCGGTAGCGCTGCTGAGCGACTTAGCAGTTCTGCCTGCTACACAGTAGCGCCGCAATAACGCGCCACACAATCGCATACCCTGCCACTCCACGGCGCCACTCTGCAGCGCTGCAAAAACGCCTCGTGAGAAGCCGGCCTAAGCCGAAATTCTATGTTAACAAGAATACTTGTCTTATTATACATATTTGAAAGTATTACAAAATAAAGCAGATTTCAACACTGACTTGTATTAAGTCTCATTATTATAACATAACGTACATAAATAAAAACAAATTTTCAATAAATAATGAGCAACTGATTCATTTTATTTGAATTGGCCAGGAGCTGGGCCAAATAAGCTATTTCCTTGTTTGGAGGCTGCACGGGAAGGTGCAAAACCAAGGAGCTTTTGTATATTCTGCCTGATAGACATGGTGCACAAAATGTACAAGAATATGAACGAACAGTCAGTGTAATCGTCACCAGGTAGGTTTCTATGGCTTAGTCCCTGTATCCAGGCTAATGGAACAAATGGTAGCTTTGCTACTACCCGGCCATCAAATCTGTAACACAGAGGTTGATATTATTTGGGGTACTACAAGAAAAAATGAATTGTTACTTTGTTCCTTGAGCTCTCCTCCAGGGAGTATAGGGAGTCCGTCCATGGGGACGTTTCATACAGTTAATAAGTAGTAGTTGAATTGTTACTTACATACTGTTAAACATGCTGAGTAATGCAGTGAAGGCGAAGCCAATTGCAAACATAGACTTCATTTTGACCAAGGATAGATCTCTGTTGTTATTTTTCAGTCTTTCTTCTTCTCGTTCTATCTTCTTTTTGTGTTGTTTATCTAGAGAATCCCCGTGTGCTTCTTTCCGTTTCTCTACTACAAGGGTAATTCATAATATTAGCGGATTAAAGGTGTACCTTCTCTTATTAAGCATATTTCAGAAGCACATTTTAATGAAATTATAAAATTCACCAAAAACTTACATCTTTTGCTCTGTTTCTCAACTTCGGTTTTCAATTTTTGGTACTTATCTGTTCGATACACCATCAGCCACGTCAAACCTTCGCCTAAAAATGCTGTGCAAATTGAAATGAATACAATTAAAAGCGTATCGGACCACATTTTGTAATTTTATAATATTACAACTAAAATTTCTTTTGAATTAAGTCCGGATCAACATTACTTAACACGTTGACATTTAATTGATATTTGACATTACAGCAACCAGGATGTATGACCAACCACAATGTTTGATATTCCCAATTGCCAACCTAACTTTCTGTACATTTCCGTGACAGTGGAGTAGTATTGAATTCAAACCGTTAGATGACAATCAGGTGGTTTAAGGTCTACACAGTACCCTTTTTCTGTGACGTAATAATTTTCTCTTTTCATTTAACTACAAGGAACTGGAAGAAACAAAAATCTGCAATTTTTGGTCAGGTCCGCTTTAAGTATGGCTTGGTTTATAATACTGTCAGGGCCGGTTGCAGAAAGCAATGTTAAGTCTGGTGTTAGCTAACGTCGTGTCAAAGTGAACAAAATCGCATCAAATTTTGTTTACTAATGTATTAGTTACCATAAAGATTTGAGATTTGATTCGTTTTTGTTCACTTTGACGTCGCGTTAGCTAACACCAGACTTAACATTGCTTTCTGCAACCGGCCCTCAATGTGATATTTGTCCAAAATGACAGTAAAATCACGTCACTGCTTCCTACACTTACAAGCCATGTTGTTGAAGATTTGGCAACGCTGCTGGTAGGCCAATTTTTGTACTGTTTATTTATAAAAATGTCTGTTCAAATGTGGCGTGTGATTAAATATTAATTTTTTGCATAGTGTTCATAAAAGTCTTTTTTTAACGAAAAATCGTATTGAAAGTACCACGTTTTTTTAACGCAAAATCCTGAAAAAGGTACACTTTTTTTAACTATTTTATTGAAATGTCAATTTGACTAAATTTCGGATTCAAAGAGATCACTAAGCAAAAAAACTACGTGTACAGCACGTTTTAAAAGTCATTTTTTTCATTCCTTTGCTAATCAAACTGCAAGCTTTCAAAACTAGTTGTACAAATTGCTAATGTTGGACTGCTCTACTTTTGAAGAAATACATTTATATATATTACTGTACTTACTGTTGGTGATAAGTGAAAGTAAAATTCCTGCTAGTATTTATGGGTTTTTATAAGTATTTCACTGAAATACAATCTAACCTCATTTTTAGCACATTTCTTGTAACTTTTAATTTTGTATTTAGAATACCACGAAGACGCTGTGCACCAACCACGATCAGTACCTTAAAAGAAAATGGTATGCCAACTATAACAAAATTTTCTTTTCCAATGGACGAGATCCGAAAGAAAGCATGGCTTGGTACAATACCATGAGAATGTTGAACCCCAAAAAAAGTACTGTCGTGTGTGAAATGCATTTTAATAAATAATGCATTTGAAAGCTTTAGAAATAAGAGTGGGGAACTGCAGAAGCTGATGCTGCATTTTCCTCGATTAGCTGACAATGCTGTCCCAAACGTATTTCCAAATTTACCAACATATTTGTCTTCAAAAGCGCCTCAAGAAAGGACAAATCTTGAATGTAGAAGAAAACAAATATTGGAAAAACATGCATAAACAGTGAGAGCGTCTTTAAATGATGACATCAGCAGTTTTTCGAAGTTTATGGAACAATTTACATCACACAAATTTAGATGTTACCGAGCAGAGAAGTTTATTATGTTCAAATAAGAATATTTACAGTAGCACCACCATAGTTTCTGCATATAAGTTGTACTCTCAATCAGCAATGGTGTATAGATAATTACAAACTTTAAAATAATTAGAGAAACGTTCTTTTATCCATGGGTTACATAGGTTAACTCGTTTTATATTTATGAATGTACTGTTACATGTTTGTGTTACTTGAGTATGTAAATAAATTACAGAAGCTATCTTTAGTTAATTACAGAGTAACATATGATAAAGAGTAAAACTGTGCTCTTTAAAGCAAAATTATTTCAAATTGGTTTACTGTGATTTAGGACCACCAACTACCAGAGATACAATGTTGCCAAGTATAACAGCATGGCTTGTAAGTGTAGGAGGCAATAACAAGCAAGCGAGCAAACCTAAAATCTTATTTTAAATGTTACTAATTTATTCGAAGAGGAGAAACGTCAAGAATGTCTTGGTTTGAATAATGTGCTATTTAGAGCATCCTTTACATTAAAGGTTAGGTATATGGCAAATTCTTTCTAAGTCTACTAGGATCTAAATGATCTTTTTGAATTTCACTGTAATATAGGACATACGTTTTAAACGCTACGTTTTGTTATTTCTGATATCACAGAAAAAGGGCAATGTGTAGACTTTACCTGTACAGCGAGCATATTTGAGTTTGCTCCATGCCACAGCGTGGGCCGGGAATGCCGGGCTCTGATTGGTCCGCGGTCTCGCCAACTTCGTGTCCTTCTTGAATGTCGTTTGAACGGATGACGGTTCGCTGTCGTGCTTGTGTTTGTTTTTGTTTTGTTTACAGAAGTGACATAATAAGCTGTGATCAAAACTGAAGACACAAAAACTCTCTATTCTCTACATGAGTTGTCCAAAAATGCACAAATCGTATTTTCCAGTGATACGTAATTTATCCATTTAACTGAAAATGTTCTTTAAACAACCAATAACCTTTGAAGCCAATAACGACCTATTATTGTATTAAACGCTTCATTAGATCATCACAGATACCTATTCTACATCACTCATTATTATTATTATTATTATTATTATTACAATTGATTCAATTTATAAGTCCTTTGTAAACAAATGAAATAGGTAGAAGTTTAAAGGGAGATTAATTGCTAAAAATTTTTAAGTCACAACGTTAACATATAAATATATATTGCTATGTTATTAACAGGTCGCAAATTATTACATCCTTTTTAAGGTAAAACACTTTAATTTCACCGAAAAAAGTACGATATGAGAGGAATATTTTGTAAATTAATAAGAGTAATTGATGGATTACAGTATGACTAGTAGAGAATTCAACCTGAAAAAGATTCTATATTAATTTAAATGTCTGTAGTCATAAACAAATACAACAATTTAATATTTTACAACTAGTCCAAACAGTTAAATTTTTATAAATTATCTATTTATCCATTATGTACAGCAACAAGCTGTAGTCTTAAATCAATCTTAAAAAATGCTTAAATATGGCAGAGTAATACGTTGTGGAACAGTGAGCGCAGTGTCAAAGTGCGAATATGTGGTATCGGTGAATGGTTTTGTCCGAGATGTATTTTCTCCAACCTCTCGTGATCGTAGCACAATGGTGAAGACATTGTTGTACCTATTCGAAGTGCTGATGGGATCCAAAGACCTGGAGGAAGCACAATTCGTAGCAGTAACTTGGGTTGATACAGTTTTGCAGCAAGCTTAAATGGAGGTGGCTTTTTATTAAAAGGCATTGGAATACATCGCAGCAAGGCAGAGTGGTTACACGCACAGGTGAACATTCCTGGAAAACAATAACCACGTTGAAAGCCAGAAATTATCAAAAACAAGGCCATGTACCTAAATCACATATCTGGGTAACTAGGTCAAAGCTGAGATCTCGGCGACAGAAGCATATGGACAGCGATGAGGTGGAGCTCGGATCATTGCCCTGGCAGCAGCGAACAGCAGGTGCAAAGTATCAGCACGTAAGTGATGCAGCGAGCTTCCAACAAATTTGGTACAGAAGCGTGTCAAGGACATATATCTTAACAATTTGAATACATTTTTACTTTTTTTGTAGGAACGGTGTATCAGTCAATTTACTCAGCTAAGCATTTTTTATGTGTAATAAATAAATAAATACGAAAAGTGTTCAAATTTAAACAGGAATTTATTTATAAAAAAAGTGATTACAATATTACAACGATGAAAACTATATTACTTTTCGACGTAATCTCTCTGCCTAGCGATGCACTTGAGCCAACAATCTGGAAGCTTTTTAATACCTTGCTAGAAGTCTTGGGTTGCGTGCGTACCCACTCCTAAACAGCTTCGATAACGTCATTATTTGACTGATATCTTTTCCCGGCTAAAAATTCTTTTAATGGGCTAAACAAATAAAAATCAGAGGGAACAAGATCAGGACTGTATGCTGGATGTGAAAGAAGGTCCCACTAAAGTTTGTTTATGGTTTCAATTGTTCTTGCAGCAGTATGAGGACGAGCATTGTCTTGGAGAAAGTAAACAGAACTCTTGTTGCGCTCATTTTGTCATTTTTACATATAATAGCTGAAATAATTAATCAGATTTGGCAATTTACATTTATTTCCTAAAAACACAATTTTCTACCTGCTGGATAGGCAACCCTAATAACATCACTCTTAATTCTGAACAAAGGAACAGTACTGTTTATCAGCTTGGCACATACATCTGCACTCTTATAGTTTTTCTTCCTTTGTCGAATTTTGGAACATTTTGATAACCTGATATTGTAGACTGCTTTGGCAAATTTTCATTCTTTTCCATCCTCGACTCGATCCTGTGAAGGTGGTGCCCTGGGTGCCTTTTGCTTCGTTAAGCTTGGATATAGCTGCCTTAATCTTATTGGAAGGATATGTGAGGCAAGGCGACCCTCTGGAACGCCATAGGAGCTTTTGTTGGGCCTCCTCTCCGATCGGACTGGGCTTAAAGCTGTTCGTCACCACTCGCAGGTTAGTTTCGGTTTTTTTTTTAGCGCGGTTGTGTACCTAGAAATTTGTATTTTTAGCTTTTTATTCTACGCCATGGAAATGAGTTTTATCACCTGGATTGGTTTCGCTTGTGTTGGTGCAATTGGATCTCACAATTTATCCCCCCTGGTTCCTGCAAGGGAATTAGAATCCGCCCATTGTATATATGCAGCCCTCTCGCAGCTTCTCTGGCTCCTAAAGCAAAGCCAACTGCGTTGCTTAAACCGCTGCTGGAAGCGAGCGCCCTCGGCTCCACCCATCTCGGATGCCCCAGGTGCGAAGACTGCAAAGAAAGGCACTGAACGAATCAACTGGGTGTATACGATAGATTAGGCGAACCTTTCGCATAGTTATTGCTAGGGCATGTTATACAGATCGCCCCCTTGTGTATTATTTTTAGATTAGGCGAACCTTTCGCGTGGATATTATTAGGACATGTTATACCCATCGTCCTACTTTAGGTATTTTTTTATTCTAGTTAAGGCTAGCTGCATTAGTTGTGCTGTTGCTTACTGAAAGCTACTGTTTAAAGTTATTTAGGCTTACCTGAAGTGTGTCAATCTTGGTTCCGGGTTGCCGGCATCGCGAGCGCTAGGCCCCGCTTAAAATTTACCTTGGATTCCTGCAAAATATAGTAACATAGTACTTGGAGCTTGGGGAGGATTGTAGTAGGATATTTGCACTTACCGGTAGCACGTTTTAGCCGTGTCTGTCGGCCAAGCCGCGGTATTTTCGCCCCTTTTTATCGGAGGTCATCCTTCGCCATTTGCAGGTTAAAAACCTCAGCACAAATTAAAATGGTTGTGGCTGGAGACCCTACCTCGGCAACCTTTTGCTCGTATTCAAGCTTCCGCGAATTGATTACGCAATTTTACGTCTAAACAATATTGTTAAGAGCATATTCAAGTAATTGTTGCAGCATTCATGAATATCCTGATGTCTTTACATTAAGAAACTACCTCGATTTCATATGATCATATAATTGCCGGTGTCTTCGCAAATTAGAAATTTTGAGAAACGTCTTAATGTTAATTCGAGCTAACACTCGGGGTTAAAAGTTAGCCAGACACTTGCATTGCTCTGTTTTTTTGCCGCGCCCCGCCACACAGGGCGCTTGCAAATTAGTAGTGCTTACTTTGTACAGGCACGTTAGGAATTAATTGCACTAGTCTGTTATTGCCTAATTTTTGTGGAATGCCTCTTCATGTTAGACTCGCAAGCTGAGTAGACGCTATTCTTCGTTGCTCAGATAGCCTGTTCAAGTAATATTTTAAAATGCCTTATACGCGGGAGCAAAAAGCCGAGCTGACCGATATAATTAAAGAAGCATTATCTATTCTCCTGGAAGATGACAAGTTCACCGAAAAAGTCGTTGATAAACTGTGGGCAAGAATGGAGGGCAAGATAACATCACTAGAGACCTCAGTAACTACACTGAAGAAAGAAAACGAGGATCTACGTAATCAACTGGACCACTTGCAGCAATACAGCCGAAGAAACAGTGTTCGTGTTTTTGGATTGCAAGAAAGCGAAGGTGAGAACTTAGAAAATCATATTATATCGGCTTTCAAAGAAAAGGCAAAAGTTAACATTTGTGCGGAAACCATAGATCGGTGCCATAGAATCGGTGCGCATTCAGATAATAAATCTCGACCTGTAATAATAAAGTTTACAAGTTATAAACACAGGGATCTAGTTTTCAAAAACAAGAGATTTTTTAAAAATACGGGCATTGTTATAAAAGAGGATCTGTGTAAAAGTCGTTTGGAGGTTTATAAGAAAGCGTGCGTGAAATTTGGTTTTAGAAATGTATGGACACTAGATGGCTTGATCAAAGTTAAAATAAACAATAAAATTTCATCGGTTTCTAACCTGCAAGACTTGGAACGACTTATATGATAATTATTGCGATTTATTTAGAACTTCTTGTTTAATTTCACAAAAAGCTAACTTTTAATTTTTAATTAATGAACAATAGTTGTAAATAAATATGTACGATCAATTATATTGATTCACCTAAGCTATCAGAGCAACAAAATCGCATCCTAAGTTTGTACTTGAAACTTGGAATACATATTAATTCTTTTTTATTACAATTTTTAATTTAAGTTTATTTGTATTTGATTTGTATGAGTGGTTTGAGTATTGCACACATAAATGCACAATCTTTAACGGATGATTTTCATTTACTACGCGAACATGTTTTACTCAACAACTATGATATAATATCTATAACAGAAACATTTTTAAGTGACAATGTAGCGAATAGTATAGTTAGCATTCCAGAATATAACTTTTTACGTAAAGACCGTCCTAGTTTTGGGGGTGGTGTAGCATTATATGCAAAATCGTTTTTAAATATTAAGCAAGTGTATGTTATAGAGGATTCAAATTTTGAGCAACTGTGGGTTGAATTTAATTTTAATAAACAAAAATTTTTATTCGGCACAATCTATTTACCGCATAAAAGTAAATATCGAGCTCTTATTGATAACTTCGAAGTCAATTGTAGTAACTTTTTGCCTTTATACGATAACGTTGTATGCGCTGGCGATTTTAACATTGACCTTATGCAGCCTGATAACACAGAAAGTGAACAGTACATTTGCATGTTGGAGAGTTTTGGATTTACTCAGTTAATTAAAGAACCTACTCGAATAACATCTAAATCTCAAACACTTTTGGATCACATTTTTGTTAGCAATTTAGATTTAATTGTTGCGTCGGGTACTAAACACATAAGTTCTTATTCTGACCATGAACTAGTATTCTGTAAGATTTTTGCTGAAATAAATAAACCCTCGCCTATCACACGAACTCTCAGGGACTTCACAAAGTTTGATCTTGATAGTTTTACAACTTATCTTCAATCTATCAATTGGGATATTATTTACAACTTAAATAATATAAACGCTAAGGTTGATTATTTCAGCAATAACGTGATAGCCTTGTTTGACATCTTTGCTCCTTTTAAAACTTCTGTATTTAGAAAATCAAAAGCCCCTTGGCTGACTGATACAGTTAGATTAATGATGAGTCTAAGAGATGCTGCCTTTAAACGTTTCAAAAAATACCAGAAACAAGATCAATGGAGCTACTATAAGTCTCTCCGAAATCTAACTACCAATGCTATCAGAAATGAAAAAAAAGCATATTTGACTCATACATTAACCCACAGCAGTCCTAAAAGATTTTGGAATGACTTACAACGTTGTGGTATACATTCAAAGAAAAAAAATCAGACTATTCCTGAACATCTTAAAGACGTTAATGCTATTAATTCATATTTTAATTTAATTCAGGGGGTGGAGGTGCCTAGTGTGGAGGTCTTGGAAATGTATAAAAATACTAAACCAAATTTAACATCTAAATTTTGTTTTACTGTTGCTTCTGAAGATGATATTACTAAAATTATCTATTCCATCAAATCTAAAGCTTCTGGTAATGACAATATTAATATTACTATGATACACCTATGTTGCCCATTTTTAATACCAGTGATAACTCATATTATAAATTTTTGTTTATTAAATTGTACATTTCCGGATGCTTGGAAAATTTCTAATATTATTCCAATACCCAAAACCAGTAATCCGCAAGACTTAAAAGATTTAAGACCTATCAGCATACTACCTGTTTTATCGAAAGTCTTAGAGAAAGTAATTGAACTTCAAACTCGTGACTATTTAGAAAATAATTTGTTGATGCCAAATTATC